>WNWK01001141.1:0-120000 GCA_009830355.1 Cherax destructor | reverse complement strand
ATACCGATCTTTGCGAATTAACGCTTCTATTACACTATTATATACCGACCAGTATGCTAACCAGACACTGTGCGGTTTAGGGCATTTTGTTGATATACCTTTGAAGAGTTTCGAGAGTTTCAGTACTCTCGGAGCCCGGCCATGGGCCAGGCTCGTCTGGGGCTTGCCTGATCAACCAGGCTGTTGCTGCTGGAGGCTTGCTGCCCCATATATCCATCACAGCCTGGTTGATCTGGCACCTGGTGAAGATACTTGTCCAGTTTCCTCTTGAAGGCTTCTACACTGGTTCCAGCCGTGTTTCTGATATCTTCTGGTAAGATGTTGAATAGTCTGGGACCCCGGATGTTAATACAGTGCTCCCGTATTGTCCCCACCGCACCCCTGCTCCTCACTGGGTTTATTTTACACTTCCTCCCATATCTCTCACTCCAGTATGTTGTTATGGCAGTGTGCAGATTTGGGACCAGACCCTCGAGTACTTTCCAGGTATATATTATCATGTATCTCTCTCTCCTCAGCTCCAATGAGTACATGTTCAAGACTTGAAGGTGTTCCCAGTAATTTAGATGTTTCAATGGCTCAATGTGAGCCGTAAACGATCTCTGTATTTGTTCCAGCTTTGATATTTCTCCTGCTTTGAACGGGGCCGTTAGCACTGAGCAATATTCTAAATGAGGGAGCACTAGGGCTTTTTAGAGTGTCACCATCGGCATTATTTCCCTTGTTTTGAAAGTTCTCAATACCAACCCCGTCATCCTCCTGGCTGTCCTGATCTTTGTCTTGTTATGGTCTTTAAAAGAAAGGTCAGCTGACATAATTATTCCCAAGTCCTTTACGTGTTCCTTTCGTTCTATTTGGTGACCCTCTTGAGTTTTGTATATAGTGTTTCTTTTTGAGTTCTTCATTCTTTCCATACCTAAGCAGCTGAAACTTATCACCACTGAACGTCATATTGTTCTCCACTGCCCACTGGAAGACCCTGCTTATGTCCTCCTGTAATTTTTCAGTGTTCTCTACCGTAGTTTCTTTCATGCTTATTTTAGTGTCATCTGCAAATGATGATACTAAAGTGTGACGGGTGTTTTTATCTATGTCTGCTATGAGGATGAGAAACAGCAGAGGTGCAAGGACAGTGCCTTGGGGCACTGAGCTTTTGACCTCGCTGATGTTGGATCTTGCTCTGTTTACTACTACTTTTTGTGTTCTGTGTGTTAGGAACCCGAAAATCCATCTGCCTACCTTCCCCGTAATGCCCATGGCTCTCATTTTGTGCGCTATCACTGCATGATCACATTTGTCAAACGCCTTTGCAAAATCTGTGAAAATCACATCGGCGTTTTGATCGTTTTCTAACGCCTCCGTAATTCTGTCATAATGGTTCAGCAGCTGTGACAGGGACCAGGGACTTTATCAATCCCCACAGTGAAGAGCAAATATATAGCCGAGAGACGTGAGGTGCAGAGATGGGTCAGCGACGTCACCTGCAGTGACGTGCTCAGCCAGGTGGAAACGTGAAACTTTAAAATTACTTATCTCATTAGGCTGACTTCAGTGTTTTTCCCCCTGTGATATATGTAACAGCAGCGTCCTATCCAGTGAGGATTGGTTTGGCCACTGCTTCACACATAAGGAATGAACCCGATTTCCGTGATGTCAGTCATGGAAGAGAGGAGATGCTGAGCCCAGTCTGCTTCCTTCATACACAGCTGGGCACTGACATCACTTCCTGGGCGATCACTGTAACGTTACCGCTCCTCTCTCTTTCTTCCCATTTATCAGTGTCAGGAGGCAGTAGTCTACCATGAGAGAAGTAACAGTGCCAAGAGGCAGTAGTGTACAGTGAGAGAAGTAACAGTGCCAGGAAGCAGTAGTCTACTGTAAGAGAAGTAACAGTGCCAGGAGACAGTAGCGTACCATGAAAGAAGTAACAGTGCCAGGAGACAGTAGTCTACCATGAGAGAACAATGTCAAGAGGCAGTAGTGTATAATGAGAGAAGTAACAGTGCCAGGAACCAGTAGTCTACTGTGAGAGAAGTAACAGTGCTAGGTGACAGTAGTATACCATGAGAGAAGTAACAGTGCCAGGAGACAGTAGTCTACCATGAGAGAAGTAACAGTGCCAAGAGACAGTAGTCTATAATGAGAGAAGTAACAGTGCCAGGAGACAGTAGTCTACCATGAGAGAAGTAACAGTGCCAGGAGACAGTAATTTACCATGAGAGAAGTAACAGTGCCAGGAGACAGTAGTCTACCATGAGAGAAGTAACAGTGTCAGGAGACAGTAGTCTACCATGAGAGAAGTAACAGTGCCAGGAGACAGTAATTTACCATGAGAGAAGTAACAGTGCCAGGAGACAGTAGTCTACCATGAGAGAAGTAACAGTACCAGGAGACAGTAGTCTACCATGAGAGAAGTAACAGTGCCATGAGACAGTAATTTACCATGAGAGAAATAACAGTGCCAGGAGACAGTAGTATACCATGAGAGGTAATACAGTGCCAATTACATTGCAATTCTCAAATTTAACCAGTTAATATTTACATTGCTAAGATATCTTCAAAAACTAGGATAAATCCTCATAGGCTGTAAAATGCTGATCTGTCAAGGGATCAAAGGCAAAAGTCATGAGTTAAGAGACGACAGGAAAGACATTTTAAAAATATATATTAAATTTAATTAAAAAATATACAATTTTTTTTTATGCAATTTAATAAACGTTTCCCTAAATTTTGTCCAGTAAAACTTATTCCACTTTACAGCAACTTGAATAAGTTGTCCCGGGACGATCTGTTAATACAGTGACCTGTTGATACAGTGACCAAATTACAAGAAGCTCTTCATTCAAGATCAAGTAAAATGCTTATAATCGTTATAATTATAATATTAATTTTTAAATATGTGGACGGGTAAGCCAGCGGAAGGTCTCGGTCAGATGATCAAAAGTTCCAACGGCGGATCATCATATGACTAAGACCCGCGTCAGGAAACACTTGTTCTGTTTCCTGACGCATCTTACCTGACCTGATCAGAGTAATGACTGATCAGAGTGATCACTCTGATCAGTCATCACTCTGATCAGTCATCACTCGACACAGGTAAATTATCGTGATCATTCAGTGACATAATTGCATTCTTACTTTGCATAAACTTAGGTATTTGTACAAATTAATTGTACCAGTGCAAACTTAACAGCAAGATTAACCGAACAAAAGCCAGTGAAGTACCGTAGTACAGTCACTGAAGAAACAAACTTGACAATATAAAATCAACGATCACAAAATGAACATTGTAACAGTAACCCGGCAGGGTCGAGCATGGGTCGAGCATGGGTCGAGCATGGGTTGAGCATGGGTCGAGCATGGCACAACAAGATATTCTCATGGCCGGCGACATCATCTGTAGGTCACAACACACTTTACATTGGGACAACAACACAACAATGTCCACAGCAGTAATCAGTATTACTGACACCAGCCTCAGTAACTTGCCTGAATTCCAGACTGTGACAGCACACACAGCCTAACCAAAGTTAGTGTAAAGGCTTAGCTTTCGTACATTAATAAAATGACTCTTAATACAAGCTTCTGCTAATTCCCAGAATGCCTCTTCACTCAAGGATATAACTGGCCTCGCTACAAGCTAAATTATAGCAACGACAATATGTGGGCAAAACGTTGTCAATAAAGGATCACATTATATTGCTTCTGTGTTTATTTTTCCAGCAGCAATATGTGGCATAATCAGATGTAAATGTATAGGACAGAACCCACTGTCTCTCACCTTCAACACAGTGATGTTGGTTATAACTATGACCATAATTTTCAAAGGGGTGGACCGGTAAGCCAGTGGAAGGCCTCGGTCAGATGACCAAAAGCTCCAACGGCGGGTCATCATCTGACTAAGACCCGCATCAGGAAACACTTGTCCTGTTTCCTGATGAACTTTACCTAACCTAACCTTCAACACAGTGACTTGATATTTACTCTCTGCCCAAGAATGCTAAAGAAAATAACCATTCTTGGCGCTCAACAACCTAGTATGAAATTTGTCACTCCAATGTACGTATCTGTTGTCACCTGCCTGAGCTTCCACTCCACCAGTACACTCACTGCAAGACACTGAACAC
The DNA here is from genome assembly GCA_009830355.1 of Cherax destructor. NCBI lineage: Eukaryota > Metazoa > Arthropoda > Malacostraca > Decapoda > Parastacidae > Cherax > Cherax destructor. The sequence continues at coordinate 115,873 of WNWK01001141.1, read as the reverse complement.
GTCACATGAACCACAGGAGGTTGCAGGAGTCAGGAGCAAGTTAGAGGACAAGAGAGATTCAGGTATAGGAGAAAAGTGTCAAGTCACCTTACAAGAAGTAGCCTATCGTTGTCGCAGCTCTAGAGAGAATGAATACTGTGTCTGCAAGGTACGTTATCCCCTCTGTGGCGAGAGACTCAGCCAATCAAAATGCACCGCAAGAGAAAGGTGAGCCAATGAAAACCCAGGGAATACCTGGCGACAAGTGGACACTTACCAAAACTGGCAATCAGCTGCTTCGGTAGTGTGTGATGTGCTTAGCCCTAGTAATAACTGCATGTAGGTATTTTAAATAACCCCATCAATCAAAGCAAAACACTGAAGTTTTGTACTTTACTTGAGTTAAGTAAAATATTCATATTACCTTTTCTCAGTAAATGATTACACCTAGAAATATGATGGGTCCATCTCTGATTCCTTCACAATTATTCTTTGCTTTCTTTCTCTAAGGTTTTCTGGGATCCCCTGGAGTATATGCCCTGCTTTTCCCGTCTGTTTCTCATATTTATGTCCCAGTCTCCTTTGGGGTACAGCAGCAGATGCCTTCTTGCAGTCCAAGAATATGCAACCCACCCATCCCTCTCTCCTGTCTTACCTCTGACACCGTGTCATAGTACCTCCAGGAAGCTTATAAGCAAACATTTGCTACCTTTAAACTTCTGCTGGTTATTTGGTTAATGTTTATGAAACTATTTCTCTCTAAGTGCTCTACCACTCTTCTTCGGATTATAATCATTCCCTACATGGTATGCATGACAGTGATACTGATTTGTCGTTCAATGCTTACTGTTTATCTTTATTCTTTATTCTTTTTCTTAAATATTGAGACTACATGTTTGCTGTCTACCAGATATCTGGCAACTGTACATAATCTTTGACATGTTGATCTTAACAAATGGTTCTGACAGTGCTTCTACACCCTCTTTCAGACTCTATGGTGATACTTCATCAGATCTCATTGCCTTCGGTGTCTGGTAACTGTTGATGTACCCTTTCTCCTTGGCTTTCTGCTGTTGCTCCTGTTTCTACTGAGAGCACTTTTTGAAACTGTTCAACACCTTGCAGACTTCCTTCTCATTTCTCATTAGCTCTCCTTCTTCCTTCTTCAATTGAATCACCTGGTCTTTTACTGACATCCTTCTTCTGATGTGGTTGTGCAGCAGTGTTGGTTCAGACTTGACTTTCGCTGGTATGTCAGTCACTAATCGTCTCACAGCCTCTCTCCTCAATCTCGTGTATTCGTTGCTGACTTTCGCTAGCTTCTCTGTTCTCGTTTGTACTCTGTTCTCATTTGTCCTCTGTTCTCGTTTGTCTTTTGCCTTACATAGTTTTTCCACACTCTTGCACTTTTCTTTTATCATCTCTGCATCTTTGATAGAACCAAGGGCTCTCTTTCAGTCTGCATTTTCCCTTGTTCTTCTGTAAGAAGTTCTCCTCTGCCTCCTGGCACTCTCCAGCTAGGTACTCAATCAACTCATCCTCTGACCTACCTTCCAGTTCTTTACCCTAATGCACTACATTCAAGAATTTTCTCATCCCTTGAAAGTTTCCTCTTTTGAAGTCTTGTTTCTCGTGCCTTCCACCTGCCGTCTTCACTCAGTGATTTATTCCACAAAGTATTCCATCTTCAATGCTTTATGTTTGCTAGTGAATATTTACTTATATGTACTCACTGCTCACATATATTCGATTTCAGGGGTAGGGTCTCAGCACCTATCCATACCTTTTCGCTATCCTCTACTGGGTTCTCTCTCCTGGCTTCGATAGCCTTATTGTACCTCTTCTTGACGCTCTGTGTGTGTGTGTGTGTGTGTGTGTACTCACCTATTTATGGTTGCAGGGGTCGATTCATAGCTCCTGGCCCCGCCTCTTCACTGATTGCTACTAGGTCCTCGCTCTCCCTGCTCCATGAGCTTTATCAAACCTCATCTTAAAACTATGTTTGGTTCCTGCCTCCACTACCTCCTGTGTGTTAGTTACCATTTTGTCCTAGGCACATGTCAATTAGACACTAGGCCTGTTGTATGTATGTGTGTGTGTGTGTGTGTGTAAGGAAACACTTCGAAATGTTTCTGCCCAACCGGGAATTGAACCCGGTCCCTCCGTGCGTGAAGCGAGAGCTTTACCCACTGGGCCACCGGGGGCGGGCGTGTGTGTGTGTGTGTGTGTGTGTGTGTGTACTCACCTATTTGTGGTTGCAGGGGTCGAGTCATAGCTCCTGGCCCCGCCTCTTCACTGATTGCTACTAGGTCCTCTCTCTCCCTGCTCCATGAGCTTTATCAAACCTAGTCTTAAAACTATGTATGGTTCCTGCCTCCACTATGTCGCTTTCCAAGCTATTCCACTTCCTGACAACTCTATGACTGAAGAAATACTTCCTAACATCCCTTTGACTCATAGGAGTCTTCAACTTCCAATTGTGACCCCTTGTTTCTGTGTCCCCTCTCTGGAACATCTTGTCTCTGTCCACCTTATCTATTCCTCGCAGTATTTTATATGTCGTTATCATGTCTCCCCTAACCCTCCTGTCCTCTAGTGTCGTCAGGCCGATTTCCCTTAACCTTTCTTCGTAGGACAATCCCCTTAGCTCTGGGACTAGTCTTGTTGCAAACCTTTGCACTTTCTCTAATTTCTTGACGTGCTTGACCAGGTGTGGGTTCCAAACTGGTGCTGCATACTCCAGTATGGGCCTGACGTATATGGTATACAGAGTCTTGAATGATTCCTGTGTGTGTGTGTGTGTGTTAGTTAGTTAGTTACCATTTTGTTACCATTTTGTCCTAGGCACATGTCAATTAGACACTAGGCCTGTTGTATGTATGTGTGTGTATGTGTGTGTAAGGAAACACTTCGAAATGTTTCTGCCCCACCGGGAATTGAACCCGGCCCCTCCGTGCGTGAAGCAAGAGCTTTACCACTGGGCCACCGGGGCCGTGTGTGTGTGTGTGTGTGTGTGTGTGTGTGTGTGTGTGTGTGTGTGTATGTGTGTGTGCTTGCTGAATCAATATCAAATACTTAATACCTTGAGACTACATGATTGAATGAATGAGGAAGGATTATGTGAAGCTTCTCGGAGCTCCGTGGAAGAGCCCTCGGCTCAACACCGATGATCCCGGGAATGATCTTGGGGCGAATGTCAACACTGGGCATGTTTGCTAACACCTGCTTCCACTGCTCACCTAGCAGTAAATAGGTTCCTGGATGTTAGCTGACTATTGTTAGTAGCATCCTAAGTTGTGACAGTATACCTTAGATAGAGTTGGGCTCTGATACGTACTGAGGTAAGATAACAGCTCTTATTTTGTGAATGATCTGAGTTAGGATAGTAGCTGTTATCCTGTTACTGAACTGAGGAAGGATATCCGATCTTGGTTTGTAAATGATAATAGCTCTCAGAATGTATATGAACTTAGGATAACACGTTTTAGCTTGTAAATGAGCTAAGTTTACAAAACAGAATCAAGCTTGAAAGTGAGGGCAGGTTGGATAATAATCATAGCCTATAAATGAGCTAAATTAGGATAACAGCTCGTAGCTTGTAAATTATATGAGGTTGCTACAATGAAAAGCTATGTTCGAAAGGCACAGTACTCGTTCCCATCCTTTACTTCATCCTCATATCTAACATAGACAGAGACGTAAACCATATCACTGTGTCTTCCTTTGCTGACGATACTAGAATTTGCATGAGTGTCATCCATTGAAAACACTGTAAATCTCCAAGTATATATAAACTAAATCTTCCAGTGAGCCACAGAAAACAAGATGAAGTTTAATGGGGACAAATCTCAGTTACTGCATTATGAAAAACTTGAGGAAATAGAAGATATATCAGAGTATAAAACAAATTCTAACCACACAATAAAAAAAAATTAATGTGAAGGACTAAGGAATGATAATGTCATAGGATCTCACTTTCAGAGATCACAACAGTGTCATTATCGTAACTGCGAGGAAAATGATAGAATGGATAATGAGAACCTTCAAAACAAGGTATGTTTGGCCAATAATGATCCTCTTTAAGTCACTTGTTCTCTCTAGGCTGGAATAATGCTGTACACTAACAGCCCCTTTCAAGGCAGGTGAAATTGTATATTTGGAGAACATACAGAGAACTTTCACTGCACCTGTATAAGTTCAATAAAGCACTTCAATTACTAGGACTGTTTGAAGTTCCTCGACCTGTACTCCCTGGAATATAGGCAATAAAGATGACTCATAATTTACACCTGAAAAATCCTAGAGGGGCTAGTCCCAAATCTACACACAAAAATCACTCCCTACGAAAGCAAAAAACTCGGCACACATTGCAACATGACCTTCTGTGTCGTGAGTACAGTAAGAGAAGACATATAAGGTGTCAGGAGCCTAAGACTGTTAAACACCCTCCCATCATTGATAAGGAGATATACCAATACACCCCTGTGTCTCTTAAGGAGGGAACTTGACAGATTCCAATCGGCCTATGGTTCGCAAGTTGGATTGCGAGCGGCCAGCAATAACAGTTTGGTTGATAAGACCCTGACCCACCGGGTGGTCTGGTCATAGACCTGACCGCTGGGACATTGACCCAAGGAATGCCCTCCAGGTAGACTCCGGGTAGGTACGTTGGATACACCGGTTTTGAAAGTTTAGATCAATCAGGGAAGTCATTCTCTAGTTAGTGCATTCTCAAATTATTGGTATTAAAAGTTTAAAGCCAATCAAACGAGGCATTAACGCATTAACGCATGAAAACCAGTAATTTCATCAATAAAATTAGCAAATAGAAACTTATAGAGCCCAGAATCAATCCATACCATTCTTTAAGTAAAAAACAACAACCATTGTTTAAGGTTTGAAGCCAATCAGAAGAGACGTTCTTCAATTACTGTATGAAAATAAATTATCTAATAAAATTGACAAATTTCAACTGACGCAACACAGCATCATTGTTGAACCTCCTTTGAGAAAAGCCACAGCATTAGTGTACGAGGTTAAGTAAACAACGGTGTGAGGAAAAAGAGAGAAATACCCCTTGTACTCACTAGCAATTAACATCTTACAGCCATAAATAGTTATCAATACATTCCAATCACTTACCCTTAATGGAGCAGCTGTAGGCTGATCTAGTGCAGTGTGTGTAGGGGACCAGCGTCCTCTAGCTTCTACCAGATAACAATCACAGCCTTTGTCTAGGGGACAGTGCCCCCTAGGTAAAGTGAAATCAAATTGTAACCCTTGTCTAGTGGCCAGCGCTCCCTAGGTAAGTGGAAATCACAATCTAGATTAGTGGAAATCACAGTCACAATCCTTCTTTAGGGGCCAGCACTCGCTAGGTAAGCGAAAATCACAATCACAACCCTTATCTAGGGGCCAACGCTCCCTAGGTAAGCAGAAATCACAATCACAATCTAGATTAGTGGAAATCACAATTTAGATTAATGGAAATCACAATCACAATCCTTGTCTAGAGGCTAGCGCCCCCATAGTATTCACAAACACCAACAAAAGTCTTCCCCCGTGATCTCACACGCCCAGACTGTCTCTTCTCCTCCCCTTCACCCTCTTATATCCCTCCTCCTCCATTTCTAAGACCTGTCCCCTTAAGTCTCGTAAAACCATTTGTCTGCTTCACGCTCCTTGAAAGACCTTTCAAGACCCTCTATGTTAGAGGTTCCTATCTTAGGATTATGGCTGTCTCAATGCTTTTAGGCGGAGCTGCGCCATATAAACACGGGAGATTCAGTTATCATGTTATCCCCTGTTATGTCAAGCTGCATATATAGCAGTTGTCAAGTTATCAATCAAAGGCACTCTGATCCTCGTAGCTCAGTGACTCACCTCACAACCGAAGGATCAGGGCTCAATTCAAGGGAGGGTGAGATGTTGTTGGCTTAGTCGTAAATAAGCATGATGCTGATAAATTTGACACATGTGCAACACTTGTGTAGCTTATTGTGAAAACGTTTTGCCACACAGTGGTTTCATCAGTCCAATACAAAGAAGAATGGTTTAAGATCAGAAGAAGTTTGAGGTACTCAGTCCCTCAACCTGGAGTCGATGTACATCAAACTAATGTGGGTAGCATCCTGGGGAAGGTCCTATGGACTACAGTGTAAATAAGCCACACTTCTTGTCTTTCTTAGGATATCCTGGGTTATTAAGCCACCGGGAATAACCCAGTGTGGTTTCTTTCCACTGAGGTTCTTAAATTTTTATCCAGCAGGTACCAATAACCTGACCGATCAAGCCAGTAACCACGAGGTCTGGTCTGGGACCGGGCCGCGGGGCGGTGATCCGAAGTGACTACAAACAACCAACATGCGACCCATATCAGTTGACCAAACCCCTGGTGTCTACCAGGTGAACCAGGCTACCAGGTGTTAGCAGACATGACTCGCACAGGATCAGAACACTGCCAGTGTTCCCACTGTGTAACTATCACAGTGTAGCAACACACTGTCAGCGTTCCCACTGTGTAACTATCACAGTGTAGCAACACACTCCCAGTGTTCCCACTGTGTAACTATCACAGTGTAGCAACACACTGCCAGTGTTCCCACTGTGTAACTATCACAGTGTAGCAACACTGCCAGTGTTCCCACTGTGTAACTATCACAGTGTAGCAACACACTGTCAGCGTTCCCACTGTGTAACTATCACAGTGTAGCAACACACTGCCAGTGTTCCCACTGTGTAACTATCACAGTGTATCAACACTGCCAGTGTTCTCAACTTACTGAAATAAAAAAGCATTGTGTACCTTCCCACTTCGAACCCTCCTTTCCACCTCTTCTACCTCCTTTCCACCCCTCTACCTCCTTTCCACCTCTTCTACCTCCTTTCCACCCCTCTACCTCCTTTCCACCCCTCTACCTCCTTTCCACCCTCTACCCCCTTTCCACCTCTTCTACCTCCTTTCCACCCCTCTACCTCCTTTCCACCCCTCTACCCCTTTCCACCCCTCTACCTCCTTTCCACCCTTTCTACCCCTTTCCACCCCTCTACCCCTTTCTACCCCTCTACCTCCTTTCCACCCCTCTACTCCCTTTCCAATCCTCTACCTCCTTTCCACCCCTCTACCTCCTTTCCACCCCTCTACCCCCTTTCCACCCCTTCTACCCCGTTTCCACCCCTCTACCCCTTTCCACCTCTTCTACCTCCTTTCCACCCCTCTACCTCCTTTCCACCCTTTCTACCCCTTTCCACCCTCTACCCCTTTCCACCCTCTACCTCCTTTCCACCCCTCTACCGTCTTTCCACCCTCTACCCCCTTTCCTCCCCTCTACCCCCTTTCTACCCCTCTACTCCCTTTCCACCCTCTACCTCCTTTCCACCCCTCTACTCCCTTTCCAATCCTCTACCTCCTTTCCACCCCTCTACCTCCTTTCCACCCCTCTACCCCCTTTCCACCCTTCTACCCTTTCCACCCCTCTACCCCCTTTCCACCTCGTCTACCTCCTTTCCACCCTTCTACCTCCTTTCCACCCCTCTTCACCCATTCTTCCACCTCACCCACTACTCCCTTTCCTCACCCTCACCCCCTTTCACCCCTCTACTCCCTTTCCACCCCTCTACCTCCTTTCCACCCCTCTACTCCCTTTCCACCCCTCTACCTCCTTTCCACCCCTCTACCTCCTTTCTACCCTCTACCTCCTTTCCACCCCTCTACCTCCTTTCCACCCTCTACCTCCTTTCCACCCTCTACCTCCTTTCCACCCTCTACCTCCTTTCCACCTCTACCTCCTTTCCCCCTCTACCTTCTTTCTCCCTCTACCCCTTTCCCCCTCTACCCCTTTCACCCCTCTACTCCCTTTCCACCCCTCTACCTCCTTTCCACCTCTCTCCCTTTCCACCCCTCTACCTTTCCACCTCTACCTCCTTTCTACCCCTCTACCTCCTTTCCACCCCTCTACCTCCTTTCTACATAAAACAATAAAATAAAATTTAAGTTCTTGACTAGTAACGTTGTCTAGAGGTGTATGTATAATATATTTATCCTGTTATACCTTCAATAACTAAGATTCCTGGTACATATTATGAAAGTATTCAAGAATATGAACAATGCAATTATATAACTTTATACAATTAAGTAAGAATAAAGGCTATAAGCTCAAATCTTGTAATGTTTCCGTATTACCGGACTTAGATTTGTACCGTCGACAAGTCCAGACAAAAAACGGCGTCACTGAGCGGCGAGTAGTACGTTCCGCAGAGACGTACTCAGAGCGGCGAGTAGTACGTTCCGCAGAGACGTACTCAGAGCGAGGAGTAGTACGTTCCGCCTCACCCACGGAGACGTACTCAGAGCGACGAGTAGTACGTTCCGCAGAGACGTACTCAGAGCGGCGAGTAGTACGTTCCGCAGAGACGTACTCAGAGCGAGGAGTAGTACGTTCCGCCTCACCCACGGAGACGTACTCAGAGCGACGAGTAGTACGTTCCGCAGAGACGTACTCAGAGCGGCGAGTAGTACGTTCCGCAGAGACGTACTCAGAGCGAGGAGTAGTACGTTCCGCCTCACCCACGGAGACGTACTCAGAGCGAGGAGTAGTACGTTCCGCCTCACCCACGGAGACGTACTCAGAGCGGCGAGTAGCACGTTCCGCAGAGACGTACTCAGAGCGAGGAGTAGTACGTTCCGCAGAGACGTACTCAGAGCGGCGAGTAGTACGTTCCGCAGAGACGTACTCAGAGCGAGGAGTAGTACGTTCCGCCTCACCCACGGAGACGTACTCAGAGCGACGAGTAGTACGTTCCAGAGACGTACTCAGAGCGGCGAGTAGTACGTTCCGCAGAGACGTACTCAGAGCGAGGAGTAGTACGTTCCGCCTCACCCACGGAGACGTACTCAGAGCGACGAGTAGTACGTTCCGCCTCGCCCACGGAGACGTACTCAGAGCGACGAGTAGTACGTTCCGCCTCACCCACGGAGACGTACTCAGAGCGACGAGTAGTACGTTCCGCCTCGCCCACGGAGACGTACTCAGAGCGACGAGTAGTACGTTCCGCCTCACCCACGGAGACGTACTCTACACAAACCAGAGTCAAACACGGATGAGATGATAGACTAGACTAAGCTTGCGGTCACCACAAATCAACAGCCAGAGAGAAAGAGACTTCTCGATGTGACTCCTAAGAGGACAACAAGGTAATTGCGTGAGGCAAACCCAGCAGCCCCAACACCGGGTTTGATCATGTGATTTAATAGCTACCCCAGCGAGTGAACCATGCGAACATGGGGTGAACAAGTGCCGACAGCCAATTATAAGCACACCTAAATATATCCTACCTATTTACATAAGCTGGAGTTTACCTGGAGAGGGTTCCGGGAGTCAACGCCCCCGCGGCCCGGTCTGTGACAGGTCTCATGGTGGATCGGGGCCTGATCAACCACACTGTTACTGTTTATAAAGCAAGATATTTTCATTTTAGTTACTAATGAAAACATCGCCAATATAAAATTATGATCATTAATTATATGCAGAATATTAAATGTATACAGAATTTACATTGCGTCCAGTTCAGAGGCGCAGCACAGGTCAAGTGACTCCAAAATTCCCAGTAGTTAAGGTGTTTGGCATTGAAGGAGGCCTGGTCGTGGACTGGGCCGGGAGGCGTTGATCTCCGGAATACCCTCCAGGTAGACTCCAGGTACTCTCTCCGTACATTCTCTAGATCTGCGATTTCACCTTTCTTGAATGAAGCTGTTAGTGTACAACAGTATTCCAGTCTAGAGAGAACAAGTGATTTAAAAAGGATCATCATAGGCTTTCCACCCTTTCACTCATTTTCCATCCCCTCCATACGTTCCACCCCTACAAACCCTCCTTTTCACCCCCGTGCACCCTATTCCATCCCCTCCATCCCATTTCAAGCCCTTCTCCTCCTCCACCCCTTCCTTCTCCCCAACACACAACATACCACTCTCCCAACCCTCTCCCTACCACTCCTCCCCACCTGTCACACCTCCCCCACCTAACATGGGTCAAGGCTGAGGCTTCACATTTCAGTTCCAACAACAAACCCACTTCTAAATCTCCGCCTGGAACACCCATAAATAAGACTCATAATTCATGGGTGTTCATGCCATACACCGTGTGTGTGTGTGTGTGTGTGTGTGTGTGTGTGTGTGTGTGTATATACTTAGCTATTTGTACTCACCTATTTGTGGGTGCAGGGTTCAAGTCATAGCTCCTGGCCCCAACTCTTCGCTGGTGTGTGTGTTTCATTCATCATTTCTCTCTCCATTTGTCAGTTCTCCTCATCCATCTTTCTCCAGTGGTCGTCTATTCTCCCCCTCCTCCCCTCCCCACCTCCCCTCCCTACCTCCCCTCCCTACCTCTCCTCCCCACCTCCCCTCCCTCCCCTCCACCTCACCGTTGTCAAGTGCCGGAGTGAAGTGCCTGACCCTGGCTGGCCCTCAAGAGTGTCAGGTACCCAGGAATGTCCTGTCCCAAGGTGCTGAGGGAGGGGAGGAGGAGGGGGAGGTAGGGGAGGAGGAGGGGGAGGTAGGGGAGGAGGTGGGGAGGAGGAGGGGAGGAGGAGGAGGTGAGAGGAGAAGGAGAAGGTAAATGGAGGAAGTGAAACGAGGAGAAAGGGAAAGGAGAGAAAAGAGAGAGGGAAGGGAGAGGAGAAGAAGGGAGAGGAGAAGGAGAGGAGAGAGAGAGAGAGAGAGAGAGAGAGAGAGAGAGAGGAGAGAGAGAGAGAGAGAGAGAGAGAGAGAGAGAGAGAGAGAGAGAGAGAGAGAGAGAGAGAGGGCCAACATTGTCAAGATACCACACTTGGCTCCACTCTGAGGACAGCGAGAAGTGAGCTTCTACACAAGATGGGCAGCAATTACACTCCGTACACTTTTCCAGAACATCACTTCATCTGAGATCATTTATTCCTTGGATGTCTCGGGTCTGGAACAAATGAAACTGCTGGCTCACAGATAGCTTTAACTTCATTCTCTAGGAATTTTTCAGGAGTAAGTTATGATGTATCTTTATCACCTGTGTTCCAAAGAGTACAGGTCAAAGGACTTCAAACAATCCCAGTAAATGAGATGCTTGACTGTACTTATATGTACAGCGAAGGTTTTCTGTATATTCTCCAGATCTGCAATTTCTCCTTCCTTGAAAGGGACCGTTGGTGTACAACAATATTCCAGCAGGAGAGACCTGCTCTAAACCCATGCTGTCCTGGGTTGTGCAACTGTTAGGTATCCAAGTGGTTGATTATCTTGCTTTTTAGAATCTTTTCAAAGATTTTATGATGTGGGACGTTAGTGCTTTCGGTCTGTAATTCTTTGCAATTGCTTTACTGGCACCTTTGTGAGGAGGGCTGTATCTGTTGATTTTAGTGACTGTGGGATGACCTCTGCGTCTATGCTCCCTTTCCATAGAATATTTAAGGCACATGAAAGGGGTTTCTGGCAGTTCTTGATGAAGGCAGAGTTCCAAGAGTTTGGGCATGGAGCAGAGTGCATGAGTATGTTGTTAATTACTTTTTCAAAGTCCGGTGGTGTTAGTGCTATATCAGAAATTCTGGAAATATTAACCAAATTTTTGAGTCTCAGTCATGAAAAATTCATTCAAATTGTTGACCTTTATTGTGACTATCCGATCACTAAACATTGAGTCATATTGAAACGTCAGTATCTCACTTATTTCTTTGCTGTCATCGGTTTAAGTTCCATTTTGTTTAAGCAAGGGTCAAATACTGGATGTGGCTTCTGCACTAGATTTAGCGTATGAAAAAAAATTTTGGATTTCTTTCGAGGTCATTTATTGCTTTAAGTTCTTTCTGTGTTTTCTGGATCCTGTATGATTCATTTATCTTAAGCCTGATATTTTCTATTTCTCTAGCCAGTGCCTCCTTCTGTATTCCAGATAGACTGATAAAGTAAGAAGCCTCCGAAGCCTTATCATCGCATGCCCGCTACCAAGAAGACGCCAAATAAACTATTGATATAAACATTGCATGTGACTCTGTGAAAAGTCCACTGATAAAAGGTATTTTGCTTTTTGTTGAAGGCTTTAGACCATGTATATTTACAAATAAATACAAATGTTGTATTGATTGTTTGTTGGAGGCTTTATTTGTTGGCACCAATATCTGTTGTACTGAGGTGTTGCAGTATTTTTGTCATTTCCTGCCAATTTTTTCCTCTTCCTAGCACTAAAAAATCTCTTTCTATTGAATGCTTTTAACTATCATGGTTTGTTTCTCAAGGTTTGTGGGATCAGTACCTTCTGGTGCCATTCAAATGGTGCCTTCCAAATGGCACTATTTTAGTCATGAGGTCTTTTTTTTTTTTTTTGGGGGGGGGTCAAAGTTACACGTTCCATTTGTTTTTCCAGATGTTCCATGCCTGCAGATACCCCAGGCATAGAATCTGCACAAATGTGTTTTCCGGTGGCTAGGATTTGTGGGGGTTCGATTGTCTACTGGTGCAGTTTTTGTATCTGATCCCACACTAACTTCGGCACCTGTAGAAGCATCGGTGATACCACCAGTTATTTCTAGTATTGAATCAACACCACATCCTGAAGCATCATCCACATTTCTGACACCGCCAGCTAAAACGCTATTCTGTATTCTTACATCTTGTGTTTCAATGTCTGAACCTGTGTCTTCAGAGATACCAAGACCATAATAAACTAGATATTCAGGCGGCACAGCTAACTAACCTCTGCACTCACAAACAGATGAGTACAGGATTATACTCACAGGCGCAGGGATACACTCACAAGAGCACGGATACACTCACAGGAGCAGGAATACACTCACAGGAGCAGGGATACACTCACAGGAGCAGGGATGCACTCACAAGAGCAGGGATACACTCACAGGAGCAGGGATGCACTCACAGGAACAGGGATACATTCACAGGACCAGGGATACACTCACAGGATCAGGGATACTTTCACAGGACCATGGATGCACTCACAGGACAAGGGATAACTCACATGACCAGGGATACACTCACAGGACCAGGGATACACTCACAGAGCTGAGTAAGTGAAGCAGATAATGACTAGATTTACATCCAAGAGCACTTTGACCAGACTGACCAGGAACACTCTGGCTAGACTGACCAGGAGGAAACACACCAGCTTCCATCCCCACACACACATCTCACCTCAACTTTCTAACCAATATAACACAAAGAGTAATAGTAAACAGAGTTAAATCGGAGGCTGCCATAGCGAAAAGCTCTGTTCCACAAGATACAATACTCGCCCCCATCCTTTTCCTCCTCCTCATATCTGCATTGACAGAGAAAGAACATAAGAATGGAGGAACACTGCAGAAGGTCTACTGGCCCAAAAGCAAATAAAATATGATGTTCATTGAGAACAAATGGAATATAAAACAAATTCTAACTACACAATAGAGCGAAAAAAACAGGAAGGACTTGGGAGTGATAATGTCATGGAATCTCACCTTCAAGGACCACAACAATATCATTATCACATCTTCTAGGAAAACTGAACCTTCAAAACACGGGATGCCAAGCACACTTCACCCCTCCACACACACTTCACCCCTCCACACACACTTCACCCCTCCACACACACTTCACCCCTCCACACACACTTCACCCCTCCACACACTTCACCCTCACACACACTTCACAACACTCACACACACTTCACCCTACCATTCACACTACACACTTCACACACACACACACTTCACAACACTACACACACTTCACAACACTACACACACTTCACACACACACACACTTCACAACACCACACACACTTCACAACACCACACACACTTCACAACACCACACACACTTCACACACACACACACTTCACAACACCACACACACTTCACAACACCACACACACTTCACAACACTACACACACTTCACAACACCACACACACTTCACACTACACACACTTCACAACACCACACACACTTCACAACACCACACACTTCACAACACACACACTTCACAACACCACACACATTCAAACACCACACACACTTCACAACACCACACACACTTCACAACACCACACACACTTCACACACCACACACCTTCACAACACCACACACACTTCACACACCACACACACTTCACAACACCACACACACTTCACAACACCACACACACTTCACACCACCACACACACTTCACAACACCACACACACTTCACACACCACACACACTTCACAACACCACACACACTTCACAACACCACACACTTCACATCACACACACTTCACAACACCACACACACTTCACACCACCACACACACTTCACTCCACACACACTTCACAACACCACACACTTCACACCACACACACACTTCACAACACCACACACACTTCACACCACACACACTTCACACCTCACACTTCACAACACCACACACACTTCACACCACACCACACACACTTCACAACACCACACACACTTCACACCACACACACTTCACACCACACACACTTCACAACACCACACACTTCACACGTATTCAGGTGTTGGATAAAAGATATCAGGAGAGTTAATGATGACTGGGGAGGGAGGGAGGCAGCGAGAGAGAGGGAGAAATGGAGAGGCAGGGAGAGAGAGAGCGGAAGAAAGAGAGAAGAAGAAAGGGAGTGAGAGAGGATGAGAAGGAGGGAGAGATGAAGGGATGAAAAGAGGGTAGGAGGGAGATAGAAATGGAGGGAAAGAGAGAGAAAGAGAGGTTGGGAGGAGTCAGTGAAGAAAGGAAGAGTTGGTCACACATTTAGGAGTGTGGGGATTGAAGAATGAGGAGGAGGGTACACACTGTGAGGGGTCAAGGATCATAGAGGCCAGGGGTCACAGTGTCAAAGGTCACGAGGTCACGGGGGTCACAGGGTCACGATGTGGCACACACACCATGATTCAGGCAGTCCTGAATGCCACACGCCTGGGCACCATCACATCCTGTACTTCCTACCCGCTGACACCATGACTGCACCCTCCCCCTGGCCCTTATCTGAAAGGTCTCCTAGTGAACCTTACCTTCAAGGTCTCTTAGTGAACCTTACCTTCAAGGTCTCTTAGTGAACCTTACCTCTAAGGTCTCCTAGTGAACATTACCTCCAAGGTCTTTTAGTGAACCTTACCTTCAAGGTCTCTTAGTGAACCTTACCTCCAAGGTCTCCTAGTGAACCTTACCTCTAAGGTCTCCTAGTGAATCTTCCCTCCAAGGTCTCCTAGTGAATCTTACCTCTAAGGTCTCTTAGTGAACCTTACCTCCAAGGTCTCCTAGTGAACCTTACCTCTAAGGTCTCCTAGTGAACCTTACCTCCAAGGTCTCCTAGTGAACTGCTCTAAGGTCTCCAGGGTGAAGCCTTACCTCCAAGGTCTCCTAGTGAATCCTACCCTAAGGCCTCATCTTCTACCGTGACCTTACTCCCTCCATGGCCTTCTAGTCCTAGTGAACCTTACCTCAAGGTCTCTAGTGAACTTACCTCCAAGGTCTCCTAGTGAACCTTACCTCCAAGGTCTCCTAGTGAACCTTACCTCTAAGGTCTCCTAGTGAACCTTACCTCTAAGGTCTCCTAGTGAACCTTACCTCTAAGGTCTCCTAGTGAACCTTACCTCCAAGGTCTCTTAGTGAACCTTACCTCTAAGGTCTCCTAGTGAACATTACCTCCAAGGTCTCCTAGTGAACCTTACCTCTAAGGTCTCCTAGTGAACCTTACCTCCAAGGTCTCCTAGTGAACCTTACCTCTAAGGTCTCCTAGTGAACCTTACCTCTAAGGTCTCCTAGTGAACCTTACCTCCAAGGTCTCCTAGTGAACCTTACCTCTAAGGTCTTCATTTTTCAACACCCTCCCTCCTACCCTCTCCCTCCTTCCTATATGTGCCCAAAGTGAAGGACATGCCATGCCCAAACACCTGTTAGAAATATGTACTCTCATATACTACTATCATACATGCAGATGGTACTGTGATGGGTGTGTAGACATGTGTGTGTGTGTGTACTCACCTGCTCACCTATATGTGGTTGCAGGGGTCGAGTCATAGCTCCTGGCCCCGCCTCTTCACTGGTCGATACTAATTCACTCTCTCCCTGCTCCATGAGCTTTATCATACCTCTTCTTAAAGATATGTATGGAACTTGCTTCCACTACTTCACTCTCCAGATTATTCCACTTCCTGACAACTCTAAGGTTAAAGAAATACTTCCTAACATCCCTATGACTCATCTGGGGTTTCAGCTTCCAATTGTGGCCTCTTGTTCCTGGATCCCATCTCTGAAACATTCGAGCCTTGTCCACCTTGTCAATTCCTCTCAGTATTTTATACGTTGTTATCATGTCCCCCCTGTCCCTCCTATCCTCTAGTGTCATCAGATTGAGTTCCCTTAACCTCTCCTCATAAGACATACCTCTCAGTTCAGGGACTAATCGTGTTGCAAATTTTTGCACTTTCTCCAAGTGTGTGTGTGTGTGTTTGCCAATACTCACATAATCATTGAACTATGTACGTAAGTAACATAGTAAATCATCACTTGCATATATATCGCGTTTGATATAGAAATTGTCCAGTTGTCAATGAATGGGATTGCAAGTTCCTTGCAGTACCTGTCTAGCCATTAATTTACACTAATTGCCCTAGGCATCCATTCATTGCCCACTCCACTTCTAGGCAAGATGTTACATATGATTGGGACCCCTTCCTTAGACCTAATTAAATCTATAGCTGACCTGTACTTATCCAGCAGCTCCTGTCGCCCTTCCCAATATTATTTCCACTAGCACTCAGATAATGGTCATGTTCTCCTTACCTGACATGATATTATCCAACCTGTTGACTGTCATCAACACCAGCTCCTGGGAAACACACTCTCTGCCTCACCTTCCTATGTCTCATAAAGAAAGCACTGTCTGTATATCTTACTTGAGAGTCAACGACCACAAGAATGCTCTTACCTTTATTATCTCTGGGGTTAAAGGTGCCTTTAACCTCACTGACCAATGAAATACACTTGTCCTGTAGAATAAAGAAGCGATTTCTTCCCTTCAAATCTTCTCTTTTAACTTTCCTTATCTTCATGTTCCTTCCTATACTGAGAACCATTTCCCACTTAGTGGCTGCTATTTTGTGTCTGATCCTCATTGCTGGTAACCCTTTTTTCCCCTCACCAACTCTAACACCTTACACTCACTCCCAAACCCATCCAGGCGAATTTTCAGCCTCTTATTTGCCTACTGGAGAAGTAGAACCTCCTTCAACACTATAACCTCAGATTTTAAAACACTAGCTAGAGTAAGCCGTGGTGCTCTATAATCCTCCACACTAATTCCCAAAGCAGCGCAGGAGAGTATGACCACTCGTTAACACTGACCAATGAATACTCATTTTTCCCGGATTTTTGAGTATCTATACCTGGCCTCTCCAGTAAGCTCAGAGTGGATACTCCAGTGATGATGTGATTGATGAATTAATTATTATTTAAAAATATAACAAAATCGAGAGACTGGAGTCATTAAATATATTCTTAGACTTATAATGACTCGGTATTCTCATCTACTTGGTGTTCTTATTTACTAGTGTTCATATGAAGTTAGTAGATATTATGATGTTTAAATTGTTCTTTTATACCCTCTCTCACTCTCTCTTTCCTCTTCATCCCTATCTCTCCTCCTTTCCACTCTCTTCTCCCCCTCTCTCTTCTACCCTCTCCTCCTTCTTCCTCCCACTCTCTCTTCCCTCTCCCACTCTCTCTTCCCTCTGTCTCCCATGTACAAGTTCTCTTGCCACCGCTCTGGGATAATGGGATAGCCTCATAAAAAGTTCAGCTTCTGCCGTGTATGGGATGATGGGAGTCTTAATATCGTTGCAGCTCTGCTGGGAGTGAACCTCCCACGCTCCTGAAGCTGTTGATCCCTTTCTGAAACACTTGATGATATCTTTACTGCGCTACTGATGTCTCACAGCTCAGAGTGACACTGCTGAAGTCCTCAGCTCAGACTGACACATTTCAATACCTTGTATAAGCTCCATGCTTCTGCTGTGCCACACATCTGGCTGCGTCTCACACACCTTGATGTGTCTCACACACTTTGCTGTGTCTTACACACCTTGCTGTGTCTCACACACACCTTGCTGTGTCTCGCACACCTTACTGTGTCTCACACACTTTGCTGTGTCTCACAAACCTTACTGTGTCTCACACACCTTTGCTGTGTCTCACACACCTTGCTGTGTCTCACACACCTTGCTGTGTTTCACACACACCTTGCTGTGTCTCGCACACCTTACTGTGTCTCTCACACTTTGCTGTGTCTCACAACCTTGCTGTGTCTCACACACCACTGTTCTCACACCTTGCTGTGTCTCTACACCTTGCTGTGTCACAAAACCTTCTGTGTCACACACACCTTGCTGTGCTCACACCTTGTGTCTCTCACACCTTGCTGTGTCACATACACCTTGCTGTGTCACACACACCTTGCTGCGCCTCACACACCTTGATGTGTCTCACACACCTTGCTGTGTCTCACACACCTTGCTGTGTCTCACACACCTTGATGTGTCTCACACACCTTGCTGTGTCTCTCACACCTTGCTGTGTCACACACACTTTTCTGTGTCTCTCACACCTTTGCTGTGTCACACACACCTTGCTGTGTCTCACACACCTTGCTGTGTCTCACACACCTTGCTGTGTCTCACACACCTTGCTGTGTCTCACACACCTTTCTTTGTCTCACACAACCTGCTGTGCCTGACACACCTTGCTGTGTCTCTCACACCTTGTAGTGTCACACACACCTTGCTGTGTCACACACTTTGCTGTGTCTCACACTCACTTTGCTGTGTCACACACACCTTGCTGTGTCTCACACAACTTGCTATGTGTCACACACCTTGCTGTGTCTCACACACCTTGCAGTGTCACAAACACCTTGCTGTGTCTCACACACCCTGCTGTGTCTCACACACCTTGCTGTGTCTCAGACACCTTGCTGTGTCACACACACCTTGCTGTGTCACACACCTTGCTGTGTGTCACACACCCTGCTGTGTCTCACACACCTTGCTGTGTCAGACACCCTTGCATGTGTCTCACACACCTTGCTGTGTCAGACACCTTGCAGTGTCACACACACCTTGCTGTGTCTCACAGCAAGGTGTGTCTCTCCCTTCTCTCATTCCCCTCTCTCATTTTCCTCTCTCATTCCCCTCTCTCTCCCCTCTCTCATTCCCATCTCTCTCCCTTCACTCGTTCCCCTCTCTCATTACCCTCTCTCTCCCCTCTCTCATTTCCCTCTCTCATTCCTCCCTTCTCTCATTCCTGTCTCACCTTTCTCATTCCCATCTATCTCCCTCTCCGTGCCCCTCTGTCTCCCGTCTGTCTTCCCTCTATCATTCCCTTCTCTCTCCCTTTCTTTTCCATGTCTCTCCTCTCTGATTTATGCCTCTCTCCCCTCTCTTATTCATTTCTCTCTCCCCTCTCTTATTCATGTCTCTCTCCCCTCTCCCATTCATGTCTCTTTCCCCTTTATCATTCCCCTTCTCTCATTCAAGTGTTTTTTCCTTCTCTCATTCATGCCTCCCTCCCCTCATTCATGTCTCTCCCCTCTCTCATTCATGTCTCTCTCTCCTCTCTCGTTCATGTTCCCTCCCCTCTCTCATTCGTCTCTTTCTCATTCGTGTCTCTCTCCCCTCTCTCATTCATGTGTCTCTTTCCCCTCTCCCATTCATCTCTCTCTCCCCCTCTCCCATTCATCTCTCTCTCCACTCTCCCATTCATCTCTCTCTCCCCTCTCTCTTTCATATCTCTCCCGTCTCCCATTCATGTTTGTCTTCCCTCTCTCATTCATTTCTCTCTCTCTCCCCCTCTCTTATTACCGTCTCTCATTCCCCTTCCTTATTCCCATCTCTCTCCCCTCTCTCATTCCCGTCTCTCCCCTCTCCCGGACATGCGTCAGCTGGTTCATCTTTGAGATAAGCTGCCATGATGCTCTCCACTTTCCTGGGCTTTTTAGTTTTTCCTTTTTAACCAGAAAACTTCAATGAGTACATTGATATTATTCACCCAACGCTTGAGCACTTCCAAGAGTGGAGTGATTACTTACATAGTATATAAAATTCCAGCAGGAATTGGAGTTTCTTACACACATTACCCCTGGGTGCGAACCGTAACATTCAGCTAAGACACAGATACTCATTTTTCAGGTAGGTGAGCTGGGGCAACATGGATGTAAGTAATCTTGCCAGTGATTCTCCGTGCTTGGGAATCGATCTCGGGAACTTGCGATTGAGAGTGTAATGGTCTCACCAGTGAGCTATGTGGCACCTGTGTCAGAATAGGTCGCGTTTCAGCCCCTCGTAATCTTCAATAAACTTGTATCATTGGTCTTCAACCTTTTGCGTCCTACCTACCGGAAGTCTACCTGGAGGTTGTCCCGATGGTCAACTCTCCTGGTGGATCAGAGTCTGATCAACCAGGCTGCAATCCAACGTACGGACGTCAGCCCGGCTGTTCGGGCACTGACTTTAGGTATATGTTCAGTTATCTATTAAAGGCAGCCAGGTGCCCGTACACAGAGATATTTAGTAATTCACAGCTAAAACAATTTAAAGAAAATTTTAGAAAAAGTTTCACAACATCTTGATAAAAAAATCCAAAACTAACCGAAATGTCGTATCAAATTTTCTTTCCACATTGTTGCCTAGTTGTCCAATGTTCCAATCATTGGAGTGTGACTCTGATTCTTCAAGTATTTCCCAACAATCCTGTGACTTCTCCGAGTGTTGACATTCCAGTGAGGAGAGACCATGTGTGCCGCCTTGTTCTGGCACCTCTCGTGTCACACAGTGTTTCCTTGTCCACCCTCTTGGTTCATATCACCCATCTTGATCACGTCTTCTCTGCCTATCCTCTTCTTTAGTGCCCCTGTAAACCTTGGACTTCCTCTCTCAGGAAAGTTATGGGGTGCATTAAAAAACACGTGATGAAAGAAGCAGTTATTATTATTATTATTATTTTAATGGT
The DNA here is from genome assembly GCA_009830355.1 of Cherax destructor. Classification (NCBI taxonomy): domain Eukaryota; kingdom Metazoa; phylum Arthropoda; class Malacostraca; order Decapoda; family Parastacidae; genus Cherax; species Cherax destructor. Next base: position 94,854 of record WNWK01001141.1, on the reverse strand, counting down.
ACGCAGTGCAGACAAGTAGATGTGCAACAGTTCAGCAGAAGCAGCTGCACTGAAGCTCACAGTCAATCAATCAATCAATCAATCAATTTATTTTTACATGATACATCAACAGTACAAAGTTGGATGACATTACATCTCACATGGGACGCCCCTTAGATATACAAAACATTCTGAGCAAGCTTAAACCTGACGTACGTTTAGGTCTATAGTGTTATACATATATGTCGCGCCGAATATGTAAAACTTCCGATTTTGGCTTAAATAGCAACGCTCTTCTTGCCGAATAAGGCAAGCGAAAATTTGTGAATGCAATAATTTAGCAAAAATCATTCTGAACCTAACGAAAAAAATATATTTCATTGTGTTTGTTTATTATTAAATTACTGTAAACTTATCTCAAATATATTTAGCTGGATTAGGCTAAATTAAATTGCGCTTGTTATAATAAGGTTAGATGCAGTAGTCGAAGAAGTGGCAGATGCTGTTTAATATAGACAAATGCAAAGTTCTAAACATTGGACAGTAAAATAACCATGCCACATGTCTTCAAGAAGGCACTGGACAGGCACCTAAAGTCAGTACCTGACCAACCGGGATGTGGTTCGTACGTCAGTTTGCGTGCGGCCGATAGTAACAGCCTGGTTGATCAGACCCCGATCCACTATGAGGCCTGGTCTCAGACCTGGCCGCGGGGGCGTTGGCCCCCGAAACCCTCTCCAGGTAAACTCCAGGTAAACATACAAACTAAATAATGTAGATCTTAATATTACTGATTGCGAAAATATTTGGGAGTTCTGGTTAGCTTGTGCTACTAGGTCTGATGCCGTGCTCTTTCCGTAAGTGAATGTGACCTGACCTGACTAGGTTGGGGCATTGGTTTAAGCCGGTAGGAGACTTGGACTTGCGTCGCATGGGCCAGTAGACCTGCTGCAGTGTTCCTTCTTTCTTATGTTCTTATGAAAGTTTTCTAAGGTTCTTTTGGTACCAAATTATTAATTTTTACATTAACATAAATATAAGGAACTAGTTTCTTGATAATGTCAGAAATCACGAAAGCGCTTGGAGTTTCACTATTTTTTCAGAGTGATTGTTCTGCATATATGGGGATTAGTCACTAGTGGCGTTCCACAAGGATCAGTTTTAGGCCCATTGTTGTTCATAATTTACATAAATGACCTTGATGAAGGAATTGCAAGTGACATGAGTAAATTTGCTGATGATACAAAAATAGGCCGTATGATTCATTCTGAGGAGGATACCAGTGAACTCCAGGAGGATTTGGACAAATTAATGTCTTGGTCTGAAAAGTGGCAGATGAAGTTCAATGTGGACAAGTGTAAGGTACTAGTCCTTGGTAATGAAAATATCCCTCGAATTTATAAACTAGGTGAAGTAGAGCTTGATCATACAGAATGTGAAAAAGACTTGGGAGTCATGGTAAGCAGGAATCTAAAGCCAAGACAACAGTGCCTAAGTGTGCGCAATAAGGCTAACAGATTACTAGGATTTATTTCAAGAAGTATAAGCAACAGAAGTCCAAAAGTTATTTTACAGCTCTATACATCACTAGTGAGACCTCATTTGGATTATGCAGCTCAGTTTTGGTCTCCTTACTACAGGATGGATATAGATTCATTGGAGAACATACAAAGAAGAATGACTAAAATGATTTACAGTATAAGAAATCTCCCGTATGAAGATAGACTTAGAGCGTTGAATCTCCACTCTCTGAAGAGACATAGAATGAGGGAAGATATCATCGAGGTGTACAAGTGGATGATGGGCATAAACAAAGGAGATATTAATATAATACTGAGGATATCGAACCAAGTAAGAACCAGAAATAACGGATTTAAATTGGATAAATTTAGATTTAGAAAGGACATAGGCAAGTACTGGTTTTCGAACAGAGTTGTAGATGCGTGGAACAATCTTCCGAGTACTGTGATAGAAGCTAGGACCTTGGGTGGCTTTAAAAAGAGATTGGACAAATATATGAGTGGGAGGGGCTGGGTTTGATTGGTGTCGTGAGTACGGGAATAAATTCTTAGATAGTGGTGGTTTTGATATGGACCTGCCTTGTATGGGCCAGTAGGCCTTCTGCAGTGTTCCTCCATTCTTATGTTCTTATGTTCTTATATATACAACGATGATTTTTCACAATAATTTAGATTGCATAAATATTAAGCAAATGTATATGAAGTAGATAAAATCATAAGTTACATGGGAATAAGAACACTTAGATTACTCTATATTAAAAAAACACAAGAAGTGTGGTAACCTTCTGTGACTCCGGGTCTTCTCTTCAAGCACTTGAGAGTCCTGCTTGCAAAATAGGCACCAAGAATATCACAGCAGACATTAAAAAAAAGTCTTGCATAGTGCCCAGCACAAAGGCTTTTGTGTTTCACTTGTCGGGATGTCTTCCCACATAGGCACCAACTGTCATGACGACATTGATAAAGAAGGTCTGCATGTGACAAGCCGGAGGTGGACACAACTGGGCAGTCCTCTGTCCATTGTTAAACACATCCTGCTGAAGGATATTAGCTCTGGCAGACGAGAAACACAGATACCCAGTGACCTGAGAGCACCAGTATATGGCTCATGATCTGTTCCGGTCAAAAAGTTATGCGTTTGGGCAATACAAAAATGTCCAGTAGACAGTGTGACACTGTGACTGCTGGAATCAGGATGGAATATCATCACCTGTGGCAGATGGGAGTGACCATAGGTTCGTCTTCCCTCCCTGATTACTCTAAATGTGAACTCTGTAAAAGAGAAGATACGCGACCTATATAACTAATTAGTTGAGTGTCGAGCGTCAGAGACTTCAGGTCGGGTAGAATGGAGTATACTTGGCGTTATCTGCTCTGAGTTGCTTGAAGATAGTCTCATTGTCCATCCTGAATTTGCTAGCAATCATTATCAGCCTAGTGATGCCTGAGTTGTATGAAATGCATACTGTATATGTATGTTTACATACATACATATATCAACACTGCGACTATCCGGGGATCGAATTCTTGATATTTTAACGTCTCCCGAGAAGCCCGCCAAAATTCCGAAACGCCTTTGACCACTGAGCCATCAATGCTTCATACATCAGGTACCCAGTACCACTGAACATGTCACCCCTGATTCAAGGACATACTTGGCCATGAAAGCTACAGGACTAATTTAATTCTCCCTCCCGTTTGGAATACCAGTCTTCAAGAGCAGTACACATATAAATGCATCCACGATCAAGTATTGTTATTTGCTTAAAACCACTCGTTCGTGGATGCATTAATATGTGTACTACTCGTGAAGACTGGTATTCCAAACGGGAGGGGAAATTAAATTAGTCCTGGCCACGTATGTTCTTGCATCAGTGGTGACATGTTCAGTGGTACTGGGTACCTGATGTATGAAACATTGATGGCTCAGTGGTCAAAGGTGTCTCGGAATTTTGGTGGGCTTCTCGGGAAGCGTGTTAAAATATCGGGGGTTTGATCCCGGCTAGTCACAGTATTGTTATTTGCTTATAACCACTCGTTCGTGGATGCATTAACATACATACATGCAAACATGAAGGTACATACGTATACGCCTAAAAAACAAGTCTTTTCTGCAAAATAAGCAGAATGATAATTTTTAAGTTATAAATCTGCGAAAATGAAACTGAACATAAATGGACTTTAAAAAAGCAATTAACGATATAGCCATGAACTCTGCCCTAGGCCCAGACTCTGCCCTAGGCCCAGACTCTGCCCTAGGCCCGGACTCTGCCCTAGGCCCAGACTCTGCCCTAGGCCCAGACTCTGCCCTAGGCCCAGACTCTGCCCCAGGCCCAGAATCTGCCCCAGGCCCAGACTCTGCCCCAGGCCCAGACTCTGCCCCAGACCCAGACTCTGCCCCAGGCCCAGACTCTGCCCTAGGCCCAGACTCTGCCTTAGGCCCAGACTCGTGGAACTCTGTGTGCCTTAAATATTTTATGGAGAAGGAGCCTCGACACGGAGGTCATCCCAGAGTCACTAAAAACAACAGATATGGCCCCACTCCACAAAGGTATCAGTAAAGTAATTGCAAAGAATTACAGACAGATGGAACTAACGTCCCATATGCAGCGTTGTATGACCCTTGTCGGTTTAGCGCTTTCTTTGATTATAATAATAATAACGTCCTACATCATAATTTTTTTGAAAGGGTTCTAAGAAGCAAGATCAACCACCTGTACACCCAGTAATTGTACAACCCAGTGCAGCATGAGTTTAGAGCAGGTCGCTCCTGCCTCTCACAATGACTAAACCACTGTGTCATGGTCTTGGATGCACTGGAGGACAGAATGCAGATGTAGCATACACAGATTTTGCGAAAGCCTTCGACAAGTGCGATCATGGTGTAATAGCACATAAAATGTGGGAAAAGTGGGTAGATGGATCTTTAACTTTCTAACCAATAGAACACAAAGAGTAATGGTAAACAGAGTAAAATCAGTGGCGGCTACAGTGAAAAGCTCTGTTCTACACGATACATTGCTCACTCCCATCCTTTTCCTCATCCTCATATCTGACATGGACAGAGATGTAAACCACAGCATTGTCTTCCTGTGCTGAGATACTAGAATTTGCATGACTGTGTCATCCATTGAGGACACTGTAAATCTCCAAGTGGATATGAACCAAGTCTTCAAATGGGCCACAGAAAACAATATGGAACACCTGGAAGCCGAACACTTCCCCAACATCATTATCACCAGCGTCACTTGGTTACGTTATGTGGACAACGTCCTCATAATAACTCTCAAATGTTTTGATGTGCGGAATCTTCAGGCAAGGCTCAAAGCAGTTGGACAGGCTATCCAGTTTACACTCGAAGAAGACTCCAGTGACAAGCTACCTTTTCTAGACGTCCTCATTCACAAAGTAGATAACAGTCTAAGATTTCAAGTTTACCAGAATCTTACAAACGAAAATGATGTCACACACTTCTATTCCAGTCAAGATACTAAGACCAAAAGAGGCATCATCATCGGAATTTTCCTAAGAGTATACCGAATTTGTAGTCCAGAGTTTCTTGACGAGGAAGGTACATACATACACGAAACCTTCACTGATCTACATTTCCCTTCCTTTCATCAGACTACAAGAAAGTGGCCTTCAGATCATTAATTCTCCACGCACCAACACCACTCCTAACAAATTTATAATCCTTCCCAACAGCCAGGTTGCATTGAACATTTCTAAGGTCCTCGTGCTAGCTACCACGAGAGTCACCATCGCATCCAACACTTCTATGAGGGATCTAACCAGGACAAAATCGAAGCACCATCGCATCCAACACTTCTATGAGGGATCTAACCAGGACAAAATCGAAGCACCATGAACCAGTCAATGCAGGGCTGTGGAAGCTGCGACAGAATATATGTAGGTGAAACAGCAAAAAACCTCGAAACACGTCTCAATGAACACAATGCATGTAGGAACGATAACTTTAATAATGCCTGCATACCACACCGGAATTACACCGACCACCTGATGAAATTCATCGACGCCCGACTAGTGATAAAAGAACCTAATTTCTGCAGAAGTAAATGCCTTGAATCATCATTAATCGCTATTTCTAACACAATTAAGCAAAATAAAGGCAGCTCCATCATCTCTGAAGTATTAGCAAGAATTCTCCTCAAAACAATAAACCCTACCACATAGATGTTGCTGCTAATACTACATAAGAACATAACAGAGGAGGAGCACTGAGACAGTCATCTCAAATCCATCCACTAACAGAAATATTTTTCCAACCACTTTTTTATGCTGCCCAAGCAATAAGCTTCAATAACCTTTTTAACTCATGTACTAGTCGATTTTTATTACCACATATATTAGTACTACTACTACTGTCACCACCAGAATTACAACTACTACTATTTCTACAATGATTATATTGTGTTTTACACCTCACTCTAAGCCTATATATATCCTCTGTGTCCATGAATTGTTTGTAATGGCTTGACAAAGCTCCTGGAGAGCGAAACGTTGCCACAATAAAATGTCACATTAGTTGCACTTGTGTTCTTTTACCTAACAATATGATGTTCACTGAGGATAAATTTCAATTTGCTATAGAAAACTTGAGGAAACAAAAGCTAGATCGGAGTATAAAACAAATTCTAACCACTCGACAGAGCGAAAAACTAATGTGAAGGACCTGGGAGTGATGATGTCAGAGAATTGTACTTTAAAACATTACAACAATATCTCTATTACATCTACTAGGAAAATGATAAGATTGATAATGAGAACCTTTAAAACAAGGGATGCTGTACACTAATGACCGATTTCAAGGCAGGCCACAATTACTGGGAATGTTTGAAGTCCGTTGACGTGTACTTCTTGGATCATTCACAACCTGGCTCTTGTGGCATATGGGTGTGTTGCACTGAGCTCTGCCCCCTGATGGTGGATAAGGCAATTGACGATTTTCTACAAGATGGCGGAGAGAGCTAGACGTCGAGGTGTTAAAGGGTGCCATTTACCCTAGTAATTCCGATGTCCGGTTACCAGCGATTCTGCGAGACACTTATGGTGTTGTCAACAAGGAATTGTTTGGCATTTCGCTTAATGGAGCGACGAGGATATTCGTCAAATTTGGAGTGAGCAGTGCATACGAGAGGCTCTTAGACTAGTACCAGGATCGTCAACTTGAGGTTAATCCAAGCCTCGAAGTGCGTTTGAGAGACGTGTCATGTTACTATACTTGGATTAGAATTAGAAATATCCCGTTTGAGGCGGATGAGACGGATGTTCATAACACTTTTAGTCGTTATGGGGTTATACATGCGGCGACGGCGGACGGTGGTCTCAAGGTCCATATGATGGCTTGCTGGAAGGTTCATTTTCTCTGAAAATGACCTTGCATAGTCAAATCCCGTTGTATGTATTGATGGAGGAGTTTCATACACAGATATATGTTACCTATCTGGGACAGCAGAGGATGTGTAACATTTGTGGTGGGACTGGATACATGGCGGTGAACTGTGCAGATGCACAGACAGCAGAAGCGATATAAACCACATACCATGGGTGGGGTTCGAACCCGCGGTCAGAGAGTCTCAGAACTCCAAACCGTCGCGTAAGCCACTGGGCCAGCTAGCTTCAATAAGATTCATCCAACTAGTGGAGAGGGTAGGGATGGAGGGAGATATAACTGAAGAGGAGGTGTGGACAACAGTGAAAGGGATGCAGCTTGGGAAAGCGCCGGGGATAGATGGCATTCCAAGTGATTTTTATGTTCATAATTGGGAGGTGCTGAGGCCATGTTTAACTAGGGTTTTTAATTCCATGAAAAGTAAGGGTCATATGAGCATTGATCAACGTACGGGTGTGGTCGTGTTAGTTCCTAACGGTAAAGGGGGAGGATATAAGGGACTATCGGCCTATATCTCTGCTCTGTGCGGATTATAAAATTTTTGCGAGGATTTTAGGAAACAAGATGAAGAGAGTATTGGGGAAGTGCATTGCAACGGGGCAATTTAGTATACCGGGGAGGTGTATGAGGATAGGACATGGAAGGATTAGAGATTTTGTGGAAGGGTGGGGAAGGGGTGTTAGGGTTGGATTGGGAGATGGCCTATGATAACGTAGAGCGTGTTGCGAAAGCAGGTTTGCGACAGGGCTGTCCCTTATCACAACTCCTTTTTGCCTGTTTACAGGATCCCTTTTATAGGCTGGTAACTGAAGGTGTAAGAATGCATGGGATGGTGGATGAGTGTCTTACAGGTATAGTGGGATATGTGGATGATACCACAATTCTAGTAGGGGGAGAGGAGGGCTTAGTGGCAATGAGTAGGATTATAGGTATATTTGGTGAAGCAACAGGGATGCGGGTGAATCGGGTAAAATCGAAATTGTTGGAAGTAGGAATGTTGAATTGGGCGAGAAGTATGGACAGACAGTAGTGAATAGGATAAAAATTTGCGGGATTTTCATTGTAATGAGAGTAGGTTAGCTAGGGTTTTAAATTCTGCTCATTGTGGGGTGGCGGCTATGAGGCGTATGGGAGGCTGGAGGCCGGGTGATGTTACTTTATTGCAATGAGTGATTGTAGTAAATGTGCTCATTTATAGTAAATTATTGCATGTGGCAGCAGTATATCCGTTATTAGTAGAGGATATAGGTAGGTTACAAAAAAGGGTTTTGAGGTTCATTTGGGGATATGGGAGACATTGGTTAAATAAGTGGGTTGTAATGACGCCGGTGAGCAAGGGTGGTCTGGGGCTCGTGCCAGTGCATCGTACATTGCAGGGTATATATGTGAAGCAGAGGAACCTGGTGGGGGGAGAGAGGTAAGCGGGTGTGGGCGGTAATGCTGGTGGTTCATCAGTGGTGGGGAGGGAAGGATCTCCTGGCATGTGAGGATATGTTGAGATGTTTATTGGCTGTCAGGGAACCGGGAATTTACGGGTGGAGGTGTTGGGGAGGATGGGTGGAAATGGAGATTTGGTGTTGGGGGAGAGTATTTTTCCAATGTACGATTGGCAGGCAGTGTGGGGGGGTTTGCTAAAGTTATGGTTGAGGGCGAAGGTGAGGGAGACAGTTTTTCGGTTTTTGCATGGGATTTTAGCATTCCGGGCTCAGTTGTGTACGATGGGGTTGGCGAGGGAGGGAAGTTGCCCCAGGTGTTGGAATTGGGATACTGCATATCATGTGGTATATTTCTGTAAGGTTTTAGGTGGGGTACAGTATTTGGTTGGTAGGGTCATACAGGAGGTCGGGGGGACTCTTTTTTTTAAGGGTTTTGAGTTTAGATGATGGAGGTGTAAGGGATGATGTGAGGAGGGCCATCATGTATTTAGTCACTGACTATATACATGTGTCTTGGGGCATGCGAGATGTGGTGGGGGATCTTAGGGTTAGGGCTTTGGCAGCTACTTTCTATAGGACTAGGTGCAGGAATCAGGATCTATATGGGAGGGATTGGGAGAGGGCTTTCCCTCAGAGCTATAGGAATATGTCAGTAGGGTTCCTTTTGGGTTCTTTCGGGCTGGCTTCTGAGAGGGCTGGTCAGGTGGAGGGAGGGGAGGGGAGGAGAGGGGGTTTTAAGTATCTGGTCTGAATTGATAGGGTTTATGAGTGTGTAGTAGTGCGAGGGAAGGGTGGTTGTGTGTAGGCTGGGGTATGGGTGACAGGTGACGTTTTTATTGTTGCGGTAGGACATGTAGACTAAGGAAACTATGTATGAGCAAAAATGAGAGGAGTGTGAGTGGACGACGGGAGACAGAGGAGGGGGGGAAGAGATGTCGAGGTGAAGGCTTCCTAGGTGGCTTTCCTTGGTGGATTTGCAGGTAATCATAGGGTTTGGACGACGGCAGGTTGCGTCTCCGGAAATGTAGCTGTTGTGGTTAATAGGAAAAAGGCGGTGCTAGGTCCCTTTTCTTGGCTGCATAAACCTGGTGTGGGTTTTTTCGATATGGGGCTACTTAGTTAGTTTGTTGTTATTACGTGACCTTTTCTTTTTATTGTATGGGTGGTGTTTAACCCGGTTTTGTGGTTAGGCATGAGAGTCCTTTGGTTTCATGTTATATGATTTCATGTGTTCTTCAGTACTGGTATATACTTGGCACTGGGTATTTACCTTCCTGTATTTGTTGACAAATGCATATGTTGTATATATATTTAGGTGTCTTAGACAGGGTTTTGATGTTGTAGGATTGTATATCCTGTTTTACATTGCACGGTGAAGGTTCAATGGTTATTTTAGCGTGTATTGAATATAGTGTACCTTCTCCTAAGTACGTATGGTTGTTGTTGCTGTGTGCAAAATTTTTAGGTAACAGACTTCCTATGTGGAGCTTCAGAACGGGATATATGGCTTTTATAATTGTATATATGCACATTGATATGTGGTCGTTAGGACTGCTGAGTTCCTAATGTTGGTATTTGGAAGTCTGGAGGGGCGTATATATGTATTCCCTGCTTTCATGGTGTATACGACTTAACATGGAGAAAAATTTCTTTATTTTGTGGTTCCGTGGTGCTTAGATAGTACCTGTGTACACGGGAAATTTCTATGTATATCCTCAAGCTGTTCCTGTCTTGAGTTGTATGCCCATCATTATATGCCTATGTAAGACCTTTAACTATAGTGTGTGGATTTGTATCACTGTTTTGTTAATTTACGATGGTAACATTTAATGCTATCAATGGTTGTGGCCTCATTGAGGAAGAATGTATGCATAACGTCTGGATCTCAATTGTATTAGCTGACTTTTGAATATAAAAAAAAACTTCTTGGAGCACAGGCAAGAAAGATACATCATAATTTACACTTGAAAAATCTTAGAGGGACTAGTCCCAAATCTGTACACAGAAATCACTTCTCTGAAAGCAAAAGACTCGGCTGGCAGCGCAACACCATCCTCCAAATGAAAAACAGGAGTGTTGTGAGCACACTTAGGGATAACACAATAAGTGTCAGGGGCCCCATGATTGTTTAACTGCCTCCCAGCATATGTAAGGGGATATTACCAATAGACCCCTGGCTGTCTTCAAGCAGGAGCTTGAATTTCATCAAGTGGTTGGCGGAATTCCGGTGTCATGCACAAGCGTTGTTCATAAACACATTAATGCATGTAGGAATGCCTGCATACAACACCGGAATTACGCCAGCCACCTGATGAAATTCAACGACCCCGCCTAGTGATTAAAGAACCCAATTTCCGCAGACATAAATGCCTTGAATAATCATTAATCACTATTTCTAACATAACTAAACAGAATAAAGGCAGCTTCATCATCTCTGACACCCAGCCATGGGCCAGGCTCATCTGGTGTTAGCCTGTTCGACTAGACTGTTGCTGCTAGAGGCCTTGTGCCCTACATATCCATCACAGCCTGGTTGATCTACTAGTAAAACTACTACTACCTTCAACGATTATATTATGCCTTGCACCTTACTCGAATACCTCTATATACCCTCTGTATCTTATATTGTTTGTAATGGCTTGACAAAGCTTCTGGAGAGCAAAACGATTCCACAATTAAAATGTTGCATTATTTGCACATATGTATTATTTCCTAACATATCGTCGGTAATTCTACCAATATTATTACTAGCCTGGTGTCCCGGGGTATGGGGAGTGACCGTCTAGCTTCGGATAGGCACCCATACTTACTCTGGGATCTGGCTGAGTGGCTTACTCCCTTTTACACTCAGGATAACAGGCCTTTGAACCTGAGGTTGTAATATGGGTAGCCTGTCCAGGAGCTGAATTTGGAGACTTAGAGCAGGAGTTGAGCCTAGAGTTGAAGTTGGAGCAGGAGCTAGTCTTGTATCATTTAAATAGTTTGCTATCTGGCATTGCTTACGGTTAAGTACTGCGTACTTTGGTGCAGAGTGTGCAAGTTCGAATCCTGCTGTGGGCTGAGATAATGTTTATATGTTGACATACACTGTGGCCATAACACTCTTGCTTTTCACTGGGTTTCTTCTACACTTCGTTCCACATCTCTCGCTCTAGTTTGTCGTGCTAGTGTTCATATTTAGAACAAGTCTTTCAAGTCTCTCAAGTATGTTACAAGTGTGTGCGGAAACGAAGATATAAACACTGCAGCACTTTAGAAAGCAGCAGAGTAGAGGACTATAGAAGTAAAGCAAACTTTAAACACCTTGTAACTATAACTCTCAGCATTTAACAAAACTAAGCTAGATTCATTGTAACTAAATAATATTGTCTCATGTTGGTGTGTGAGGAAAAAGTGGATAATAAATGGGGTTAGGGTTGTTCAGTCAGCCGGGAATCATTGGTGAGTTACGGCCCGCACTTCCATCTAGCGGGCTGGGGCAAAACTCCAGTTCCCGGTTGTCTGATTGTCTTCAGTTTCTACTCGTGGTAGTATTAACCTTAACTGGTGTGGGTTGAAGTTTGGAATCACTTCACCTCCACTCTTCTCCTGATCAGGTAAGGTGATCTACCACGAGTATTGTTGTTCATTGTTTTTTTTTTGTTTCTTGGTTACTAGTAGTGACTAACATTGCATACCATCTTTTTCTGTCTTAAATCTTACTCAACTTTTGGTAACCAGTTTATTTATTTTTTTTGTTATCAGCTCTGCTGCTGGGCTGGTCCTCCAGGGTAGACGCTAGGAATGTGAGCAAGATCCCTGTCTTCTGAACTTGTGAGATATCACAACTACTCCTCTTTCAAAGTTTCCTGATTATTGGACTTAGAGGATATTAAGACTTCTTCTCACCTTGCTTATCTAAAGTGTGGTGCTACAACTAAGTGGTATCAGGAGATCCCACAACATCGGAAAATTACCACCAACCCGGATAACCTACACCATTTCTTCAAGGTATCAGGGACCTTACTTACTCCTGACGTAACATCGTAGCAGAACCACAACGGCCAAACTTGTTTTTATTTAATTTTAAGTAAAACTCAGGAAAATCCATCTTAATCATTAATCCTTAGTCTTTATTTTTTTATTCCTTTTTTTCTTCACTTTGATCAAGTGGAAGGCGTTCCCCTGACAGGTGTGTTTACACGCAGGATGAGTGGCACTGTCCAGTATGTGTGTAGTTACTAGGGATACAGGGAATTCTTCTAGCTTCCCTAACATACAGGCTTGACCTACTTACACTGGTGCATTTGTCCAATGGTGACTCCATCTTCTGCTTCTCTCCACCTGACTGCAGTATATAAACCACTTCCTCGAACTTGTTGATACACTTGGCCTGATTTTTTTGTGTGTAGTGGTGTTGTTGGTGTGTAGTAGCTGTGTGTGTGTGTTCATCCCTCTCCCCCCATGAAGGGAATTTATCTCGCTATAAACTGATCGTATTTCTTTTGTTTTTAATTCCCGATGATTTTTGAACTGTTTCTTCTGATTTTGTCCAGCCACCTACTACACTGACACGAAATAATTTTCACTCATTCAATATTGCTTATTACGTTTTCTTATTAGAGTGCTGTACGTTTTACACATCTTAAAATGATGGCTTCTTGTTCTCGCTTTTATTGGTACCAAAAACAATGTTTCTCTGCTATTTTAATCACTTTATTGTATATAAATATATTTCTTTTCTTCTTCCCCCCCCCTCAATAAAAAGAGCATTTCCAGTGTCACTGTGTCACTGATCATCCTGTCCTCTCTCTCTGGTACTGTCCCTTACGTGTTGGTACATAAGATTTTCCAGTACCACCTCCATCATCTTAGCCCTCCACATTTCTTGGCCCCCATGTGGCTCTATGTTCTCCCAATCGATTTCCTTGTGGTTGAAGTCACCCATGATCAGTAGCTTCGCCCTGCTCGCCTGCGCCCTTCCGGCAGCTTCTGCCAGTGTGTCAGCCATCGCTTGTTACTCTCATCATACTCTTGCCTTGGCCTCCTGCTGTTCTGTGGTGGGTTATACATCACTGCAATTACCACCATGGGACCTCCAGACTGCAGCATTCTTATTATATAATCTCTTGCTTCTCCTCTGTCTCCTCTCTCCAGCTCATCAAAATCCCATCGGTTTTTGATCAACAGTGCCACTCCTCCACCCCCTCTGTTTCCTCTGTCTTTCCTCAGGATCTGATATCCCGATGGAAAGATGGCACCTGTTATCATGTCTGTGAGCTTGGTTTCAGTGAGGGCTATGATGTCCAGTGATGTCCCACTGACTCTTTCATGCCACTCCCATTTATTAGTTATTCCATCAGCATTGGTGTACCACACCTTCAGTTTCCTCTCCTGCACTGTGTTTTGGGGGGTCTGTGAGGGTGGGGGACCTGGCGGTGTGCTGCTGGATTCTACATTGTAGTGTGGGGTGGGGGCTGTAAGTGTGGATTGTGGTCTGTGTTGGGATAGTGTGTTTAGTTTTGGGGTTCTGGGGATGGGTCTAGGTTTGCTTGTTTTTGTTGCTCTTCCCTGCTCTGGTTGCCCTCTGCCGATTCTGGCTGTCTCTCTCTTCCTATCTCTTTTCGCTTTTGCCTCCACTCCCTCAGCTGTTGTCGTTCTGTTTTTGTTCTGTCCCGGTCTAGGAACATCCTCTTGTATGCTGGAAATTCCCACAGCCATGGTTTCTCTTGCAGGATCCTGTTTCGCACTGTTTCTGTCTTGAAAATCAGCTTGACCAGCCGTTTTCTTCCCTTCACGTACTCCCTTATTCTCTGAAAATTTACTATCTCAGACATGTCCTCTTCGCCTATTTCTCTGATGATGTTTTCAATCTCCTGTCTTTCCTCCTGCCGTCTTTCAGTGTGTGTCCTTAACTCACTCCCCTGGAGCCCGTGAATGAACACTGACTTCTTCCTCTATGCCTCCCATTGCCTTTCCCTCTGTGTCTCCCCAGTGTTTTCCTGTAGCTCTTGGTGGCCTGGTCATGCCACTGCATGTGGCCTATCCCTCTCTCCACCTTCACCCCAGCTCCCAGCTGCTCTCCTCCTTCTTTCCTCAGCCCTGCTTGGCGGACTGATTGGGCCTTAGCATAGGTTGTGTCTCGTTCCTTCCCATTGGGTTCCTGGTTTGGTAAGGGCGTACCAGCTACAGATGCAATGTCCCCTCGGGTCCATACTCCTGGAACTCTCTTCAACCTATTTACCTCACATTCTAGAGCCTTTATCCTGGCTACTGCATCTTCGATTTGTGACTCCTATTTCTTCTCCTCCAACCTCCCCTCCAATTTCACACAAAGCTCTGCCTCCATCCTTTCCTCCATTTTTGCAGCGACCTCACCTAGTTTGCTCTCCCACTCTTGTTCCATCTTTTTGCATTACTCTTCCATCCATTCTTCTCTACCCAGGCCGATCTCCTCTGATCCCCTGGGCCTTTGAGTTCCCCTATGATACACCATTTTGATGTAGATGTATGTGTGTTTGGGGAAGTGTAGGGGTTAAGGGGGAGAGAGAATGGGAGAGGGAAAGGTTGGAATGATGGAAGAGTGGAGTGTTGGGAGGGAGTGATTGGGAGAGAAAGTGTAGGGAGGGAGCGAGAGAGAGGGAGAGAGTGTTGGGAGGGAGTGAGAGAGAGGGAGAGAAAGAGTGTTGGGAGGGAGTGAGAGAGAAAGGTTCAAGGAGAGCAGAGAGGCCAGGGAGGGGAGAGCTGGGGGTGGATGGTGGAGGGGAAGAAGAGGAGGGGATGAGGAAGGGGAGGGTGATAGAGGAAGAGGGAGTGGGGTAGGGGGTCCTAACGGTCAAAGGCTGTGTGAATTATTGCCCTGTATGTGTATGTATGTGTATGTTAGTGTGTACTCACCTAATTGTACTCACCTAATTGTGGTTGCAGGGGTCGAGACTCAGCTCCTGGCCCCGCCTCTTCGCTGTCTGCTACTGGGTCTCTGCTCTCCCTGCTCCATGAGCTTTATCATACCTTGTCTTAAAACTATGTATGGTTCCTGCCTCCACTATATCTTTCTCTAGTCCATTCCACTTCCTGACTACTCTGTGGCTGAAGAAATGTTTCCTGACATCCCTTTGACTCATCTGAGTCTTCAGCTTCCAGTTGTGTCCCCTTGTTTCTGTGTTCCCTCTCTGAAACAACCTGTCACTATCTACCTTGTCAATTCCCGCAGTATTTTGTATGTCGTTATCATGTCTCCTCTGACCCTTCTTTCCTCCAGTGTTGTTAGTCCTATTTCCCAACCTTTCTTCATAAGACAGACCCCTGAGTTGTGGAACTAACCTTGTCGCAAACCTTTGCACTTTCTCTAGTTTCTTGACGTGCTTGACCAGGTGTGGGTTCCAGACTGGTGCTGCATACTCTAGTATGGGCCTGACGTATACGGTATACAGTGTCTTGAACGATTCCTTGTTAAGGTAACGGAACGCTAATCTTAGGTTTGCCAGTCGCCCATATGCTGCCGCGGTTTTCTGGTTGATGTGTGCTTCCGGAGACGTGCTTGGTGTTATACTCACCCCAAGGTCTTTCTCTTTTGATGAGGTTTGTAGCCTTTGTCCACCTAGCCTGTACTCTGTCAGCGGTCTTCTTTGCCCTTCTCCGATCTTCATGACTTTGCATTTGGTGGGGTTAAATTCGAGAAGCCAGTTGCTAGACCAGATGTCAAGCTTGTCCAGGTCACTTTGAAGTCCTGCTTGGTCTTCATCCGATGTGATTCTCCTCATTAATTTCACATCATCTGCGAAAAGAGACACTTCTGAGTCTATCCCATCCGTCATGTCATTCACATATAGCAAGAATAGCACTGGTCCTAGGACTGACCCCTGCGGTACACCGCTCGACACAGGCGCCCACTGTGATACCTCATCACGCACCATGACCCGTTGTTGCCTCCCTGTGAGGTATTCCCTGGTCCATTCCAGTGCCCTTCCTGTTATACACGCTTGGTCTTCCATCTTTTTTACTAATCTCATGTGAGGAACTGTGTCAAAGGCCTTCCTGCAGTCCAAGAAAATGCAGTCAACCCACCCTTCTCTCTCTTGCCTTACCTCTGTTACTTTATCATAGAACTCCAGGAGGTTTGTTACATAGGATTTGCCTTCCCTGAAACCGTGCTGTCTGGCGTTGATTAACCTGTTCTGCTCCAGATGCTCCACCATTCTTTTTCTGATGATTTTCTCCAAGACTTTGCACACTATACACGTAAGTGACACCGGTCTGTAGTTTAGTGCCTCTTTTCTGTCTCCTTTTTAAAGATGGGGACTACGTTGGCCTTTTTCCATATCTCAGGTAGCTGCCCAGTTTCAAGGGATGTGTTGAAAATTTTGGTAAGTGGCACACTCAGAACCTCAGCTCCTTCCCGAAGGACCCATGGTGAGATATTGTCCGGACCCATTGCCTTTGAGGTATCAAGGTCACTGAGTAACTGCTTCACCTCCCCCTCAGATGTGTGTATTCCCTCCAGCACTCGATACATCCCTTGTTGGTGATGCACCCCGTCCTGTCTACCCAACTGCCTCCCTTCCTCCACTGTGAATACTTCCCTAAACCTCGAGTTGAGCTCCTCACATACCTCTTGATCATTACTTGTGAGTTCCCCATCTTCCCTCACACACACACACACACACACGGTGTGTGTGTGTGTGTGTGTGTGTGTGTGTGTGTACTCACCTAGTTGTGGTTGCAGGGGTCGAGTCACAGCTTGTGGCCTGTGTGTGTGTGTGGGGAGGGGTATATGCTCGGCTCTGGCAGTATTTAAATACAATGTCTGACACACAATACATATATTTCACTTTGTATTTATTGGAGAGAGAATTAACGAGAGTTTGGGCCGAGGTAAAAAAATATATATAATTCTGCTTTTCCGTGTGACGTTTAGTTAATTTAAGGGAGATTACCTAGCGTTAACTACAGTGTTATTTAGTGTTAACTACAGTCTTAACAACAGGGTTAACTACAGTATTAACTACAGTGTAAACTACAGGGTTAACTACAGTGTTAACTACGGTATTAACTACAATGTTAACTACAATATTAGCTACAGTGTTAGCTACAGTATTAATTACAGGACTAACTACTGTGTTAACTACAGTATTAATACATTGTTAACTACAGTATTAATACATTGTTAACTACAATATTAAGTACTTTGTTAACTACAGTATTAAGTACATTGCTAGCTACAGTAATAACTACATCATTAACCACAGCATTAACTACAGCATTAACCACAGCATTAAGTACAGCATTAACTATAATATTAAGTACATGATTAACTGTTGTGTTAACTATAATATTAAATGCAGTGTTAACTACAATTTTAACTACAGGATTAACTACTGTGTTACTACAGTGTTATATACAGTATTAAATGCAGTGTGAACTATAGTTTTAACAGTATTAACTACAGTATTAACTACAATGTTACTTTCAATATTATTTACAGTGTTAACTATACAGTACTAATTACAGTGTCAACTATAGTGTTAACTTCGGAGTTTACTACAGGTATAACTACAGTATTAACTAGTATTAATTACAGTGTTAACTACAGTGTCTACCAGAGCTGATATCCTTCAGAAGGATGGTTTTGAGAAGGAAGAAAGTCATACCCAGTTATAGGTCCCTGTTTCTCCGGCTGCCACAAGCAGCAGACAGACAACGTCTCCATCAGTGTTGCCGTGACAGTTGCTTCCTGTGTGGGAAGGTGTCCTGTCAAATGAAATACTAAAAACATTTGTACTTAGCATTATTTGGTTAATTTTTAATATTTATTGTGATTTTCTTTCTGTTTTGTGGAAAGAAGCCTCGAGTGCTTGACGAGGAGATGGTGGAGGACCCTCCTGGAGGTGTGGGGGAAGGGAGGTCGTTGTGGAGGTTAGGGAGTACTTTTTGTAGAAGGTAAAACACTCCTAGTGTGTAGTACTCAAACTGCCCTGTATACTGTTGAAGAGGACCGAAGAAACTGCTTAGAGCCTTGTTGGAGTGAAGGCAGAGTCAGTGACCCTCACTCCAGAACCACTGATACTAATGCCAATAAAAAAATTCCCCTTTAAACCAGCAATACTTCATTTGTTTTTTACACATATACCAGACGTTGAAATCAGTGGACTTCTGGCAGAGTCCACACAATAAACCCTTTGACATCGAAATATGGGATTCAGGATACATCATACTTAGATATGACAAACAGAATAGCCAACAAGGGAAGGAGGGGTTGGCCTGTGTGTCAGAATCACTCTTTTACACTGAGTTACTCAACACCACAAACAAAATAGCTGAATTATTGACAGTGAAGACTGAGTACCAAAACCTAGTCATTGTAGTTGTATATAAGGTGCCAACTACAACTTCCTAACAGTTCAACGAACAACTATTGAAAACTGATTACTGTACTCGACTAATTGTACTCACCTAATTGTGGTTGCAGGGGTCGATACTTAGCTCCTGGCCCCGCCTCTTCACTAACCGCTACTAGGTCCTCTCTCTCCCTGCTCCATGAGCTTTATCATACCCTGTCTTAAAACTATGTATGGTTCCTGCCTCCACTACATCACTTGCTAGACTATTAAACTTCCAGACAACTCTATGGCTGAAAAAATACTTCCTAACATCCCTTTAACTCATCTGAGTCTTCAACTTCCAATTGTGACCCCGTGTTTCTGTGTCCCCTCTGGAACATCCTGTCTCTGTCCACCTTATCTATTCCACGCAGTATTTTGTATGTCGTTATCATGTCTTCCCTAACCCTCCTGTCCTCCAGAGTCATCAGGCCGATTTCCCTTAACTTTTCTTCATTGCAAATCTTTGCACTTTCTCTAATTTCTTGACGTGCTTGACCAGGTGTGGGCTCCAAACTGGTGCTACATACTCCAGTATGGGCCTGACGTACACGGTGTACAGTGTCTTGAACTATTCCTAACTAAGGAATCGGAATGCTATTCTCAGGTTTGCCAGGCGCCCATATGCTGCACAAGTTATCTGGTTAATGTGTGTTTCCGGAGTGAGGTTTGCAGTCTTTGGCCACCTAGCCTATACTCTGTCTGCGATCTTCTTTGCCCTTCCCCGATCTTCTTGACTTTACATTTAGCGGGGTTAAATTCGAGAAGTCAGTTGCTGGACCAGGTGTCCAGCATGTCCAGGTTTCTTTGAAGTCCTGCCTGATCCTCATCTGATTTAATTCTCCTCATTAACTTCACATCATCTGCGAACTGTCTGCAGCAATGAGGGTGTTTTCACTAAATTTTAATTTAACATCAAGAACATTAACTGGGATCTAATCAATCGTGTCCTTAACGAAACCTGCTGGGAAGATATCTTAAATATCTTAAGTACTGAGCCAGTGTCTAGAAAGGATCACCATTTAACATAGTCTAAGACGTATGTCATAGCACTGTATCATTATTTGTAGACGATACTGGGATTTGCATAAATGTCATCCACTGAGGACACTGTAAATCTCCAAGTGGATATAAACAAAGTCTTCTAATCAGCCGCAGAAAACAATACGAAGATCAGTGAAGACAAATTTCAATTACTTCGTTATGGAAAATTTGAGGAAATAAAAGCTAGAAAGGAGTATAAAACACATTCTAACCACACAATAGAGCGAAAAACTAATGTGTAGGACTTAGGAGTGATAATGTGACAGTGTCAGAGGACCTCTCTTCAAGGATCAAAACAGTGTCAGTGTTACAACGGCGAGGAAAATGATAGGAAATAAAAAAAATGAATGCTAAGCTAATGATGATCCTCTTAAGTCACTTGTTCTCTCTAGGCTGAAGTACAGCTGTACACTAACCACCTCTTTCAAGGCAGGCGAAATTGCTGATCTAGTGAATGTACAGAGAACTTTCACTGCATGTACAAGTTCTGTCAAGCACCTTAAGTACTGGGACCGTTTGAAGTTCCTTAATTAACCTGTACTCTTTGGAACAGGCGAAAAAAATACATAGTAGTTTACATCTGGAAAATCTTAGAATGGCTGGTCCCACATCTTCACACAGAAATCACTCCCTTCACAAGCAACAGGTTTGGCAGTGAGTATACTAGAAAAACACAATTAGTGTCAGGAGTCCAAGACTATTCATCAGCCTCCCATCATCTATATAGGGGGATTACAAAAAGACCACTAGTTGTCTTCAAGAGGAAACTGGATAGGTTTCTAAAGTTAGTACCTGACCAGCCAGGCTGTGGTTCATAGGTTGGACTGCGCGTGGTCACAGTAACACCCTTGTTGATCAGGCCCTGGTCTACCTGGAGGCCTGGTCATGGACCGAGTCGCGGGAGCGTTGACCCGCGGAACTCCCTCCAGGTAGACTCCAGGTACTCCAGGTATTGGAAGTAAAGCAGCTCAAAGGGGGGTAAGAGGAGGCAATCCACAGAGGAAATGAAGACGGGAGAACCGTAAAGAAAGAGAGGAAAAAGAGGGGGATACCAAAGGGATGAGAGGGAGGGAGTCAGGAGGGAAGGAGAGAGGGAGAGAGAGAGGAAGGGAGGGAGGGAGTTAGGGAGGTATTTTACGATGCCATATTTGCGATAAAGAACACTATCGCTGGGCCTGCGGGTAATTACTGTAACCTAGTATATGATACTCTATGATGTATTTTGTTGTAGCTGTTGTTGTATGTTGTTGTAGCTGTTGTTGTATGTTGTAGCTGTTGTTGTATGTTGTTGTAGCTGTTGTATGTTGTTGTAGCTGTTGTTGTTGCATTCTTGTATGTTGTAGCTGTTGTTGTATGTTGTTATAGCGGTTGGAGTATGTTGTGGTTGCTGTTGTTGTATGTTACACTAGCTTCTGTTGTATATTGTACCTTCTGTGTATGTTGCTGTAGCAGCTGTTGTAAGTTTCAGTAACTGCTTTCATATGTTGCTGTCTCTGGTTATATACTGCTGCGTCAACTACTGTATTTTGAACACTGTCATAGCGCTGTTGTACACTGCTCCAGTACAGGTACCCTAGCTAACCAATTTTCAGGAGTCTGTACTTAATATTACTAATACTTATAACAACGCGTGATACGTGAAGATTGTTAGTTAAGGAGATGGTGGGTGGGCCAGCTGTGTGAAGACTGTTTTGGTACTGTCCAGTACAGTCTTCATGGTGGTGTGTTCACTCACAGGATGAGTGACACTGTCCAGTACTGTCTTCATGGTGGTGTGTTCACTCACAGGATGAGTGACAGTGTCCAGCACTGTCTTCATGGTGGTGTGTTCACTCACAGGATGAGTGACACTGTCCAGTACTGTCTTCATGGTGGTGTGTTCACTTAAAGGATGAGTGACACTGTCCAGTACTGTCTTCATGGTGGTGTGTTCACTTAAAGGATGAGTGACACTGTCCAGTACTGTCTTCATGGTGGTGTGTTCACTCACAGGATGAGTGACACTGTCCAGTACTGTCTTCATGGTGGTGTGTTCACTCACAGGATGAGTGACACTGTCCAGTACTGTCTTCATGGTGGTGTGTTCACTCACAGGATGAGTGACACTGTCCAGCACTGTCTTCATGGTGGTGTGTTCACTACAGGATGAGTGACACTGTCCAGTACTGTCTTCATGGTGGTGTGTTCACTCACAGGATGAGTGACACTGTCCAGTACTGTCTTCATGGTGGTGTGTTCACTCAAGGATGAGTGACACTGTCAGTACTGTCTTCATGGTGGTGTGTTCACTAAGGATGAGTGACACTGTCCAGTACTGTCTTCATGGTGGTGTGTTCACTCACAGGATGAGTGACACTGTCCAGTACTGTCTTCATGGTGGTGTGTTCACTCACAGGGTGAGTGACACTGTCCAGCACTGTCTTCATGATGGTGTGTTCACTCAGAGGATGAGTGACACTGTCCAGTACTGTCTTCATGATGGTGTGTTCACTCACAGGATGAGTGACACTGTCAAGTACTTTCTTCATAATGGTGTGTTCACTCACAGGATGAGTGACACTGTCCAGCACTGTCTTCATGATGGTGTGTTCACTCACAGGATGAGTGACACTGTCCATCACTGTCTTCATGGTGGTGTGTTCACTCACAGGATGAGTGACACTGACAACTACTGTCCACTAACGAGATGAGTTGCATTGCTCATTATTGCCTTTTATGAGGGAACATATTTACTCAATGAAGTTCATCAGTAGTAATTCCTTCCTTCAATGACACGCAAAGGCAACTGTTCAAGAGGAATTTTCTGGCTTGACTGTTAATAATAATACATCACAAACTTATACAGTGATGGATCTAAGCAGGAGTCTTCTAGCAAGGCTTCATCTGCTCTAGTTGCCACTAACCTAGCTAAGAACTCCAGCAACCATGCTGCAAATAGTAAATAATACCCATAAGTTGGTATCATTTTTGTTGCAACTTTTTACCTACTATGTAGGCTTCTTCAGTCAAATACAGAAGAGATTAAATTGTAGGCAGCAGGAGTAGTGGCGAGGTAAAGTTGATGTAATCAGTAGATCAACCTTGGAGAAATAGTTTTTAATCTGGTTTGTTACTCAGCCTAGAGAGTTCAGCTCCATTGTCTGGAACAATGTGAAGCTAAAGCATGAGAATGGAGTCTTATATACTGGCGAAGGTGAGGCGTGGAAGGTCTCGAGATCTTTTCTGGAGGAGGGAACCACTAGTAGAAGCAAGAAGGCAAGGACTGAGGAGCACTGCAGGTCCCTCTGGAATCCAACTCTCCTCATTCATGACAAGTGATTAACCAATGGAATTGTGGAAGGTGTCCTCTGTACCAAGATACCACTGTGTTGCTGTGTCTGGCAGATATTATGAAAATAATATATAATACCAACAAGTTGATGAATAAGAGACATGTGCAACATGTGTATATATGTGCAACATATGTTTATACGTATCACAGCAAAATAGAGGGAAGTCTGAGATCTGTAACTCACTATGATAACATGAACGTAGAAAAGTACATTTGCTGAACTATTTACAGTGCAAATAGACTTACTAATGTTGGTTACAAGTATCTGTGGCAGTTTGTTATCAGCACAGATAAAGATGCAACAAAATGAAAGTACGTAGCCAGCACTATGTTTGCTTTCTAGAACACATACTACTTGACTGTTCACTTTGTGAGGAATATAGAGATAGTATAATAACCTATGAGATATGTCAAGGTATCTTATTAATGAAAATAAGATACCAGACATTTTAAGCAAATATCCTAAACTTGCTTGCACTAAGTCCACAGGACGGATGTAAGGTGCACAATAAACTAGCCACTAGAGTCTACAGGATGGATGTAAGGTGCACAATAAACTAGCCACTAGAGTCTACAGGATGGATGTGAGGTGCACAATAAACTAGCCACTAGAGTCTACAGGATGGATGTAAGGTGCACAATAAACTAGCCACTACCATCCACAGGATAAATATAAAGTACACAATAAACTAGCTAATACCATCCCGTGGCCGGACAAATGGCCGAACGGACATTTCACCGACACACATTTCACCGACAGACATTTGGCCGAACGGACATTTCACCGACGGACATTTCACCGAACGGACATTTGGCCGAATGGATATTTCAACGAATATCGGATATCTGGGTTAGGATAGGTTAGGTTAGGTAAGGATAGGTTAGGTTAGGATAAGTTAGGTTAGGATAGGTTAGGTTAGGATAGGATAGGATAGGTTAGGATAGGTTAGGTTAGCATAGGATAGGTTAGGTTAGGATAGGTTAAGCTAAGCTAGGTTAGGTTAGATAGGTTATGTGAGGATAAGGTTAGATTATCCGATATTAAGTGAAATGTCCGTTCCGTGAAATGTCCGTTCGGCCAAATGTCCGTCGGCCATCTGTCCGGGAGCCATACTATCCATAGGATGGATATGTAATGCACAATAAACTATCCACTTTGGCGACCAAAATGAATCTCATAACACAAAAAAAATTATTCTCATGGTTCAATGTCTCCAAAATTTTATTTTACTGATAAGAAAACATTTGGAAAAAGAGCCATGAAAACTTCATGTAAAGTAACGAAATAAACAATAATAACTAGACATAAGTAAAGCCACGAAATAAACCATAATAACTAGACATAAGTAAAGCCACGAAATAAACCATAATAACTAGACATAAGTAAAGCAGATAACCATAAAATAGACATGTAAAGCAGAAATAAATACTGAAACAATAAAGAGCTTGCCATCAAGACGGAGACCAAGACGCCACTCACGCAAACTGAAAGAGAACCGGTGCCAACCTTCTTTTCTTTCCACAATACTCAAAGAAGTGACAACAGCAGAGCCAGTGCCACACCGTTCCTCCTTCACCAAGTGTCGCCTTCCAACACCCCTCCATTACCCCATTTCACCCTCCCTTCCCTATTTCCCTCCCTCCCCAACACGTCACCTCCTCCCATCCTAAGAAGGTAACGAGAGACCAGCCAAGGTGCCTCCCACACCACGGATCACAGTGCATTTCACACGCCATTGGGAAGGTTAATGAAGAGTTCACCATAACACTGCCTCTCCTAGTGCACCACAACACTGCCTCTACTAGTGCACCACAACACTGCCTCTACTAGTAACCACAACACTGCCTCTACTAGTGCACCATAACACTGCCTTACTAGTGCACCACAACACTGCCTCTACTAGTGAACCATAACACTGCTTCTACTAGTGAACCATAACACTGCCTACTACTAGTGCACCACAACACTGCCTCTACTAGTGCACCACAACACTGTCTCTACTAGAACACCACAACACTTCCTCTACTAGTGAACCACACCACTGCCTCTCCTAGTTCAGCACAACACTGCCTCTCCTAGTTCACCACAACACTGCCTCTACTAGTGCACCACAACACTGCCTCTACTAGTGAACCACAACACTGCCTCTCCTAGTGCACCACAACACTGCTTCTACCCGTACACCACAACATTGCCTCCACTCGTGCACCACAACATCGCCCCCGCAGCCAGGTCCCAGACGAGACTTCCGAAGTGCTGGCCTGATCGATCAGACCGTTGGCGCCCGCCGCCTGCGGTCTCATGCATGCACTACAACCCAGCTGATCAGGAACTGCTTTGAAGAATTTGTCGCATTCCTTCTTGAAGACGAGCAAGGCTTTGTTGGTAATTTCCCTTATGCATGAAGGGAGGGTGTTGAAGAGTCAGGGTTCCTTTGCGTTTATTGAGCTCTCTTTCAGTGTACTTATCGCACCGTCTGCCAAGGCTCTTGTGTTCGTAAGTAGCAATTTAAGTGTCCAGGTTCGGACCGATCCCTCCAGTATCTTCCAGACGTAGATTATAATGTATGTTTCTTGCCTGCGTTCTAAGGAGTACGGTTCTTTAAGATTATACGAGCTGTGAGGATTCTCTGTACGTCTGCCAGTTATGCAATTTCGCCTGTCTTGTATGAGACCGTTGGTACACAGCAATATTCCGGCCTGGAGAGAACGAGTGACCTGAAGAGTATCATCATCGGCTTGGCATCTCTTGTTTTGAAGGTTTTAGTTATCCAACTTGTCATTTTCCTTGCAGTTATGATAATAACATTGTTGTGCTCAATTAACGTGAGATCTTCTGATATTATCACTTCAGGTCTCTCACATTAGACTTACACTCTATGAGTGATTTGAGTTTGTCTTGTACTCCAATCTTCTTTTTATATCCTCAGTTCTTCCGTAACGAAGTAACTGAAATTTGTCTGGGACCGGGCACGGGGGCACTGACCCCAGGAAACCTCCTTCAGTACTCCTTCAGGTATCATATTGTTATAAGTAGCCCATTGGAAGACTAGGTTATATCAGCATGGAGGCTCGCTGTGTCTTCAGTTTATACCACTTTCATACAGATTCTAGTATGGTCTGCAAAGGACGATACAGTGCTACGGTTTATGGTCTGGCTACGTCAGATATGAGAACGAGGAAGAGAAGTTGTTTCTATTAGTTAGGTAGTTAAATATTCGTCAACCCACCTTCCAGTTTTTCTTTGCACGTATTTTGTGAGTAATTACTCCATTACTTGTCAAGGTTTTTGCAGATCGGTGTACACTACATCTGCATTAAGCATGTCTTCCAGTGTGTCCAAGACCATGGTGTAGTGGTCCAGCAATTGTGACAGGCAGGAGAGATCTGTCTTGAACCCATGCTGCCCTGGGCTGTGCCTCTGCTGCGATTCCTTGAGATTGGCAATCTTGTTTTTTAAAACCCTTTTAAAAATAGTGACATTATGGAGCGTACGGCCGTCAGTCTAGGTATTTTGTAACAGCTTTCCTGATACCTTTGTGGAGTGGGACGATACCAGTGGTTATTAATGACTGTATTATGACTGCAGTGTCTAGGCGTCCCCATAGAATATGTAATGTACGTGATGAATGTTTCTTGCCATTCTTGAAGAATGAGGAGTTCCACAAGTCTGGGTATGGGACAGAGTGCATGGGCATGCAGTCAATGGTTTCTTCGAAGTCATATATTAAAATATTATTTAGAGAGAAATAAGTAATAAATCTGAATGTCATAGGAATGCAGTTAGAAGCATGAGTAGATGAATAACTCATTATGATAAGATGGAATGTGAACAGACTGACTGATGTTGTACTAGCCAAACTTAGGCTTAATTACAAGTACTTCTGGTAGTCTAGCAGACAGACAGATGCTGATCAAACCAAATGCAAAGTATGTGGCTAGCCCTGTGGTCACTAAATTGAACACTATGTGCTTTATTGTCTAATTATTGATTGAGGCTTGTTGAGATAGTCAGTATAATAACCTATGTGATATGTCATGATATCATATTAATGAAAATAAGATACAAGACATATTAAGAGCATTTCGTAAATTTGCATACAATAAATAAATCAACTGCAGATGTAAATTCAGATGTTCTCCTGTAAACACTTCTAGGGCCTTGTTCCTAGGCTTTTTGTGTATCCGTATGTTCTGATGCTACCACCAACAGGATGGTACACGGTAAACTGCCCACTTCGGTGTCAAAGTTAAAATATAATCTCTGTCTGTTCTGCCTGCCTGTCTGTGACTGTTTAGGTGTGTGTGTGTGTCTGTCTGTCTCTCTCTCTCTCTCTCTCTCTCTCTCTCTCTCTCTC
This sequence comes from Cherax destructor, assembly GCA_009830355.1. Classification (NCBI taxonomy): domain Eukaryota; kingdom Metazoa; phylum Arthropoda; class Malacostraca; order Decapoda; family Parastacidae; genus Cherax; species Cherax destructor. The sequence continues at coordinate 67,415 of WNWK01001141.1, read as the reverse complement.
TCTCTCTCTCTCTCTCTCTCTCTCTCTCTCTCTTCTCTCTCTATTCTCTCTTCTCTCTCTCTCTCTCTCTCCTTCTTTATTCTGGTCAACATTTCCTGAGATGAAAATAATGAGTTTGTTTTGGAATTCAGTTGCTACGATCGTTTAACCTGGGAGACCAGGAGGATGAGGAGACCAGGAGCATGTGGAGACCAGGAGGATAGGAGACCAGGAGGATGTGGAGACCAGGAGGATGAGGAGACCAGGAGGAAAGTGGAGACCAGGAGGATGTGGAGACCAGGAGGATGAAAGACCAGGAGGATGTGAGACCAGGAGGATGAGGAGACCAGGAGGATGAAGAAACCAAGAGAATGGGGAAACTAGGAGGATGGGGAGAAAAGGAGATAGGAAGACCGATAGATAGATAGGCAGATAGAGAGAGAAAGAGAAAGAGAGAGGGGAAACGGAGAGGGAGAAAGGAGAAGGAAGACGAAAAAGAAGGAGAAGAGAGAGAAAGAGAAAGAGAGAGAGAGAGAGAGAGAGAGAGAGAGAGAGAGAGAAAGAGCGTAATGTAACACTATTTAGTACTTCTAAAATAAAATAAATTTTTCAACAACAATACTATTACTACTACTACTACTATTATTATTACTACATTAGTTACTATTACTACTACAGTTTATATTATTACTACTACAATAGTTACTATTACCACTACATAATTTTAACTACTACTAGTTACTATTCGTATAATTATTATTACTACTACAATAGTTACTATTACTACTACAATAATTGTAGTACTACTGGAAGCATTCACTTCGTTGTAAATAGTGTTCTCCGGGTGGATGGTCCGCCCTGATCAGTGTCCATGGTGGCGGGTGCCACTCTGATGACCTACGCAGTTGCGGAGCTGCAACAGAGTGCAAGTTGCCTGGAGTGCAGGTTGTCTGGAGTGCCGGTTGTCTGGAGTGCAGGTTGTCTGGAGTGCCGGTTGCCTGGAGTGCTGGTTGTCTGGAGTGACGGTTGCCTGGAGTGACGGTTGCCTGGAGTGCAGGTTGTCTGGAGTGACGGTTGTCTGGAGTGCTGGTTGTCTGGAGTGCAGGTTGTCTGGAGTGCTGGTTGCCTGGAGTGCTGGTTGTCTGGAGTGCTGATTGCCTGGAGTGCAGGTTGTCTGGAGTGCTGGTTGCCTGAGTGCTGGTTGCCTGGAGTGCAGGTTGCCTGGAGTGCTGGTTGCCTGGAGTGCTGGTTGTCTGGAGTGACTTGGTTGCCTGGAGTGCTGGTTGCTGTGAGTGTGGTATGCCTTTGAGTGCTGGTTGCCTGGAGTGCAGGTTGCCTGGAGTGCTTGTTGCCTGGAGTGCATGTTGTCTGGAGTGCTTTGCCTGGAGTCTGGTTGTTGGAGTGCTGGTTGTCTGGAGTGCAGGTTGCCTGGAGTGCTGGTTGTCTGGAGTGCTGGTTGCCTGGAGTGCAGGTTGTCTGGAGTGCTGGTTGTCTGGAGTGCTGGTTGCCTGGAGTGCTGGTTGTCTGGAGTGACGGTTGCCTGGAGTGCAGGTTGTCTGGAGTGACGGTTGTCTGGAGTGCTGGTTGCCTGGAGTGCTGGTTGTCTGGAGTGCTGGTTGCGATGCTGGTTAGTGAGTCTGGTTGCCTGGAGTGAAGGTTGTCTGGAGTGCCGGTTGCCTGGAGTGCTTGTTGTCTGGAGTGCTGGTTGCCTGGAGTGCTGGTTGCCTCGAGTGCTGGTTGCCTGGAGTGCTTGTTGCCTGGAGTTCTTGTTGCCTGGAGTTCTTGTTGCCTGGAGTGCTGGTTCCCTGGAGTGCAGGTTCCTTGGAGTGCTGGTTGCCTGGAGTGCTGGTTGCCTGGAGTTCTTGTTGCCTGGAGTGCTGGTTGCCTGCAGTGTTGGTAGCCTTTGGTACTGGTGCCTGGAGTTCTTGTTGCCTGGAGTTCTTGTTGCCTGGAGTGCTGGTTCCTGGAGTGCAGGTTCCTTGGAGTGCTGGTTGCCTGGAGTGCTTGTTGCCTGGAGTTCTTGTTGCCTGGAGTGCTGGTTGCCTGGAGTGTGGTAGCCTTTGGTACTGGTGCCTGGAGTTCTGGTTGTTTGGAATGCTGACTGCCTGGCGTGTTGGTTGTTTTTAGTGCTGGTTGCCTTAAGTACAGTTTGTTTGGAGTGCTGGTGGTCTGGAGAGCTGGTTGCTTGGAGTGTTGGTTGCCTTTAGTGCTATTTGCCTGGAGTACATTTTGCCTGGAGTGCAGGTTGTCTTTAGTGCTTGTTGTCTGGAGTCTGGTTGCCTGAAGTGCTGGTTGCCTGGAGTGCTGGTTGCCTCGAATGCTGGTTGCCTAGAGTACTGGTTGCCTGGAGTCTGCCGGCTGGTTGCCTGGAGTCTGCCGGCTGGTTGCCTGGAGTCTGGTTGCTTGGAGTGCTGGTTGCCTGTAGTGCTGGTTGCCTGGAGTCTGGTTGCCTGGAGTGCTGGTTGCCTGGAGTGCTGGTTGCCTGGAGTGCTGGTTGCCTGGAGTGCTGGTTGCCTGGAGTGCTGGTTGCCTGTAGTGCTGGTTGCCTGGAGTGCTGGTTGCCTGGAGTGCTGGTTGCCTGGAGTGCTGGTTGCCTGGAGTCAACACTGAATAGTGGAACAGCATATTGGAAAAGTTTTTGTCCCGCTGATTATTGGAGAACTTTGTGAAGACAACGATTAAACGGAACGAGTGGAAATGAAGTCAGTGGTAGGCAGATCGATGCAGTTCTTCATTTCCAGTCGAAGGACAGTAATGGGAAAATCTTTGTGCAGTAATTCACGACTCTTTTGTTTTGCAAAACCAAGCTATGAAAGTCTTCGGAAGCCAAAGATTACAGACAAGTAGCCACTAACATCCAACATCCTAAGTCTTGGAAAGAGATTCCAAATTACAAACTTTATGGAAAAGCAAAGCAGCAGAACCCAAACCAGATGTATTTGCAACATCCACACTGCCAGATATACTGCAACATCCACACTGCCAGATGTAATACAACATCCACTATCCTCCACCTCCTACACTATCCTCCACCTCCTTACTATCCCACTCCACCATCTCCACACTCCATTCTCAACTCCACACTCCATCATTCTCTCCACCTCCAATATCTCACTCCACCTACCACATATCCCTCCACCTCCTAACTATCTCCACCTCCTACACTATCCTCCAAATCTCACACTATCCTCCACCTCCACACTATCCTCCACCTCCAATATCCTCCACCTCCCACTATCCTCCACCTCCCCACACTACTCCACCTCCACACTGTCCTCCACCTCCAACATTCACTACTCATTCCCACCTCCCACCTATCCTCCACCTCCCACTCATCTCCACCTCCCAACTATCCTCACTCCACTCCATACACTCAACATCCACCTCCAACTATCTCCATCCCTCCACACTATCTCCACCTCCCACACTATCCTTCACCTCCTCACTCACTATCCTCACCTCCAACTATCTCCTCCACCTCCACACTATCCTCCACCTCCTCACACTCATACTTCCACCTCCCACACTCATCCTCCACCTCCCACACTATCCCTCCACCTCCAACTATCCTCCACCTCCTTCCACACTATCTCCACCTCCCAACTATCCTCCACCTCCCACACTATCCTCCACCTCCCACACTATCCTCCACCTCCTACACTATCTTCCACCTCCCACACTATCCTCCACCTCCTACACTATCCTCCACCTCCCACACTATCCTCCACCTCCCACAATATCCTCCACCTCTCACACTATCCTCCACTTCCCTCAATATCCTCCACCTCCCACACTATCCTCCACCATACTATCTCCCTTACAATATTCTCCACCTCCCACACTATCCTCCGCCTCCCACACTATCCTCCACCTCCCACACTATCCTCCACTTCCCACACTATCCTCCACCTCCCACACTATCCTCCACCTCCCCACATATCCTCCACCTCCCACACTATCCTCCACCTCCCCACACTATCCTCTTCCTCCCACACTCTCCTCCACCTCCCACACTATCCTCCACCTCCCCACGCTATCCTCCGCCTCCCACACTATCCTCCGCCTCCCACACTATCCTCCACCTCCCACACTATCCTCCACCTCCCACACTATCCTCCACCTCCCACACTATCCTCCACTTCCCCAAACTATCCTCCACCTCTCCACACTATCCACCATCTCCCTACACTGTGCCCTACCTCCCCCACACAATCCTTCACCTCCCAACACTATTCTCCGCCTCGCCACACTATTCTTCACTTCCCCACACTCTCCCCCCTCCTCACCTTCCTACCTTTTAATACACTCCCAACACACTCCCCCACTTCCCCACACTCTCTTCCCAACACTACCCCACCTCCCCACACTCTCCCCCGCCTCCCTATACTTTCCCCCACGCTCTCTCCCGCCTCCCCATACTCTCCCCAGAGAGAGAGGTGAGGGAGGGAAGGGAGGGAGAGGAGAGAGGTGAGGGAGAGTGAGGAGGTGAGGGAGAGGGAGGAGGTGAGGGAGGGAGGGGTGAGGGAGGAGTGAGGGAGAGGTGAGGGAGGAGTGAGGGAGAGGTGAGGGAGGAGTGAGGGAGGAGTGAGGGAGAGGTGAGGGAGGAGTGAGAGAGTGGTGAGGGAGAGTGAGGGGGACGTGAGGGTGGAGTGAGGAAGAGGTGAGGGAGGAGGGAAGGAGGGAGAGGTGAGGGAGGGAGGGAGGGAAGGAGAGGTGAGGGAGGGAGGGAGGGAGATGTGAGGGAGGGAGGAGGGAGAGGTGAGAGGGTGGTGCTGAAGGAGAGTCATAAGTAGGTAATAAGGGAGGGGAAATTGCATATTAGGGAACGAGAGAGAGAGAGAGAGAGAGAGAGAGAAGAGAGAGAGAGAGAGAGAGAGAAAGAGAGAAAGACTGAAACAGAAACTTCAAATATATAAAAAAAATTATTGCTCCTTCATATTGTCAAAATTTCTGGGAAAATTCAATAACATTCGTCAGCAATTTTCAGTAAAGTGACAATAAAGCAAACAAATAAAACTTACTTTATCAAGAGGTTTAATGGGGTTTAAAAGGGGTTAGAATAGAGGGGTTTAGAGGTGCTTCTAGCATTTTATAAACAGACTCCTCCCTTTCTTGAATCTATGACTTTTCCTGTAACTTTCGTAGTTTTTAAATGAATGTTTGAAATGTTTGAATTCCCTTTATTTAGCAAACTAAGAAATTAAGTCATGCTTACAAAATAATTCACATACAGATAGTAAAGTTAGTTGGAGAGTTATTGTTTTTAACCTCAGATTTAAGTTAGTTAAGTTGCAGTCTCTTTTCGAAATCTTAAATACATTCTCTTTTGTAACCTACACGACTTAGATTTAATTGTTGCTAGAGAGGTCTTGTAGGTTCACTGTATGATAGTTCACTGAATGATAGTTCACTGTATGATAGTTAACTGTTTGATAGTTCACTGTTTGATAGTTCACTGTTTGATAGTTCACTGTTGATAGTTCACTGTTTGATAGTTCACTGAATGATAGTTCACTGTATGATAGTTCACTGTTTGATAGTTCACTGTTTGATAGTTCACTGTATGATAGTTCATGTAAAGTTACTTTTATAGTTCACTGATGATAGTTCACTGTATGATAGTTCACTGTTGATAGTTCACTGTATGATAGTTCACTGTTGATAGTTTACTGTTGATAGTTCACTGTTTGATAGTTCACTGTATGATAGTTCACTGTATGATAGTTCACTGTTTGATAGTTCACTGTTTGATAGTTCACTGTATGATAGTTCAGTGTGAAAGTTCACTGTTTGATAGTTAACTGTGAAAGTTCACTGTATGATAGTTCACTGTATGATAGTTCACTGTATGATAGTTCACTGTTTGATAGTTCACTGTATGATAGTTCACTGTTTGATAGTTCACTGTATTTATAGTTACTGAATGAATTCACTGTTTGATAGTTCACTGTATGATAGTTCACTGTATGATAGTTCAGTGTGAAAGTTCACTGTATGATAGTTCACAATATGATAGTTTACTGTATGATAGTTCACTGTTTGATAGTTCACTGTTTGATAGTTCACTGTATGATAGTTCACTGTATGATAGTTCACTGTTTGATAGTTCACTGTTTGATAGTTCACTGTATGATAGTTCACTGTATGATAGTTCAGTGTGAAAGTTCACTGTTTGATAGTTCACTGTATGATAGTTCACTGTATGATAGTTCACTGTAAAAGTTCACTGTATGATAGTTCACAATATGATAGTTTACTGTATGATAGTTCACTGTTTGATAGTTCACTGTATGATAGTTCACTGTGATGGTTCACTGTATGATAGTTTACTCTGATAGTTCACTGTATGATAGTTCAGTGTGAAAGTTCACTGTTTGATAGTTCACTGTATGATAGTTCACTGTATGATAGTTCACTGTAAAGTTCACTGTATGATAGTTCACAATGTGATAGTTCACTGTATGATAGTTCACTGTATGATAATTCACTGTATGATAGTTCACTGTATGATAATTCACTGTATGATAGTTCACTGTGATAGTTCACTGTATGATAATTCACTGTATGATAATTCACTGTATAATAGTTCACTGTGATAGTTCACTGTATGATATTCACTGTATGATAATTCACTGTATGATAGTTCACTGTATGATAATTCACTGTATGATAGTTCACTGTGATGAGTTCACTGTATGATAATTCACTGTATGAGTATAATTCACTGTATAATAGTTCACTGTGATAGTTCACTGTATGATAGTTCACTGTATGATAATTCACTGTATGATAGTTCACTGTGATAGTTCACTGTATGATAATTCACTGTATGATAGTTCACTGTATGATTGTTTACTGTATGATAATATACTGTATGATAGTTTACTGTATGATAGTTCACTGTATAAACACAAGAGGCTTCGTAAACTGTGCAGGATTCCTCCAGTGAGAAGCAGAGAAGTGATGAGTACACTGAGAGGGAACTCCATAAGTCTTCAGGGACCACGACTCTTCATGCATAAGAGGAAATATCAACGAACACCTCGTTGTCTTCAAGAGAGAACTCGACAGATTCATCAAAACGGTTCCTGGTCAATAGGGTTGTGGTGCATGCGTAGGACTGAGGGCGATGGGCACTAACAGCTTGATCGATCAGGCCAGCAACCAGAGAGCCAGCCATCTTACCTGTGCTCCAGAATCTTCACGACTACGGTGCTCTTCACACCAACTCCAAGGCTGAGGGACTCATTACCTCATCTTTTGTATATAGTTGCTCTGTCTTCCATTCAAGTCCTTGAATTTGTATTGATAAAGTCACTGGAGGGCGAAACGTCTACTATAAAGATTCCCAGATGTCGCACATGTGTCTAAATTTTCATCTTGTTGTTATTGTATACCATTAATGTAAGTGTTTACACGTGTTCAGGCAAGGGTTCAGACTATACCATTCATACACTTTGGTATTCCCAGTCTTTAAACCAATGTAAATATCAAACTTTTCTAAACCTTCAACCAAATTGCCAAACTTGGAAAAATTGTGTGAACTTTGCTGCTATGGATGAGTGAATTCATAGAAAAAAAATTGTTCTTACATATTTATCTGTAATGATTCACTTTTGAATAAGTCTTTTCAAGGCTTCTAATTCAAATGAGGATAATTATTCTGGTCGTCCCTACGACCTGGCGAGAAACTCTTCTTCAGCATGTCCACGACTTATCAGATGTCGCTCATTTCCCACACAGGAAAACTGGTTGTATTTAAAGGACTCTTGTTTCTGGCCAAGTAAATCCTCACCATGATGAATGAGACACTCGTTCAAAATTTGTGTATCTTTATTCTGGAAACGTTTCGCCAGCCAGTGGCTTCTTCAGTCCAAAGCAGAGACTGGAAGCCACTGACTGGCGAAACGTTTCAAGAATAAAGATACCTAAATGTTGCACAAGTTTCTCGATTTTCAACTTGCGGTTTCTGAACCATTTATTCACATCCTCAAATGTCTCTAAATATTGTCAGGTCTGACAGCTGTCAACTTCCCGTAGCACCAAGAAGGTGCCCACGGTAACCAATATGCCAGTTTTCACTGTACTATAGAAGAGGATGGCTGTAGACACTGTTGGTCACCTTTCACCTCGTTCATCTTGTGGACATAAGTATATTTTAACAATGATTTCTCTTCAAGTTTTCCGGAAGCCATTCCTCTGAAGTCCTTTCCTGCTGTAGAGGTAGCAGAAGTCCACTTAACTATTTCATCTAGAGTGGCATTCCTAGAGAAATACTATAAGACTATGAAGCTCAATTCTCCTCAGAGGTGATGGACCACGTCTATCATCTTCTGGGAATTAAACCTTTGTTGCACCATATCAACCCAGCTGCAACGTCAGGATTGAGAGCCAACACTCTATTTTCAAGTCTATGCTAATGACGGTGTGCTGCATTAAGCTATATACCCTGTGCTTTGTTTACCACGGGGAAGTTCCTAGTGATTCACTGGGTTCTCATCCTTGAAGCTTCATTATGGACGACACACCGGGGACTTCTTGTTCTTCTTGATTTATGGCGTAACGAGAAGGGAAGTGCTGAGGTTCAAACTTTTTACCAATTTCTCCTCTATTTAACATCTAAGCTTGAAGAAACTTATGACATAATACATAATACAAGATATATTTTATATTAAAAGTCAGAAGAGATGCTTCTGACTTTTGTCTTGCTTCTAGTTAAATCAAATATATTACTAATTTCATGGAAGGGTCCTTATAAAGTTTTGTAGGTTAGTTGGAAGGTAGATTAACTTATCGATGTAAAAGGAGAACAGAAGCTATATCATGTTGACATTCTGAAGAAATATTCCTGGAGAAATGAGACATATTGTCTCAGTGAAGCCAGCAGACACTGAGGAGACTAGTGAAGTATACATCAGTGACGTATCTAAACTGGATTTCGAGCCAAATTTAAGTGATATGGTCACACTAGAGTCGTCTTTCAGCGACCCCTGGTCAACTATAATAAGGCACTTAACAAATTTTAAACAACAGCTACAAAAATGCATTACTCATTTTTTTACCAGATGTTTTTAGACACCTGTATCAGTCCACCTCATGACGGAGTTTGACCAGGACGCAGAAAAACTATTTAAGGCTAAACAGTAGTGAGTCGTCAGTTTCATCTTTCTGTTCTTCCTTTGTTATGATAAAGAAAGACGACTGTTCTTACAGGCTTGTTCAGATTTCCTGAATCTCTATTCTATTATCATTTGAGATGCTCAGGCAATGCTTGTCACAGTCGTTGACTAACATAAATTCTGCCATTCTACTGATTTTTCTGAGATTGATATTACGAAGGTGTACCACCAGGTCATGGTCGATCCTGATTCAAAACAGTAACACCGCTTTCCTTACTCATGGAGGTCTGATATAATATTGGACCATGCTCTTCGGACTCGTTGCTGCTTGTGCAACCTACCTAAGACTGATGATGAAAGTGCTGATTTAGAGAATGTTTGTCTATTTTTACATTTATATCATGACCTCCGCTTGGGAGGCTCACATTCAAGTACTGTTCTCACCAAGACCTTACCTGGAATTTACCTGGAGAGAATTCCAGGGGTCAACACCCCCGCGGCCCGGTCTGTGACCAGGCCTCATGTTGGCCTAGAGCCTGATCAACCAGGCTGTTACTGCTGGCCGCACGCAGTCCAACGTACGAGCCACAGCCTGGCTGGTCAGGTACCGACTTTAGGTGCCTGTCCAGTGCCTGCTTGAAGACAGCCAGGGGTTTGTTGGTAATCCCCCTTATTTATGCTGGGAGGCAGTTGAACAATCTTGGGCCCCTGACACTTATTGTGTTGTCCCTCAACGTGCTAATGGCACCCCTGCTTTTCATTGGGGGGGATGTTACATCGCCTGCCGAGTCTTTTGCTTTTGTAGGGAGTGATTTTCGTGTGCAAGATTGGTACTAATCCCTCGAGAATTTTCCACGTGTATATAACAATGTATCTCTCCCTCCTGGATTTTATAAATTTCAGCGTCCTGGTTTCATAATTTTCAACACTTCTTTGTCTCATCTCCCCGATAAAATTCTGGCTTCAATAGATTTCCAGTTCTCCAGGACTTAAAACAAACTAATGCGTAGTTTCTTGGGGCCGGTGAATTGGTGTAGTAAATTTATTCCAAATCTTACATATCTCACAGATTTATTGTCTGATTGCCTAAAGAAAACCGCGAGGGAACCACTACAGATCACAGAAGACGTATTGACAAACTTTAACTCCCTAAAGGATATCTTCTTCCAGAGACCTCATATTAAAGTTAGCTGATCTCAGCAGTGTTCTGCTGAGATCAGCCGTCCTGCCTCAGTATCATCAAGATACTCCATTTCCTGTATTCTTGATGAGTAGGATGCTGTTGCCCAGAGAAGGAAAAAAATGTCTAACCTTATGGAATGTCCAAACTCAAGTTCTATTTACCCGTAAGGAATTTATCCATGAAACAGATCATAAGCCGTTGATAATCCTGAAAACTTTGAAGGGAATTAATAGTCACCCATTGAGGTGGTCAATCAATCTTAAAAGTTTCAAAATGTATACATTAACGGGGCATCAAATTATTTCTTTGGTTAAGTCGTGACAGTCAGTAGGAATACTGCTGTTCCTAATGCGGTATTATTTTTTTCTGTAATCTGTCTACTCAGTGGCTCTAATTCTTATTTTAGTGGATCATAAGTCTTGGTAGGGGGCAGAGTGAGGAAAAAAGTTCATGGAGTCGTACATAATTTTGTGTGAGTGTATATACAATACGTGTGACTGGTGTGCGTTGTTTGTGTGTGTGTAATGCTTGTTACAGAGTAATGCAAACGCCAACGCCGTCTATCTTGCCTCACTACTCTTGGGATGGTAGGTGACTTGTGGTCCTGAGCCTCGTTAGCAAGTTAATAATAATAATAATAATAATAATAATAATAATAATATAATAATAATAATAAAATAATAATATCTTGATTTACTACAAGTACATGTACAAGGTATACAGGCCCCTTGTTATGCAGAACATTTCGGGCAAATTAGGTCAGTGTCCCAGGATGCGACCCACACCAGTCGACTAACACCCAGGTACCCATTTACTGATGGGTGGACATAGACAACAAGTGTAAAAAAAACACGCCTAATGTTTCTACCCTGGCTGGGAATCGAAACCAGACCCTCGCTGTGTGAAGCGAGAGCTTTAGCCACCAGGCCACCAGAGCCCTAGTAACGTGTAACCCGCCTCTCTGAAAATCGTAAGTATTCATTCTTTTTGCGTAATTACTAGTATCTTATTTTTACAGCTGTTCCTGTTTTAATTTGTGGAACCATTGTTGTTAACGCTACATTAGACTCTGTTTTTCTCTCACCCATTTTTTAAGCCTCCAGCCTAGTGACTAGTGAGTGAACCACATGTAATGTTGGTGGCCGCTGTGTTCTTGTTTCCCGTAGCCCGGATGTTTTGATCTGGCCAGCGAGGCTACAAAGGACAGTCTAAGCTACCTTGACTTTGGTGAAGAGTGATGCTTGATCTGCTACTCTTCTTTACCGTTATCATTTGTGGAATGCTCGATAGGTGTCCCGTAGCTCGATCGCTAGCGCACTCAGCTCACAAACCTGTACGGCTGGAAAACATTATGGGACGTGTTTCCATAAAACACCTGCTGTCATTGTTCACCCATCAGTATAAAATGGTACCTGGGTGTTAGTCGACTGGTGTGGGTCGCATCCTGGGACAAAACTGACCTAATTTGTCCGAAATGCTCTGCATAACAAGCGGCTTTCTATATAGTAGTATGTCATTGATGTCAGCCTTTTTGCTCTATATGTGTGGGTGTCATTCTCCCAGCTGTTTCTTAGTTACCCAGTCGTTACATCCAAGACTTGACATCTTCATATAGCAATTCAATTACTGGGTTTCCGTTTTCATTTACAATCCACATTGTTGATTTCCGGGTGACTCTCATTAGTGTTCATGCCGTTATCAAGTGTCTGTTTTTATGGTCTCAATCTTTCGGTGTGTGTGAACGTACAATTCAGGAAACATTTGATCTGTGGATCAAAGACAATCTGCATCATTACTGGCAGATCTTTTACGACTTCCTGCTCTTGTGTATCTTCATATCTTAGCTTTGCTATCATGTTTTATTTTTTTTATTGTTTTGGGTCGGTTATGAAAACTTCATGTTTGTATTTTATTAAGTAAATTGTATGAATTTATTTTATCAGCTTCATTCCCCCCATTGCTAATATTTATGCGTTATTCTTATGCTTTTTTTCATCTATAGTTTTCCCAAGAACAGGGATGGCCTCTCCGAAATACTGATGAGCAAACATATTTCATTCACAATAGAAACTTGGATATGCAAAAAAAAAAAAAAAAGGCCTAAACCTTTTCAAAAGACTCGATTCCTCTCGCCTCTCCTCATAATTCTGTCCCCTCAGCTCTGGGACTAGATCGTTGCAAACCTCTGATTGCGTTAGTTTTCGTACGAGTTTAACCTGGGACAACCTCTATGCTGGTGCTGCAATCTCTATGATTTTACTGAAGGCAGTTCTGAGACTAGCTAACCTTCAAAATGCTGCAGATGTTATGCAGTTTATGTTCACCTCCGGCGATATACTGAATGTGATGCTTACTCGTAGATCCTTCTTCTTGAACAATATTTTTAGTTTCTCACTTCTCATGCTGTATTACATCTCTGGTTACCTCTTCCCTTTCCTCTAAGAGGTACAGTGTCAAATGTTGTCTTGCAGTCCCACAATATGCGGACGACCCATCTTTGACTTTCTTGCTTGATTTCCTTTACGTTGTCGTAGAACTGCAGTAGGTTAGTGAGGCAGGATTAACCTTGGCCCACTTCACGCTAGTTGTCTGTAACTGTCCCACCTCTCTAGATTCTCAGTTAAGTTTTTTCCTGATTATCTTTACAAATTTAGAAAACAGCATTCATGATACTCATTTATTCAATGCACCACCTACTTAACAACGCATAAGTCACATAATCCCATTGTGTACCTGTCCTCATCCTAATATGGCATTCTTCAGGTCACCATGTGTTACTCACACCTCCCTCTCCTCTTATATATACTGTCTTTTTAATCTCTGTATGTTAGAAGTGATCAAGGTCCCAGGACCGAAACGTTTTCTAATAAATATGTCTTAGTATTTGTTTTATGTCTTTCTAAACCAATTTGTCGGTATGTATTACCAAGTTTTATACCATCTTTTGCAATACTTTGGACATTATACATGCCAGTGGGCGACTCGTAATTCAACGTCTTGTGTGTCTCTCTGATGCATTTTAGGATGATATTTGCAGTTTTTCAGTTGCTTGGAAATTTTCCCCATTTCTTGTGTCCATTGTTATGGGCTCAAACAGCTCTTCCACTAATTTCAACAGCAATGGAGGTATACTGTCAGGCCACATAGCTTTAGCATGTCCAACTCTTTCAGCAGTGTCATTATTTCTTCCCTTGATATGTGAAAATATCTAATATTTGCTGGTTTCTTTCACTCATGCTTTCTGGGACAGCCTGGCACTGAATACTTTCAATTTTCTGCTTAATTCAATCTTCTCTGTCGTCTTCTGAGAGTATTCCTTTCTATAGACTTATTACTAGCCATTTTTTAAAGCCTTCGTGGTACGTTATTCTAAACTTGATCTGTTTCTTTTCTCTTTTTTCATTCTCTGTCTTGTGTATTTTTCCACGCTGTGTGTATGTGGGGTGGAGCAGGTGCAGCCTTGCCGTTGCAGTTATGACTGTGGTGGTAATTACGGTATTACTGTTGTTGCAAAAGTTGCTTTTACTGCAAAAGTTGCGCACCTAATGAACTCAAATCTAGTTCGCTTGCGCATGTTGTTGTTGCTGCTGCTGCTGCCACTGCTCCTTCAATTGCTGGTGCTGCCACCACAGTTGCTGCTGAAGCTGTTTTTTCTGTTGCTGATGGTGCTACTGTTGTCTTAGTTGCTGCTGGTACTACTGTTGTCGTAGCTGCTGCTGGTGTTACTGTTGTCGTAGCTGCTGCTGGTGTTACTGTTGTCGTAGTTGCTGCTGGTGCTACTGTTGTTGCAGTTGCTGCTGGTGCTACTGTTGTCGTAGTTGCTGCTGGTGCTACTGTTGTCGTAGTTGCTGCTGGTGCTACTGTTGTTGCAGTTGCTGCTGGTGCTACTGTTGTCGTAGTTGCTGCTGGTGCTACTGTTGTTGCAGTTGCTGCTGGTGCTACTGTTGTCGTAGTTGCTGCTGGTGCTACTGTTGTCGTAGTTGCTGCTGGTGCTACTGTTGTCGTAGTTGCTGCTGGTGCTACTGTTGTCGTAGTTGCTGCTGGTGCTACTGTTGTCGTAGTTGCTGCTGCTGCTGCTGCTACAACGTTTGCTTTTGCAGCCACTGCTGTCACAGACGCCGACGCTGCTGCAGCTTCTGCTGCTACTCCCACGGCTGATGTTGGAGCAACCAATTTTACCACTGATGTCATTTTTACCTATAATGATACACTTTACATCGTGTTACCTGGAGAGTGTGTATACATGGGGTGTTTCGGGGGTTAACGCTCTGGTCCATGACCAGGCCAGAACCATGGTTCTATTCCAGTAGAACCCTCTTCCAGAGCCATGGTTCCATTCCAGATTCAAATGTGGATGTCAAGTATTATATTCCTTGTTTGTGGCCAATAAGAGAAAATGTGGTTGCTCAGTGCCATTTCCCTCAGTGTCCACAATGCATATAAAAACATCTTTTGATCGTGCAAATCGTGTTGAATCCATGACACCTACTATACAGTATGTAGAAAATGCATAATGCAATCATACTTGTGTATACATATGTAATCTTCCCCCATGATTTAGTTTCTTATGGGTGTGCTAGGACCTTTATATTTGTTCCGCAGTATGGTCTGTGCCTAGACCAGGGCAACACATCCCTTAGGCTCACAGGATACCCCCTGAGGATGTTAGTGGTTTCCCCAACGTGAGGAAGTGTTGATCTCGGCGTCAGATTCGGGAGTCGACCGAGCACCCATTTACAGAGAAAACTAAGCAGAAAAAAACACTTATGTATAGAAGAAGCCACGAGTGGCTTCTTCTGTCCTAATACAGAGATAACTAAGAGCGAGTATATATAGGGGCAGGAGTCAGGTGGTAAGCTGCGAGAGGGTAGTAGTAGTAGCAGCAATAGAACTGTTTTGAGATGGGTTGGATTTGAGAAGTACCTGCCTATATCATATTACAGTGGCTTCCAGAATGGGTAATATCCTGCTAATTAACAATTTGGATATAGTATACTTCCGGATTTTTGACTGATAGTGTTAACGACAGCAACCAGGGCAGCCTCTATGCACTTTCGCCATCGTAAATCATCTTCCTTAATGACTAATCTAACCTCACTGAACTTTATGAGGTGTCCAACATCGTCTCTGTGTTGGACACACTCTCGCTGGGCGGAGCTAGCACCATCACTCGCTATTTACCCATTGTTCCAATAAACGTAAGGCTCTACTTCTATGCCCTTTACTCCAGCCTACTACCAGTTTACAGCAACAGTCAATACAACATCCCCACTATTACAGCAAGGGTCCCAGCAGCTGCACCTAGCAGGGGGTGCCTGCAGCTCCACCTAGCAGGGGTCCCTGCAGCTGCACCTAGTAGTGGTCTCAACAGATGAGAACAAAAGATCCTCAAGTCCTCAGGTTCAAAAATCCTGGAGTCCTCTGGTTCTTGTTTCCCAGAGTCCTCTAGTCAAGATTAGAGTATGCCGCCGAAGCGGCTAGTTTACTGTGTACCCTATACATATATTTATTCTGTGGATGGTAGTGCAAGAGCATATGGATACTTCGTGAGCAGTTGTCTTTGCAAGTGATTTAAGGAAGGTATTACTAGTGATGAGTCTCTTGGGAAGGGCTTGCTGGTGTGTGATATTAAATGAACACAACTTCCATAGAGGGACGAAATGTAAATATTGTATACAGTGATACAGTTCGTGAAAGTTAAAACAATTAATGTAACTGCATGTTTCACAACCTATTTAGAGCTCCGTATTTACTTCTAGACATTTAGTAAGATTAGTAAAGACAGTATCTGGTTCAAGTACAATACTAATCTCAGTAATCCTATCACTGATACTAGGAATACCAAGTTCCTTCCTCATATTAAGAACCTTGGTAGAGTTAGGAGAGCCAAGAATAATTCCCAGAGCTTCATTCTGCATTAGTTACAAGGGCCGGAGAGAATTTTCCTTAGCTAATATTAACATGGGCGCAGCATAATCAATTAAGGATCTAATATAAGCTATGTACATCATTCTCAGTATTCTCACATTAGCACCATAGTTGTGGTTGTAGCCAGCAACATTAGCACCATAATTGTGGTTGTAGCCAGCAACATTAGCACCATAATTGTGGTTGTAGCCAGCAACATTACCACCATAATTGTGGTTGTAGCCAGCAACATTAGCACCATAATTGTGGTTGTAGCCAGCAACATTAGCACCATAATTGTGGTTGTAGCCAGCAACATTAGCACCATAATTGTGGTTGTAGCCAGCAACATTAGCACCATAATTGTGGTTGTAGCCAGCAACATTAGCACCATAATTGTGGTTGTAGCCAGCAACATTAGCACCATAGTTTGGTTGAAGCCAGCAACATTAGCACCATAGTTGTGGTTGTAGCCAGCAACATTAGCACCATAATTGTGGTTGTAGCCAGCAACATTAGCACCATAATTGTGGTTGTAGCCAGCAACATTAGCACCATAATTGTGGTTGTAGCCAGCAACATTAGCACCATAGTTTGGTTGTAGCCAGCAACATTAGCACCATAGTTGTGGTTGAAGCCAGCAACATTAGCACCATAGTTGTGGTTGTAGCCAGCAACATTAGCACCATAATTGTGGTTGTAGCCAGCAACATTAGCACCATAGTTTGGTTGAAGCCAGCAACATTAGCACCATAATTGTGGTTGTAGCCAGCAACATTAGCACCATAATTGTGGTTGTAGCCAGCAACATTAGCACCATAATTGTGGTTGTAGCCAGCAACATTAGCACCATAATTGTGGTTGTAGCCAGCAACATTAGCACCATAATTGTGGTTGTAGCCAGCAACATTAGCACCATAATTGTGGTTGTAGCCAGCAACATTAGCACCATAATTGTGGTTGTAGCCAGCAACATTAGCACCATAATTGTGGTTGTAGCCAGCAACAGCTCTCATAGCATTCAGCCCATCATTGTATTTCTTACTTAGTTCTGGTATGATGGATTTATTGCAGTATGCGTCTACTCTACACTAAGGTATTTATAAGATTTAACGTACCTGATGTTTTCACCCTGCAAACAGATGGGTGGGGGTTGTTGTTTGTTAATATCTTTGTTTTAGATGAAGATATGGCGAGGCCTAGTCGATTACAAATTACTTGAACCTCATGAAGAATTCTGCTCATCTTTTTATGTCATCAGCATAGCTTATAACTATATGTTTAGGTGAGATAGGTAGAGCATTTTGAAGAGAGCATTAATTAGAACATTAAAGAGTATGGGACTGAGAATTCCTCCCTGTGGTGTACTTAGAGGCATTTTTTCAGACTCTCTTCTAAAGCCTTGGTAGAGAACAGAGACTACTTTATGTGAGAGGTAATATATTATCGAACCTAGTAGGTTATCACCAGTTTTGGAGAGTTCATGTAGTATAACTGTTCTGTTTATGATATATAATGCAGATCAAGGAACCCCAGAGTCCTCTGGTCCATGAACCCCAAAGTCACTAAGTTTATAATCCCCAGAATACTCAGGTCGAAGAACCCTAGAGTTATTAAGTTCAGGAACCTAAGAGTCCTCAGGTCCATGAACTGCTGAGTTTCTTGAAATCAAGAGTCATTAAGTTTATGAACTCCAGGGTTCTCAGGTTTAAAAACCACAAAGTTCTTTGGTTCATGAACCCTAGAGTCCTCAGGTTTATAAACCTTACTGTTCTCGACTTAATGAACCCCAGGGTTCTCAACACTATAAACTCCAGGGTTCTCAACACTATTAACCCCAGGGTTCTCATTAATATGAACCATAGCGTCCTCAACACTATGAACCCCAGGATTCTCAACACTATGAACCCCAGGGTTCTCAACACTATGAACCCCAGGGTTCTCAACACTATGAACCTGCAGCACAGGGAGATGCCTTCCCAGCTGTCTCTCAACACAGCCTCACTCGTGCGTTTTATTTACAATTTCAACTCTTAAACTTTTTTTATGGAGTGTTTTACAAAATTTCTTGTTGGCAAGCAGGAGGGTAGAGGTGGTCTTCCTGAAGGAGGAAGAATCTTCCTGCAGGAGGCGGGAGAGTCTTTCTGCAGGGAAGGAGTAAAACGCATATACAGCCTCGTAAACTCCACCAGGAAGCGTATATACACGCATATACACGGGACAAAAGAAAAAGTGAAATGGCATGTTTTCGGAGTCTCCCCTTTCAGCGACGCGGAAAATATAGGTAAAGTCCATGTTTCTTGACTCCCTTCCTCCCTCCTTCCCTCCCCTCTCTCTCCCTTCCTTCCTTTCTCCCTCCCTCCCTTCTCTCTCTCTCTCTCTCTCTCTCTCTCTCTCTCTCTCTCTCTCTCTCTGTCTCCCTCTGTCAAGGCGCCAAGTTGAGAGGCGAGGCCAGGGGCTAGGACTCAACGCCTGCAACGATATGTAGGCGAATACACACACACACACACACACACACACACACACACACACACACACACACACACACACACACACACACACACACACACACACACAATCAGCAAGGAGATGCAACTTGAGGAAGAAAGAGGAAGGTCAATGATGTGTGGTCTCCAGGAGGCTGAGTAGTGAACCAAGTTGCAGTAGATTGGAAGATGAGGATTGTGAGAGTATATTGATCATGGAGTACACAGGAAAGTAGGAAGAGGTAGAGCAGATAGTGAATTTTCAGAGGATCCGGCGGTTCTCCCGCCGCAAACACCGCCGCCAGATCAAATTAACTCTTTGGTCATATATAGTTCGAGACAGGACATAAGATAAAGCACGCCTGTACCCCTCGCAGTGCTACAGTCGTGTCTATCTATAGTAGATGGGGACAGGAAGATGACAGAAGAAATGGGTAAGGGAGTATGTAAAAATTCATCAATAGCGGAGAAGAGAAGCAGACGAGGGGGTCAGGAGGTAGGAACAACCTACCTCAGGAACTCCTCCAGATGCAGCCCCGACCTCATTCCCAGCTGGACCAACTCTGGGCCAGTCCCCAGCACCATCATTAACATCGACCTGCCACCCATCACCTTTGTCCTTTCACCCTTTCCCTTCCTTTCTTTTAACACTATCCCTGATCACTTCCCTGGTAGGGAGACCCATGCAAACTCCATATCAACCTCCCTCAACTCCTGTTTGATAAACATCACAAAGAGGGAGTGAACATAAACCAGTGTATGGTAAAGGTAAGTAATATCAGAGTGGTGCATTTATACAGATGGTTTATATAACAAAAATAGCTATCACTGAGACAAGGTTAACAGAAATGATATCAGATGCTGTATTTCCAACAGGATACCAGGTGTTAAGGAAAGACAGAAGAAATAGGGAGGAGGAGGAGTATCACTATTAATTTTAAATCACTGGAGTTTTGAAGAGGTGAGAGGAATAAATAGTGTAGAGAAAAATGACTTCATAGTGTGCTCGGTTAAGACTGGTGGACTCAAAGTAGTAGTTTCAGTGATACACAACCTGCCTCCTAATAACAGGAGACTGAGGAAGGAGCATGAGGACAACAACCAATGATTGATACCATAGCTGCAGCAGCCAGGAGTGCGTTCAGGGGTTAAGAGAAGCTACTTATAATGAAAGACTAAATAACAGATGTGTGACAAGAGAGAGAGAGAGAGAGAGAGAGAGAGAGAGAGAGAGAGAGAGAGAGAGAGAGAGAGAGAGAGAGAGAGAAAGTGTGCTAGGTGGATTGTATTTTATAAGACTGCAAAAAGGCGTTTCATATTGTACCTTACAATAGGCTGAACCCAAAGGAACTTGAGATTCGGGTGAAAATAAGGAGGAAAGTGTACTCCTGTGGATCAAAGACTCCCTTAGAAAAAATAAGTAAAGAGTGAGTGTCAGGAAAGACGTCAGAAAGAGAAAAAGTAACTAGTGGTGTTCCGGAGGATTGGTATTAGGACCAGTACTGTTTCTGGTTTATGTGAATGACATTCTAGATGGGACCGATTCAGATATATCTCTGTTTGCTGATAATGTAAAAATAATGAGGATAATAAAAACAGATGAGGACAGGGAAAAGCTCCAAAGGGATCAGGACAATTGCAACACTGCCAGGTATAGACACTCAAATCTACCATGTTGAAGTTTATAGGTTCAAACCTAAACTGTTAACACACACACATTTATTTTCTTATTTTCCTTCGACAAGATAAACTGTTTTTATTGAGACTGCAACCGAGTTATGATCGATGTTTTTTCTTTTAATTTTTTTAGTGGTTATTAATTTTTGTCTGGACAAGTATTCCTTACTGTACTACATAAAGTAATTGTATAATATGAAATGACTAATATTCTTTCCTAGTGATGTAACAAGGCTCAGTGAGGTCTGACAAAAAACCATTGTGACCTCTGTAATCTGTTTTCTGCACTACCACTCTCAGGATGAGCTGTGAGTGCACAATAAAGTAGCCATTCAGGCGGCACAGCTAACTAAAACTACAAGAGTGGTCAGCTAAGGGGTTGTCTGAATTCAACCCAAAAAATGCAAGGTCATGAAGACTGGGGAAAAAAATAATAAGACCAGAAATGGAGTATAAACTAGGGGGACAGAGGCTGCATCCTTCACTCAGGAAGAGAGACCTCGGGGTGAGAAGTGGAAAAATAAACACAGATGTAGAATAATGCGATTCTTTATTGGCAAACGTTCTGCCCAAACAGTGGGTTTTATCAAGTCACAAACAGATCTATCTGGGTAAAGAGAACATGTATATATAGTGTGGAGAGTCAGGTGGAGAATGTTGGGTAGGTTGGATTTGAGACAGACCTTCACCAACTCCAAGACCGAGGGACTGATTACCTCATCTTTTGTATACAGTTCTACTGAGGGACTGATTACCTCATCTTTTGTATACAGTTCTACTGACTTCCAATTATGTTCTTTAATTTATATTGATAAAGCCACTGGAGGGCGAAACGCCAACAATAAAGATACCCAGATGCTGCACATGTGTCTAATTCTATAGGAGATTTACGAGGAAGTAGTAGAGGAAATGTGAGAAACATAAGAGGAAAGAAGAAAGAGAGCAGAAGAGAGAAAGCATAAGAGAGGAAGCAGAAGAGGAAAGAAGAGAAGGAGGAAAAGAGAGTGAGCAGAAGAGGAAAGGGGAGAAGAAGAATGAAAGAGGAGAGGAAATACATGATTAAAGAGAAAAGAAGGCAGAAGAGTAAAAAGAAGAGAAGGAAGAAGAGTAAAGATGTTTAGAACATAAAGTGAATTACTGAGAGCCAGATGGACCAAAAAAGGCAGCTCTTCTTGTTATTAATTCTTCATAATTTAAGTAATTATCCTGGCTGTTCCCGCTACCTTCCGGAGCAGCTGTCCAGCCTTCAGACGTAGATCTACAAACAAACTAATGATGCTACGTGGCGAGCTGTTTACAACACACGCAGCTCACTTACCCATCAGGGTTTATCAACTCATCTTCTAAACCAAATAAAATTAACTTTCTCGTTAATTTTTTTTACGAGATATCAACAGGTAAGTTTCAACACAAACTTTATTATTATTATTATTATTATTATTACAAGGTAGTAGTAGTAGGTAGTAGCAGTAGTAGTAGTAGAGAGAGTAGTAGAGTAGAGAGTAGTAGTAGTAGTAGTAGTAGTAGTAGCAGCAGCAGCAGCAGCAGAGCAGCAGCAGCAGCAGCAGCAGGCAGCAGCAGCAGCAGCAGCAGCAGCAGCAGCAGCAGCAGCAGCAGCAGCAGCAGCAGCAGCAGCAGCAGCAGCAGCAGCAGCAGCAGCAGCAGCAGCAGCAGCAGCAGCAGCAGCAGCAGCAGCAGCAGCAGCAGCAGCAGCAGCAGCAGCAGCAGCAGCAGCAGCAGCAGCAGCAGCAGCAGCAGCAGCAGCAGCAGCAGCAGCAGCAGCAGCAGCAGCAGCAGCAGCAGCAGCAGCAGCAGCAGCAGCAGCAGCAGCAGCAAGCAGCAGCAGCAGCAGCAGCAGCAGCAGCAGCAGCAGCAGCAGCAGCAGCAGCAGCAGCAGCAGCAGCAGCAGCAGCAGCAGCAGCAGCAGCAGCAGCAGCAGCAGCAGCAGCAGCAGCAGCAGCAGCAGCAGCAGCAGCAGCAGCAGCAGCAGCAGCAGCAGCAGCAGCAGCAGCAGCAGCAGCAGCAGCAGCAGCAGCAGCAGCAGCAGCAGCAGCAGCAGCAGCAGCAGCAGCAGCAGCAGCAGCAGCAGCAGCAGCAGCAGCAGCAGCAGCAGCAGCAGCAGCAGCAGCAGCAGCAGCAGCAGCAGCAGCAGCAGCAGCAGCAGCAGCAGCAGCAGCAGCAGCAGCAGCAGCAGCAGCAGCAGTAGCAGCAGCAGCAGTAGTAGTAGTAGTAGCAGTAGTAGTAGTAGCAGTAGTAGTAGTAGTAGTAGTAGCAGTAGCAGTAGCAGTAGCAGCAGCAGTAGCAGCAGCAGTAGCAGTAGTAGTAGTAGTAGTAGTAGTAGTAGCATGTTTTGATCTGGCCAGCGAGGCACAAAGGACAGTCTAAGCTACCTGACTTTGGTGAAGAGTGATGCTTGATCTGCTACTCTTCTTTACCGTTATCATTTGTGGAATGCTCGATAGGTGTCCCGTAGCTCGATCGCTAGCGCACTCAGCTCACAAACCTGTACGGCTGGAAAAAATTATGGGACGTGTTTCCATAAAACACCTGCTGTCATTGTTCACCCATCAGTATAAAATGGGTACCTGGGTGTTAGTCGACTGGTGTGGGTCGAATCCTGGGACAAAACTGACCTAATTTGTCCGAAATGCTCTGCATAACAAGCGGCTTTCTATATAGTAGTATGTCATTGATGTCAGCCTTTTGCTCTATATATGTGTGGGTGTCCGTCATTCTCCCAGCTGTTTCTTAGTTACCCAGTCGTTACATCCAAGACTTGACATCTTCATATAGCAATTCACTTACTGGGTTTCCGTTTTCATTTACAATCCACATTGTTGATTTCCGGGTGACTCTCATTAGTGTTCATGCCGTTATCAAGTGTCTGTTTTTATGGTCACAATCTTTCGGTGTGTGTGAACGTACAATTCAGGAAACATTTGATCTGTGGATCAAAGACAATCTGCATCATTACTGGCAGATCTTTTACGACTTCCTGCTCTTGTGTATCTTCATATCTTAGCTTCACTTTCATGTTTTATTTTTTTTATTGTTTTGGGTCGGTTATGAAAACTTCATGTTTGTATTTTATTAAGTAAATTGTATGAATTTATTTTATCAGCTTCATTCCCCCCATTGCTAATATTTATGTTATTCTTATGCTTTTTTTTTCATCTATAGTTTTCCCCAAGAACAGGGATGGCCTCTCCGAAATACTGATGAGCAAACATATTTCATTCACAATAGAAACTTGGATATGCAAAAAAAAAAAAAAAAAGGCCTAAACCTTTTCAAAATACTCGATTCCTCTCGCCTCTTCTCATAATTCTGTCCCCTCAGCTCTGGGACTAGATTGTTGCAAACCTCTGAGTGCGTTAGTTTTCGTACGAGCCTGGGATAGCCTCCATGCTGGTGCTGCAAACTCTATGAAAGTCCTTAAATATTCTTTGATGTTACTGAAGGCAGTTCTGAGACTAGCTAACCTTCCATATGCTGCAGATGTTATGCAGTTTATGTTCACCTCCGGCGATATACTGAATGTGATGCTTACTCGTAGATCCTTCTTCTTGAATAATATTTTTAGTTTCTCACTTCTCATGCTGTATTACATCTCTGGTTACCTCTTCCCTTTCCTCTAAGAGGTACAGTGTCAAATGTTGTCTTGCAGTCCCACAATATGCGGACGACCCATCTTTGACTTTCTTGCTTGATTTCCTTTACGTTGTCGTAGAACTGCAGTAGGTTAGTGAGGCAGGATTAACCTTGGCCCACTTCACGCTAGTTGTCTGTAACTGTCCCACCTCTCTAGATTCTCAGTTAAGTTTTTTTCCTGATTATGTTTACAAATTTAGAAAACAGCATTCATGATACTCATTTATTCAATGCACCACCTACTTAACAACGCATAAGTCACATAATCCCATTGTGTACCTGTCCTCATCCTAATATGGCATTCTTCAGGTCACCATGTGTTACTCACACCTCCCTCTCCTCTTATATATACTGTCTTTTTAATCTCTGTATGTTAGAAGTGATCAAGGTCCCAGGACCGAAACGTTTTCTAATAAATATGTCTTAGTATTTGTTTTATGTCTTTCTAAACCAATTTGTCGGTATGTATTACCAAGTTTTATACCATCTTTTGCAATACTTTGGACATTATACATGCCAGTGGGCGACTCGTAATTCAACGTCTTGTGTGTCTCTCTGATGCATTTTAGGATGATATTTACAGTTTTTCAGTTGCTTGGAAATTTTCCCCATTTCTTGTGTCCATTGTTATGGGCTCAAACAGCTCTTCCACTAATTTCAACAGCAATGGAGGTATACTGTCAGGCCACATAGCTTTTAGCATGTCCAACTCTTTCAGCAGTGTCATTATTTCTTCCCTTGATATGTGAAAAATATCTAATATTTGCTGGTTTCTTTCACTCATGCTTTCTGGGACAGCCTGGCACTGAATACTTTCAATTTTCTGCTTAATTCAATCTTCTCTGTCGTCTTCTGAGAGTATTCCTTTCTCCAGACTTATTACTAGCCATTTTTTAAAGCCTTCGTGGTACGTTATTCTAAACTTGATCTGTTTCTTTTCTCTTTTTCATTCTCTGTCTTGTGTATTTTTCCACGCTGTGTGTATGTGGGGTGGAGCAGGTGCAGCCTTGCCGTTGCAGTTATGACTGTGGTGGTCTTGGTGGTAATTACGGTATTACTGTTGTTGCAAAAGTTGCTTTTACTGCAAAAGTTGCGCACCTAATGAACTCAAATCTAGTTCGCTTGCGCATGTTGTTGTTGCTGCTGCTGCTGCCACTGCTCCTTCAATTGCTGGTGCTGCCACCACAGTTGCTGCTGAAGCTGTTTTTTTCTGTTGCTGATGGTGCTACTGTTGTCTTAGTTGCTGCTGGTACTACTGTTGTCGTAGCTGCTGCTGGTGTTACTGTTGTCGTAGCTGCTGCTGGTGTTACTGTTGTCGTAGTTGCTGCTGGTGCTACTGTTGTTGCAGTTGCTGCTGGTGCTACTGTTGTCGTAGTGCTGCTGGTGCTACTGTTGTCGTACTTCCGCTGGTGCTACTGTTGTTGCAGCTGCTGCTGGTGCTACTGTTGTCGTAGTTGCTGCTGGTGCTACTGTTGTTGCAGTTGCTGCTGGTGCTACTGTTGTCGTAGTTGCTGCTGGTGCTACAGTTGTCGTAGCTGCTGCTGGTACTACTGTTGTCGTAGCTGCTGCTGGTGCTACAGTTGTCGTAGCTGCTGCTGGTGCTACTGTTGTCGTAGTTGCTGCTGCTGCTGCTGCTACAACGTTTGCTTTTGCAGCCACTGCTGTCACAGACGCCGACGTTGCTGCAGCTTCTGCTGCTACTCCCACGGCTGATGTTGGAGCAACCAATGTTACCACTGATGTCATTTTTACCTATAATGATACACTCTACATCGTGTTACCTGGAGAGTGTGTATACATGGGGTGTTTCGGGGGTTAACGCCCTGGTCCATGACCAGGCCAGAACCATGGTTCTATTCCAGTAGAACCCTCTTCCAGAGCCATGGTTCCATTCCAGATTCAAATGTGGATGTCAAGTATTATATTCCTTGTTTGTGGCCAATAAGAGAAAATGTGGATTTTATAGTGTTGCTCAGTGCCATTTCCCATACTCACACATGTTCTCCAGTGCCTCTGTGTCCATAATGCATATAAAAACATCTTTTGATCGTGCAAATCGTGTTGAATCCATGACACCTACTATACAGTATGTAGAAAATGCATAATGCAATCATACTTGTGTATACATATGTAATCTTCCCCATGATTTAGTTTCTTATGGGTGTTCTAGGACCTTTATATTTGTTCCGCAGTATGGTCTGTGCCTAGACCAGGGCAACACATCCCTTAGGCTCACAGGATACCCCCTGAGGATGTTAGTGGTTTCCCCAACGTGAGGAAGTGTTAATATCGGCGTCAGATGCGGGAGTCGACCGAGCACCCTTTTACAGAGAAAACTAAGCAGAAAAAGACACTTTATGTACAGAAGAAGCCACGAGTGGCTTTTTCTGTCCTAATACAGAGATAACTAAGAGCGAGTATATATAGGGGCAGGAGTCAGGTGGTAAGCTGCGAGAGGGTAGTAGTAGCAGCAATAGAACTGTTTTGAGATGGGTTGGATTTGAGAAGTACCTGTCTATATCATATTACAGTGGCTTCCAGAATGGGTAATATCCTGCTAATTAACAATTTGGATATAGTATACTTCCGGATTTTTGACTGATAGTGTTAACGACAGCAACCAGGGCAGCCTCTATGCACTTTCGCCATCGTAAATCATCTTCCTTAATGACTAATCTAACCTCACTGAACTTTGAGGTGTCCAACATCGTCTCTGTGTTGGACACACCCCGCTGGGCGGAACTAGCACCTCACTCGCTATTTACCCATTGTTCCAATAAACGTAAGGCTCTACTTCTATGCCCTTTACTCCAGCCTACTACCAGTTTTACAGCAACAGTCAATACAACATCCCCACTATTACAGCAAGGGTCCCAGCAGCTGCACCTAGCAGGGGGTGCCTGCAGATCCACCTAGCAGGGGTCTCAACAGATGAGAACAAAAGATCCTCAAGTCCTCAGGTTCAAAAATCCTGGAGTCCTCTGGTTCTTGTTTCCCAGAGTCCTCTAGTCAAGATTAGAGTATGCCGCCGAAGCGGCTAGTTTACTGTTACCCTATACATTTATTTATTCTGTGGATGGTAGGCAAGAGCATATGGATACTTCTGAGCAGTTGTCTTTGCAAGTGATTTAAGGAAGGTATTACTAGTGATGAGTCTCTTGGGAAGGGCTTGCTGGTGTGTGATATTAAATGAACACAACTTCCATAGAGGGGCGAAATGTAAATATTGTCTACAGTGATACAGTTCGTGAAAGTTAAAACAATTAATGTAACTGCAAGTTTCACAACCTATTTAGAGCTCCGTATTTACTTCTAGACATTTAGTAAGATTAGTAAAGACAGTATCTGGTTCAAGTACAATACTAATCTCAGTAATCCTATCACTGATACTAGGAATACCAAGTTCCTTCCTCATATTAAGAACCTTGGTAGAGTTAGGAGAGCCAAGAATAATTCCCAGAGCTTCATTCTGCATTAGTTACAAGGGCCGGAGAGAATTTTCCTTAGCTAATATTAACATGGGCGCAGCATAATCAATTAAGGATCTAATATAAGCTATGTACATCATTCTCATTATTCTCACATTAGCACCATAGTTGTGGTTGTAGCCAGCAACATTAGCACCATAGTTGTGGTTGTAGCCAGCAACATTAGCACCATAGTTGTGGTTGTAGCCAGCAACATTAGCACCATAGTTTGGTTGAAGCCAGCAACATTAGCACCATAGTTGTGGTTGTAGCCAGCAACATTAGCACCATAGTTGTGGTTAAAGCCAGCAACATTAGCACCATAGTTTGGTTGAAGCCAGCAACATTAGCACCATAATTGTGGTTGTAGCCAGCAACATTAGCACCATAATTGTGGTTGTAGCCAGCAACAGCTCTCATAGCATTCAGCACATCATTGTATTTCTTACTTAGTTCTGGTATGATGGATTTATTGCCGTGTGCGTCTACTCTACACTAAAGTATTTATAAGATTTAACGTACCTGATGTTTTCACCCTGCAAACAGATGGGTGGGGGTTGTTGTTTGTTAATATCTTTGTTTTAGATGAAGATATGGCGAGGCCTAGTCGATTACAAATTACTTGAACCTCATGAAGAATGCTGCTCATCTTTTTATGCCCTGTTATATAGATCATGATGTCATCAGCATAGCTTATAACTATATGTTTAGGTGAGATAGGTAGAGCATTTAGAAGAGAGCATTAATTAGAACATTAAAGAGTATGGGACTGAGAATTCCTCCCTGTGGTGTACTTAGAGGCATTTCTTCAGACTCTCTTGGTAGATAACAGAGAATACTTTATGTGAGAGGTAATATATTATTGAACCTAGTAGGTTATCACCAGTTTTAGAGAGTTCATGTAGTATAACGGTTCTGTTTATGATATATAATGCAGATCAAGGAACCCCAGAGTCCTCTGGTCCATGAACCCCAAAGTCACTAAGTTTATAAACCCCAGAATACTCAGGTCGAAGAACCCTAGAGTTATTAAGTTCAGGAACCTAAGAGTCCTCAGGTCCATGAACTGCTGAGTTTCTTGAAATCCAGAGTCATTAAGTTTATGAACTCCAGGGTTCTCAGGTCTATAAACCACAAAGTTCTTTGGTTCATGAACCCTAGAGTCCTCAGGTTTATAAACCTTACTGTTCTCGACTTAATGAACCCCAGGGTCCTCAACACTATAAACTCAAGGGTTCTCAACACTATTAACCCCAGGGTTCTCAATGCTATGAACCATAGCGTCCTCAACACTATGAAACCCAGGATTCTCAACACTATGAACCCCAGGGTTCACAACACTATGAACCCCAGGGTTCACAACACTATGAACCTGCAGCACAGGGAGATGCCTTCCCAGCTCTCTCTCAACACAGCCTCACTCTTGCGTTTTATTTACAATTTCAACTCTTAAACTTTTTTATGGAGTGTTTTACAAAATTTCTTGTTGGCAAGCAGGAGGGTAGAGGTGGTCTTCCTGAAGGAGGAAGAATCTTCCTGCAGGAGGCGGGAGAGTCTTTCTGCAGGGAAGGAGTAAACGCATATACAGCCTCGTAAACTCACCAGGAAGCGTATATACACGCATATACACGGGACAAAAGAAAAAGTGAAATGGCATGTTTTCGGAGTCTCCCTTTCAGCGACGCGGAAAATATAGGTAAAGTCCATGTTTCTTGACTCCCTTCCTCCTCCTTCCCTCCCTCTCCCTCCCTTCCTTCCTTCTCTCCTCCTCCTTCTCCTCTTCTCTCTCCTCTCTCTCTCTCTCTCCTTTCTCCTCTCCTCTCTCTTCTCTCTCTCTGTCTCCCTCTGTCAAGGCGCCAAGTTGAGAGGCGAGGCCAGGGCTAGGACTCAACGCCCGCCTAGCAACACACACACACACACACACACACAAAATCAGCAAGGAGATGCAACTTGAGGAAGAAAGAGGAAGGTCAATGATGTGTGGTCTCCAGGAGGCTGATTAGTGAACCAAGTTGCAGTAGATTGGAAGATGAGGAGTGTGAGAGTATATTGATCATGGAGTACACAGGAAAGGAGGAAGTGGTAGAGCAGATGAGTGAATTTTCAGAGATCGTGTGGTTCTCCGCCCAAACACCGCCGCCAGATCAAATTAACTCTTTGGTCATATATAGTTCGAGACAGGACATAGATAAAGCACGCCTGTACCCTCGCAGTGCTACAGTCGTGTCTATCTATAGTAGATGGGACAGGAAGATGACAGAAGAAATGGGTAAGGAGTATGTAAAAATTCATCAATAGCGGAGAAGAGAAGCAGACGAGGGGGTCAGGAGGTAGGAACAACCTACCTCAGGAACTCCTCCAGATGCAGCCCGACCTCATTCCCAGCTGGACCAACTCTGGGCCAGTCCCCAGCACCATCATTAACATCGACCTGCCACCCCATCACCTTTGTCCTTTCACCCTTTCCCTTCCTTTCTTTTAACACTATCCCTGATCACTTCCCTGGTAGGGAGACAGATGCAAACTCCATATCAACCTCCCTCAACTCCTGTTTGATAAACATCACAAAGAGGGAGTGAACATAAACCAGTGTATGGTAAAGTAAGTAATATCAGAGTGGTGCATTTATACAGATGGTTTATATAACAAAATAGCTATCACTGAGACAAGGTTAACAGAAATGATATCAGATGCTGTATTTCCAACAGGATACCAGGTGTTAAGGAAAGACAGAAGAAATAGGGAGGAGGAGTATCACTATTAATTTTAAATCACTGGAGTTTTGAAGAGGTGAGAGGAATAAATAGTGTAGAGAAAATGACTTCATAGTGTGCTCGGTTAAGACTGGTGGACTCAAAGTAGTAGTTTCAGTGATACACAACCTGCCTCCTAATAACAGGAGACTGAGGAAGGAGCATGAGGACAACAACCAATGATTGATACCATAGTGCAGCAGCCAGGAGTGCGTTCAGGGTTAAGAGAAGCTATTATAATGAGAAGACATAAACTAACAGAACTGGTGTGAGAAGAGAGAGAGACGAGAGAGAGAGAGAGAGAGGGGAGCAGAGAGATGAGAGAGAGAGAGAGAGAGAGAGAGGAGAGAGAGAGAGAGAGAGAGAGAAAGATGGAATAGCTAGCAGGTGTGGATTGTATTTATAAGACTGCAAAAGGCGTTTCATATTGTACCTTACAATAGGCTGAACCCAAAGGAACTTGAGATTCGGGTGAAAATAACGAGGAAAGTGTACTCCTGTGGATCAAAGACTCCCTTAGAAAAAATAAGTAAAGAGTGACTGTCAGGAAAGACGTCAGAAAGAGAAAAAGTAACTAGCGGTGTTCCGGAGGATTGGTATTAGGACCAGTACTGTTTCTGGTTTATGTGAATGACATTCTAGATGGGACCGATTCAGATATATCTCTGTTTGCTGATAATGTAAAAATAATGAGGATAATAAAAACAGATGAGGACAAGGAAAAAGCTCCAAAGGGATCAGGACAATTGCAACACTGCCAGGTATAGACACTCAAATCTACCATGTTGGAGTTTATAGGTTCAAACCTAAACTGTTAACACACACACATTTATTTTCTTATTTTCCTTCGACAAGATAAACTGTTTTTATTGAGACTGCAACCGAGTTATGATCGATGTTTTTTCTTTTAATTTTTTTAGTGGTTATAATTTTTGTCTGGACAAGTATTCCTTACTGTACTACATAAAGTAATTGTATAATATGAAATGACTAATATTCTTTCCTAGTGATGTAACAAGGCTCAGTGAGGTCTGACAAAAACCCATTGTGACCTCTGTAATCTGTTTTCTGCACTACCACTCTCAGGATGAGCTGTGAGTGCACAATAAACTAGCCATTCAGGCGGCACAGCTAACTAAAACTACAAGAGTGGTCAGATAAGTGGTTGTCTGAATTCAACCCAAAAAATGCAAGGTCATGAAGACTGGGGAAAAAATAATAAGACCAGAAACAGAGTATAAACTAGGGGGACGGAGGCTGCATCCTTCACTCAGGAAGAGAGACCTCGGGGTGAGAAGTGGAAAAATAAACACAGATGTAGAATAATGCGATTCTTTATTGGCAACGTTCTGCCCAAACAGTGGGTTTTATCAAGTCACAAACAGATCTATGTGGGTAAAGAGAACATGTATATATAGTGTGGAGAGTCAGGTGGAGAATGTTGGGTAGGTTGGATTTGAGACAGACCTTCACCAACTCCAAGACCGAGGGACTGATTACCTCATATTTTGTATACAGTTCTACTGACTTCCAATTATGTTCTTTAATTTATATTGATAAAGCCACTGGAGGGCGAAACGTCAACAATAAAGATACCCAGATGTTGCACATGTGTCTAATTCTATAGGAGATTTACGAGGAAGTAGTAGAGGAAATGTGAGAAACAGAAGAGGAAAGAAGAAAGAGAGCAGAAGAGAGAAAGCATAAGAGAGGAAGCAGAAGATGAAAGAAGAGAAGGAGGAAAAGAGAGTGAGCAGAAGAGGAAAGGGGAGAAGAAGAATGAAAGAGGAGAGGAAATACATGATTAAAGAGAAAAGAAGGCAGAAGAGTAAAAAGAAGAGAAGGAAGAAGAGTAAAGATGTTAAGAACATAAAATGAATTACTGAAAGCCAGATGGACCAAAAAAGGCAGCTATTCTTGTTATTAATTCTCCATAATTTAAGTAATTATCCTGGCTGTTCCCGCTACCTTCCGGAGCAGCTTCCGGAGCCTTCACACGTAGATCTACAAAGAAACTAATGATGCTACGTGGCGAGCTGTTTACAACACACGCAGCTCACTTACCCATCAGGGTTTATCAACTCATCTTCTAAACCAAATGAAATTAACTTTCTCGTTAATTTTTTTACGAGATATCATCAGGTAAGTTTCAACACAAACTTTATTATTATTATTATTATTATTATTATTATTATTATTATTATTAATTATTATTATTATTATTATTGCTATTATTATTTTTATTATTACTATAATTATTATTATTATTATTAGTAGTAGTAGTAGTATTCAGAAGCACTAACATCATGAGTCTTTCAGAACACAGGTATAATGGAGACCGGTCCTCCGTGTGTGTGTTAGTTACCATTTTGTCCTAGGCACTGCCTGTGTATAGTGTGTGTGTGTGTGTGTGTGTGTGTGTGTGTGTGTGTGTGTGTGTAGGGGTGTTTTCCATAGCTACAAATAAGCAGAACAACCTGATGGTGATAATGAATCGCTTAACTCATGTCAAGTGTTGTAGTCTACAGGAGCACCTTCCTCCCTCAGTGGTAGATGGTGTCACTTTATGTCATGGAACGTTTTTCCCTTCACTGTTCATGTCATCCCTGGTGATTCTTGCATTATTACACCAGTAGTCTTTTCAATTCATCACAGAGAATAAACTGTGGCAGATGTTGCAATCTATTAATGCATAGATACCTGTCTGACACAGCATCACCGTGGACCCATGGCACAGGTGACTTCTACAACTCTATGATGTTCACGACCTACTTCCAATCATAACCATAATTTTTAAAGGGGTGGACGGGTAAGCCAGCGGAAGGCCTCGGTCGGATGACCAAAAGTTCCAGATGCTGGTCATCATATGACTCAGACCCGCATCAGGAAATGCTCGTCATGTTTCCTGACAAACCTTGCCTTACCTAATCTAACCTAACCTATTTCCATTAGCAAGTTCCGCCCACCTGTGGAGCTCCCTTCAACTGCTATTCCTCTCCTCCAGTAAGTACTGTAAGTCTCCAGCTTCATGACTCTGCTGTTGACAAAACAAGACTGAGGGACTGATCACCTTCCATCAAGGGAACGAACACCTTAAAAATATATCTCGCTTTATCCACTGCCTCAACGATAACAGTCGACTCTACATTAGATTCAAAACACCTGTTGTGCTGACGAAACGTTTCGATACTACGAATACTCACTCAGGTGTTATCTTACTGATTCTTTCTTATATTGGACATCAAGGGAAAACAATAATCAGCAGGATAGATACTCACTCTGAGGCGCCGAGGATCATCCAACCCTTGGCCAAACATGAAGTACAAATCACGAATTTCAGAATACATTTGTAATGGAACAGTGTTTCTCTCTGTGTACGCTCAAGTCATGACTTGGGGAAGCTATACGCAGAGCGAAACGTTGCCACAACAAAAGTTTGTTCTGAAACTTGTCTTTTTTTTTTTCCTGTCAGCAAAACTGCAATTCCCGGAGAGCGCGTCAGCTAGCACAGTACCTGCAGGAGACAGAACATTGTCTTAGACACAAAGAAATACAATCATTTAAGAAAACAGACAATTATTTCAGCATAGAAACTCATGTGCAATTTCTTCAAGTCTTAATGAATCCAAAACATGACACTGGAATACACATACGCTGAAAAACAACAACGCCCGGGGGTCACCGGAGGGAAAGGAAAGCCTCTATACAAATCCTTATCAATTTTGGAGGCCTGGTTTAAAACGGAGCCTCAGTTGCGATGATCCACAGAACTTCAAACACATACGAGTGTTTTAACAGGAGAAACTTCTGCTATAAACCCAGACATCAAAATAGATTTCAGATACATGAATGCCGATGTATTAACCATACTATGGCAGAGGTGATATACAATACAGCCTTCAGACACCTGAATGTTAATTAGTAAAATAGCCTTAAAATACCTGAACAGTCGTAAAATGCATAAAAAAGGACAAATCAATATGGGTCTTAAGAGATAAGACACTGCTCTCAGACTTAAGAATTACAAAGAGCAAAAACTCTATAAATGACCTCGATTGTTCCCGGGAGGAAGGAAGGAAAGATAACAAGAATAATAACCAAAAAATGCTATCTGAGGGTGAAAGGAGAAGGAAGATAACTTTATTAATATCACAAAAAAAATCTGAACTAAATGGATATAAGATATATCTACAGGTAAAACGTAGGAGATTGTTGCAATGGTGGTAGATTGTTTCAACGGTAGTAGATTGTTGTAATGGTGGTAGATTGTTGCAACGGTAGTAGATTGTTGCAATGGTGGTAGATTGTTGCAACGGTAGTAGATTGCTGCAATGGTGATAGATTGTTGCAACGGTAGTAGATTGTTGCAATGGTGGTAGAATGTTGCAACGGTAGTAGATTGTTGCAATGGTGGTAGATTGTTGCAACGGTAGTAGATTGTTGCAATGGTGGTAGATTGTTGCAACGGTAATAGATTGGTGCAATGGTAGTAGATTGTTGCAATGGTTGTAGATTGTTGCAACGGTAGTATATTGTTGCAATGGTGGAAGATTGTTGCAACGGTAGTAGATTGTTGCAATGGTGGTAGATTGTAGCAATGGTAGTAGATTGTTGCAATGGTGGTAGATTGCTGCAATGGTGGTAGATTGTTGCAATGGTGGTAGATTGTTGCAACGGTAGTAGATTGTTGCAATGGTGGTAGATTGCTGCAACGGTAGTAGATTGTTGCAATTGTGGTAGATTGCTGCAACGGTAGTAGATTGTTGCAATGGTGGTATATTGTTGCAATGGTAGTAGATTGTTGCAATGGTGGTAGATTGCTGCAATGATAGTAGATTGTTGCAACGGTAGTAGATTATTGCAATGTTGGTAGATTGTTGCAATGGTGGTATATTGTTGCAACTGTAGTAGACTCATCCTGGGCCTTATATTCTCCTACTCTCCATCCTGCCAGAACCACAACGGCCTATTTTTTTTATATATTTTATTAAAAAACTTAAAATTCTTTGTTTATTTCCTACCCAAGAGTCATTATTTGTTTTTATTATTTTTTTCAATTATATTTTGTTCAGGTGGAAGGCGTTCCCCTGACAATGGCGACCTTGCCAGGATTCGAACCTGGTGGTAGATTGTTGCAACGGTAGTAGATTGTTGCAATGGTGGTAGATTGTTGTGACGCTGGTAGATTGTTACAACGCTGGTAGATTGTTGCAACACTAGTAGATTGTCACAATGGTGGTAGATTGTTGTAATGGTGGTAGATTGCAGCAACGGTGGTAGATTGTTGCAGTGGTGGTAGAATGTTGCAATGGTGGCAGGTTGCTTCTGATAGTGGTACTTTGTACATTTTTATAAATAGGGAATTCTATGACTCTGGTCCAGGTGCTGAGTGAGTGGTCATGTTTTCAGTTTACCGAATTCTATGGGATTAGTATTGAAGTCATTTAGCAGGTCTGCGCGGCCTTCCAATGGAATGAAAAAGTTTCTGCATTCTTCGCCTTTCTTTCATTTAGTGGGTTGTAAAACACCGACTCATACTGTTCTTTAAGAATTTTGCTCATTTCCTGTTCATCGTCAGTATACGAGTCTCCTGTCATTAAGGGTCCAATTCTAGAGGCAGTTCTTAATTTGGATTTAGCATAAGAATAAAAATATATGGGGTTTCTTGCAATATCCTGATGGCCTTTTGTTTCCTTTGTGCTTCTTCTGTTTGGTACGACATCTTAAGTTTTTGCTCTAAATCGGTAAACTTTCGGCTAAGATTATCTTTCCTTCCTTGTGACATAGGATTTTTAAGCAATTCGGTAATTTATTTTCTTTTTTTGTAGTTTCCTAGGCTCTCTTTCTATATCTGGTTTTCTTCTAGGTTTCCTTAATGGTACATATTTGATACAGACCTTGTATGCTTCTGTGTTCAGCTTTTCCAGGTACTGGTGAGGATTTAGGGTGTTGATGACTGTTTCCCAGGATATGTTTGATTGTTCTTGGTGAATTTTATCCCAGTCAATTCTATGTCTCGTTCATTATTGCTGGTGTTCCACAATCTTGGGTTTAT
This sequence comes from Cherax destructor, assembly GCA_009830355.1. Taxonomy (NCBI): domain Eukaryota; kingdom Metazoa; phylum Arthropoda; class Malacostraca; order Decapoda; family Parastacidae; genus Cherax; species Cherax destructor. Next base: position 31,138 of record WNWK01001141.1, on the reverse strand, counting down.
CTGGTGTTCCACAATCCTGGGTTTATCCTAGTTTGTACTTCAGTGATGCTGTGGTCAGAGTATATTGTTTTTGTGATTGTTAAGTCTCTGATTAGTTCCCCGTTGTTTGTGAAGATCAGATCCAGTGTATTTTCATTTCCAGTGGGATCAGTTATCTATTAGTTCAATGGCAACTTTTCACAAAAAGGCTAATTAGTTTCCTGGTATAACGTTGTGATGAGCCATTTTAGATTTGGGAGATTTGAAATCTCCAATGGGGATAATATTTAGTGTGGGATTTTTCCAACCCTTCAAGACAGCTATCTGTCTTCCATATCTGGTTTGCGAATTCGTCAGTCGTTGTTGACGGTGGTTTATATACAAGGATAATTACCAGATTCATATTTTCTACTTTAATACCTAAAACGTCTACTGTATAATTCGATGAATTCAGCAGTTCTGTGCAACAAAATAGTATCTTTCATACAGAGTCCTACTCCCCGTGACTTACTAATTCTGTTACATCTATACATATTATAGTTTTTATCGTTATCTCACTGTCCAAACATTTCCTGTATGTGTTTCTTTAAATGCTCCAAACATCGCATTCGCTTCTGTGAGGAGCCCAATATTTAATTACAAAAGAAAGCAGGATGTTTTGGTTTGGTCTGTGTTTTGTTAGTACCACAGTGTCACAACGTCTTCACATCTAAACAAGCCATAGTACTGTGTAAGTTCTACACTGAAATAAAAATCATAAATGAGATAGTAATAAATTGGTAGATTAAATATCATTTTATAGATTATCGATTATCCGGCCGGTGGTCGATTATCCGGCGGTCGATTATCCGGCGATTGATTATCCGGTTTCTAATATTAACTGGAGGTTTCGTTTCATCCGGTCGTCATCCAGCAGTACACAGTAGGCATATAGCTGAACAATTATGCAGGTATCCAGATACAGTGGAACAATGAAAACAAGCATTATTTTTGTATTTGTCAGTGCAGCGTTGTGTGTCAGAAGTGAGACATTGGTATTAAGTTAATGTTTACGACTGTTATCTGTTATTAAACTAGGTTATTGTCGTGCGAGTTAAGATAACCTCGCTGCTGATCATCGTTCACTCGTGTGCTCGCTCGCACAATCGGTAGTCTTTTCATGAAAAGAAATCTTTACGATACTTAAAGAAAACATGGTCATTTTTCCTTTGTGGGCTGCGTTCACAGTGACATTATTTTGCTCTTTCTTCTGCTGCTGTTTGTTTACCTTTTTAATAGTCTCTGTCTTTTTATTATTTCTATACGATTTAAGCGAAAATCAGTTGAAAACAAATATCCTACGGTATGTTACAATGTGCGATAATTTTTGGAACTGTATTTATGTGTACCTGTACTTAAATAAACTTACCAACAGATAAGACAAATTGTAAACATAAATTCAGATGTCCTCGTGTTAACCCGTCTGGGTCCTCGTTCCTAGCTAGGTCTTCTGCGTACCTACATGTTCTCGTGCTGCCTTCACTGGATGGATATGGAGTGCACAATAAACTAACCACTACCACGGCAAAACAAAATCTTTTTGCTTGGTGTCCGACTTCTGAATTGCTGGTTGTTGTGCACGACTTTTAAATCGTTTTGTGCACGACCCATAAATTGTTGCTTGTTTTGCACGACCCTTAAATTTTTGCTTGTAGCGCACGACCCTTAAATTGCAGCTTGTAGTGCACGACCATTAAATTGTTTCTTGTAGTACACGACCCTAAAATTGTTGCTTGTATTGCACGACCTTTAAACTGTTGCTGTAGTGAACGACCTTTAAATTATTGCTGTAGTTAACGATCTTTAAATCGTTGGTGCAATTAACGATCTTTAAATTGTTGCTGTAGTGGTCCAGAAATTAACAGGTACCAGCGCTATACCAATGAGCTACGGGGCTTCAAATAGGAAAGTTGCAGAGAAGGCAGCGCTGTGTACTGTCAGCGTCAGTGGCTACTGTCTACAACCCTACTGTCTTTTTCTACAGCCCAGGTAGTATTCACAGATTTGTGGCTTTGAGGGTGGTGATGATGGATTGACCGTGAATGCCACAGGGGCTGTGGGGAAGTACAGGAGGATTGCAGAGAGGCTACTGACGCAGACAGGACACAGTACTGCAGAGGGTAGCTACTGACGCAGACAGAACACAGTACTGCAGAGGTAGCCTACTGAGCAGACAGAACACGTACTGCAGAGGGTAGCTACTGACGCAGACAGAACACACTACTGCAGAGAGTAGCTACTGACGCAGACAGGACACAGTACTGCAGAGGGTAGCTACTGACGCAGACATGACAGTACTGCAGAGAGTAGCTACTGACGCAGACAGAACACAGTACTGCAGAGGGTGGCTACTGACGCAGACAGAACACAGTACTGCAGAGGGTAGCTACTGACGCAGACAGAACACAGTACTGCAGAGGGTAGCTACTGACGCAGACAGAACACAGTACTGCAGAGGAGTAGCTACTGACGCAGACAGAACAGTACTGCAGAGGGTCGCTACTGACGCAGACAGAACAAAGTACTGCAGAGGGTAGCTACTGACGCAGACAGAACACAGTACTGCAGAGGGTTGCTACTGACGCATAGAGAACACAGTACTGCAGAGGGTATCTACTGACGCAGACAGAACACAGTACTGAGAGGGAAAGCTACTGACGCAAGAGAACACAGTACTGCAGAGGGTATCTACTGACGCAGACAGAACACAGTACTGCAGAGGGTACTACTGACGCAGACAGAACACAGTACTGCAGAGGGTAGCTACTGACGCAGACAGAACACAGTACTGCAGAGGGTAGCTACTGACGCAGACAGAACACAGTACTGCAGAGGGTAGCTACTGACGCAGACAGAACACAGTACTGTAGAGGGTAGCTACTGACGCAGACAGAACACAGTACTGCAGAGGGTCGCTAGTGACGCAGACAGAACACAGTATTGCAGAGGGTAGCTACTGACGCAGACAGAACACAGTACTGCAGGGGGTAGCTACTGACGCAGACAGAACACAGTACTTCAGAGAGTAGCTACTGACGCAGACAGAACACAGTACTGCAGAGGTTCGCTACTGACGCAGACAGAACACAGTACTGCAGAGGGTGCTACTGACGCATAGAGAACACAGTACTGCAGAGGTAGCTACTGACGCAGACAGAACACAGTCTGCAGAGGGTACTACTGACGCAGACAGAACACAGTACTGCAGAGGTAGCTACTGACGCAGACAGAACACAGTACTGCAGAGGGTAGCTACTGACGCAGACAGATCACAGTACTGCAGAGGGTAGCTACTGACGCAGACAGAACACAGAACTGCAGAGGTAGCTACTGACGCAGACAGAACACAGTACTGCAGGGGGTAGCTACTGACGCAGACAGAACACAGTACTGCAGAGGGTAGCTACTGACGCAAGAGAACACAGTACTGCAGAGAGTATCTATAGAGCCAGACAGAACACAGGTCTGCAGAGGGAACTACTGACCCGACACGAAAAGTACTGCAGAGGTAGCTATCTGACTGCAGACAGGAAACAGACTGAGAGGTAGCTACTGACGCAGACAGAACACAGTACTGCAGAGGGTAGCTACTGACGCAGACAGAACACAGTACTGCAGAGGGTAGCTACTGACGCAGACAGAACACACTACTGCAGAGAGTAGCTACTGACGCAGACAAGACAGTACTGCAGAGGGTAGCTACTGACGCAGACAGAACACAGTACTGCAGAGGTTACCTACTGATGCAGACAGAACACAGTACTGCAGAGGGTAGCTACTGACGCAGACAGAACACAGTACTGCAGAGGGTCGCTACTGACGCAGACAGAACACAGTACTGCAGAGGGTAGCTACTGACGCAGACAGAACACAGTACTGCAGAGGGTAGCTACTGACGCAGACAGAACACACTACTGCAGAGAGTAGCTACTGACGCAGACAAGACAGTACTGCAGAGGGTAGCTACTGACGCAGACAGAACACAGTATTGCAGGGGGTAGCTACTGACGCAGACAGAACACAGTACTGCAGAGAGTAGCTACTGACGCAGACAGAACACAGTACTGCAGAGGGTCGCTACTGACGCAGACAGAACACAGTACTGCAGAGGGTAGCTACTGACGCAGACAGAACACAGTACTGCAGAGGGTATCTACTGACGCAGACAGAACACAGTACTGCAGAGGGTAGCTACTCACGCAGACAGAACACAGTACTGTCTTCTGTAAAACGTTTCTATTAGAAGCCCTGTAGCTCAGCAGTAAAGCTCTGGACCTGTTACTGTTGGGACCACGGGTCGAGCCTCCCGCACACCGAATAGGTAAAACTTGCAATTATGGCTTCAATAACAATTCTCTTCTTGCCGAATAAGGCAAGCGAAACTTTGTGTATGCAATAATTTCGCAAAAATAATTTTGAACCCAACGAAAAAAAAAATATTTTATTGTGTTTCTTTATTATTAAATTATTGTAAACTTATCTAAAATATGTGTAGTTGTATTAGGCTAAATTAAATTGCACGTGTTACAATAAGGTTAGGTAAGTTTTCTAAGGTTCTTTTGGTACAAAATTATTAATTTTTACATTAACATAAATGAAAAAAATATATATCGTGAAACGTATATGATAAAATTTTAGAAAGGACTTAATTTTAAGGAATTCTTGCCACTTGATCAATTTTATCTATTCGGCACGACATTATATTATATATATATATATATATATATATATATATATATATATATATATATATATATACCTTGATATACCTTGAAGAGTTTCGAGTACTACTCTCTGAGCCGGCCATGGGCCAGGCTCGTCTGGTGCTGCCTGGTCAACCAGGCTGTTGCCTGAGCCGCTGCCCCATATCCCACAGCCTGGTTGATCTGGACCTGGTAAGAATCAGTTTCTCTTGAAGCTTCTACACTGTTCAGCCTGTTTCGATATCTTCTGGTCAATGTGTGGTGTGAATATAATGCAGAAATTCGGGTTTGGAAATTAAGAGGAGGTGGATTACCAAAACTATTATCCAGAGAGCTGAGGAGGGGTTGTTGAGGTGGTTCGGACATGTAGAGAGAATGGAACGAGACAGAATGACTTCGAGAGTGTATAAATCTGTAGTGGAGGGAAGGCTGGGTAGGGGTCGGCCTAGGAAAGATTGGAGGAGGGGGTAAAGGAGGTTTTGTGTGCGAGGGGCTTGGACTTCCAGCAAGCATGTGTGACGTATTTGATAGGAGTGAATGGAGACATATGGTTTTTAATACTTGACGTGCTGTTGGAGTGTGAGCAAAGTAACATTTATGAAGGGATTCAGGGAAACCGACAGGCCGGACTTGAGTCCTGGAGATGGGAAGTACAGTGTCTGCACTCTGAAGGAGGGGTGTTAATGTTGCAGTTTTATAACTGTAGTGTAAAGCACCCTTCTGGCAAGACAGTGATGGAGTGAATGATGATGAAAGTTTTTATTTTTCAGGCCACCCTGCCTTGGTGGGAATCGGCCGATGTGTTAATAAAAAATATATATATATTGTGGGACCCATAGCCTCGGAGAAGTGGATAAAAAGGCTTCAAGGAAGAAAATTTGGATTTCTTCCTGATGCCATTTGAATATTCCACTTCCCCTACCACCCCATCTTTTTTTTTTTTTTTTTTACCAATAGGTATTTTTTATTACATAATATGGTACAAAAGATTTAAGAGATGGCATATACAGTACACGAGGTGTAAAACATACATGTCTAGTACATATTGTTACATGTTTGTCACTGATTATAATGCGAAAATCTCATCCAGCTCCTCCGAGCTGGGGCGCGTGCCCAGAATACAGCATGCATTACCCCTCTGAAAAGCAGCGCTGAGTCCCTGGGATCCCTAGTTACCCTGTTGAGTCTTTTGCCCAGCTCCTTGATGACCTTAGATGCACTCTTTCCCCATGAGCCAAGGGTCTCTGAGCCTATGGGGACAAACATATAATGATGGCAAGTTCTCCATATTTTATCGACTTCTGGGACTCCCTAAAGGTGGCAGCTGCCCCTCCTTCCTCCCTGGTGTATTGGAGATAGGTATCAGCCAAGGTAGATGCACATGTGTAGTCCTACACCACCTGCTTGTCGTCTGTCCAGGCTTGAAGGGTGATACCATCTGGACGCTTTTGGCTGCCATCAGATCTGCATAGTTGGGGTGGTTCCCTTACTGCTGGGCATCCGGCTGTTGTGAGGCTCCTCTTGATAATGTTATTAACCTCTTCATGTCTTGCAATCTTTCCCTCGGATTTGCGACACACAAGACCATGGTACCCGAATCGGTCTGCTGCTTCACTGCCACAAATACACCTGTGTTCGGCGAGAATAGGGGCGGCAAGTCGAAGGGCAACACCAATTCGGATGGTCTGTGGGTCGAGGCGTGTGCCAAGGCTGGAGTTGGGAACAGCCAAAAGAAAGTCCCCTGCATGATGAGCTCTCACTGCAAGAAGGCGGGCTCTATCCTTCCCTGACACACTCTGAAGCATTGCTGAGGCTATATTCTCTACTATTGAGCCATCCCAGTGCGACTGTTTGTAGTTGTTGGGGAAAGCAGGCCAGGTTTCAGAGCCTGTTAGATTATCCCAGATCCTGGCTCCATCAACGAACTTTTGGTCATGGATTCCAATCGTGTCCCTAAGATGTTCAGGGAGAATCGCTGCTACAAGCCCTCTGGATGCAATGCATGAAGACAAGAAAGCAGGTAGAGCAATCTGAGATGACTTGCGGACACCAATGCCTCTTAGTCTGACTGGGAGTGTAGCTTAGTCCCACTGCCCATCTTCTAGAGTAAGGTTAAGTACTTTAGTAACGATCTGCCTCAGGATACTGTCATATTCGTGCAGTATAGGGTTATCATATGAAGGAGCACATCTTAGGAAATATGTCAACCTGGGCAGACTCAAGCATTTTGTGAGAAGGTACAAGGCATCATGGGTGTCAAGATTGCCTATTCGTTGCTCCATTCTCCTCAATTCTTCCAGTTTTTTCCTGAGAATTGTGTCAATGGCATCGCTTCCCAGAGGTGCTCCAAGCAAGACACTATTTGTAGGGGCAATGACTGTTGCTCCTGGTAGTTTTGATATCACTGCATCTATCACTTGTTGATTGACTGAGATGATTTCACATTTGGATGGATTCAGGATGAGACCCATTTCCTGTCCCCGTGTCATCACCTGTATAAGGTCATCTAGAAGGGACTCCTTTGTACCTGCTAGTGTATATATATATATATATACACTCATATATACATAAGCATTTTCATCATGTACTCTCTGTATAGTGGAAAGTAGGGAGTACCAAAGTATCTGAATCTGCTAATTTTAATGATGTAATCGGGGTCGGCTTGAAATTTCATGAGTTTCGAACTAACTTCAGCAAGCAATTTAGGTATCGTCTCATCATTATGGAGGAGAGTGGTTGAGTACAATGATATCTAGTACACCAGAGGATGAGAGTGGTTGAGTACAATGATATCTAGTACACCAGAGGAGGAGAGTGGTTGAGTACAATGATATCTAGTACATCAGAGGAGGAGAGTGGTTGAGTACAATGATATCTAGTACATCAGAGGAGGAGAGTGGTTGAGTACAATGATATCTAGTACATCAGAGGAGGAGAGTGGTTGAGTACAATGATATCTAGTACATCAGTGGACAAGTGATTGACCACCAATTAAGAATGTGTGTAATTAGTGGCCATTAATTAAAAAAATAATTATTCAAGAACGGTAAACTTGGAGTAACCCTCTTACAGTCTGGTACCAGAAACAACAGCAGCGGCGCCATAAACAACAGCATCATACCAGAAACAACAGCAACAGTACCAGAAGCAAAAGCGACAGCACTAAAAAACAAAAAGCACAACATCAGAAACAACAGCAGCAACACCAGAAACAACAACAGCAGCACCAGAAACAACAACAGCAACACCAGAAACAACAACAGCAACACCAGAAACAACAACAGCAGCACCAGAAACGACAACAGCAGCACCAGAAACAACATCAACGGTACCACAAACAAAAGTGACAGTACTAGAAACAAAAACAACAGCACCAGAAACAAGAGCAGCAACGGCAAAAACAACAACAGTAGCACCAGAAACAACAGTATTAGCTCCAAAAACAACAGCAGCAGCACCAGAAACAACATCACCAGCACCAGAAACAACAGCAGCAGAAGCACCAGAAACAACAGCAGCAGTAGCAGCAGCACCAGAAACAACAGTAACAGAAGCAGAAACAAAATCAGCAGAACAAGAAACAAGAGCAACACCACCAGCAACAACAGCAACAGCACCAGAAACAACAGCAACAGCACCAGAAACACCAGTAACACTATCAGAAACAACAGCAGCAGCACAAGAAACAACATCAGTAGCACCAGAAACAACAGTAACAGTATCAGAAACAACAGCAGCATCACAAGAAACAACAGCAGTAGCACCAGAAACAACAGCAGCAGCACAAGAAATAACAGCAGCAGCACAAGAAACAACAGCACTAGCACCAGAAACAACAGCACTGAAATAACAATATAAATACTAGAAACATCAATACTAGAAACATCAATAACTGTACCAGAAACAACAAAAGCAGCACCAGAAGCAACAGCAGCGGTACCAGAAACAACAGCAAAAGCATGAAAAACAAAACCAACAGTACAAGAAACAACAGCAGTAGCACCAGAAACAACAGCAACAGAAACAACAGCAACAGGAACAGAAACATCAGCAGCAGCACACCAGAAAAAACAACAACAGCACTAAAAACAGCAGCAGCACTAGAAACAACGTTAACAGCAACAAAAACATCACCAAAAATAACGGTAACAGCACCAGAAACAACAGCAGCAACACCAGAAACAACAACAACAGCACAATAAACAGTAGTAGCACCAGGAACAAGAGCACCAGAAAGGACGGTAACTGCACTAGAAAAATAGCAGAAAAATAACAGAAAAATAACAGCAACAGCACCATAAACCACAACTGCACCAGAAATAACAGCAACAGGACCAGTAGTAACAGTAACAGCGCCAGAAACAACAGGAGAAGCAGTAGAAACAGGAACAGCATCCTCAGAAGCAACAACATCACCCCCAGTAACAACGGCAACAGCAACAGAAATAACAACAGCAGCACCGGAAACAACAGCAGCACTAGAAACAACAGCCAAAGCAGCAACATCAGCAAGTAAGACAAATGCAGCAACGACAACGACACCATTGCCCTGCCCTTTCTCCTTCTCAGGGTTGAACAAACACCAGTAGATTTCACTTGAAATTAATGACTCCGCACCTACCTATATTTATTACCTTCCCTCCACACAAACACCATAACTTAGACATACATGTATAAATATATACATTTAATATATATATATATACATATATATATATATATATATATATATATATATATATATATATATATATATATATATATATATATATATATATATATATATATATATATATATATATATATATATATGCAAGACAAGGCACGCGGGGTGAAAGTCTTTAGCTCAAGTACTTTCACACTTCTCAGTGCGTCATCAGGAGCTGTGTAATGTTGCAAGGGCAACAACAGGAGAAATAGGGTATGTTTTCAGAGTACAGTATCGTGGTGGCACCAGCCAGTCTATGTCCTGAGAGAGGCCCAGCGGAATGCCAGCCACACACCGGTCGCCCCCACACCCCACCCCATATGGGTTCGGGTGGAGTAGACCTCACAGTTTGCAGATAGCATGAGGTAAATTCACTAGAAGATAGTTAATAGCCAGCCCTAAGCTTCTAACCTCAGGGAACAGGTCATGTGACGTAAAAAGTTACATTATAAGAGTGGATCATTTACATACCTTCATTTACAACCTTCTAACTAATGAAATAGAGGGAATAAATCCTTCATTTTGTCAACCGGTGTCGCAAAACATTGCAGAATATTCAGGAAATTCTCTCAGTGTCAGTCAATATGCCTGTGTGAATTCTCCTATTCAGGTTTTCTTTCTTATAATAACTAGGCAATTCTCAATTTTAACACCATTACTATCATAAATATCAACTATCATCCGCTAATATCACTATTATCATCAGTATCATTATAATATTACTAACATCCTAATTCAGTAAACCACTACAATAGTTGCAATCACCATGATGCAATCACCATGATGCAATCAACTATGTGTATGTGTATGCAATAATTTTGCAAAAACCTAACGAAATAAATATATTTCTTTGTGTTTGTTTATTATTAAATTATTGTAAACTTATCTAAAATATATTTAGTTGGATTAGGCTAAATTAAATTGCGCTCGTTATAATAAAAGTTAGGTAAGTTTTCTAAGGTTCTTTTGGTACAAGAATATATATATATATATATATATATATATATATATATATATATATATATATATACATAAGCACTTTCACCATCATTCATTCAGGCACTGTTTTGCCTGTTCAGATGCCCGTCTAAATTGCAACATCCTCACCACATCATCAAGGTGCAGGCTCTGTACTTCCCACCTCCATGAGTCAAGTGTGTCTAACCGGGTTCCACCTGAGTCCATTCTTAAATGTTACCTTGCTCACACTCCAACTGCACACCCAGTCATCAAAAACAACTTGACTCCACTCACAACCGTCTAACACGCTTTTACAAGCCTGTTGGATGTTCAAGTATTTCTCATATATATATATATATATATATATATATATATATATATATATATATATATATATATATATATATATATACAATTCATTGATTGCTTCTGCAAATAAAGGTTTTTGGGACAGTTTACTGCATTTTGACAATGCTTGTCTGGCTGTCCCACCCAGGAGAGACAAGACCCTTGCAACATCTGTTATTAGGCAATAAATGCATTCCCTAGAGATGACAACCTCATCAGTCTTCCCTTTAGGCGACAAACACCCGCCGGGAAAATGCCAATAACAGAACGCCTGATGCCTAAAAAATCAGAGCCCAAATTAGCGATGAAATAGAAGTGCGAAATACTACTGGAGCACTGAGGCTTATAACCAGTGAGGATTCCCTCTCCCCTTAGGACGTCAGTACAGCACAAACTCTGAAGGACAAACATTCATCCAGAGCTCCCGGTATCAACACTTGCTCGTCCTAATAAGCGGATAGAATTGATTATGGGAAATAATCATTTAAATATATTAACATGTTAATATTTTGGAGTTGTGGACCCACTCGAAGTGCCAACGTCTTCCAGTTTTGACCAGACGTGGCAGACTGAACAGTCCACTCCACGAGCTTTCATTTAAACATGGTCAGGCTAGGCAGCAGCAGTCAGGGCGACGCCAGACTGCCGTTAAAGATCTACAAGATATTCTTACAACTTCGTGTCTTCCGTGTTTCCCTTCAAGCTAAGTCATACACTTATAATTATGGCCATGATAACACTTACATTGTTTAGTTCAGTTATAAAGCTGATAGTTAATTCTCCCTTGCATTTGCCAGTTACCAAACTTGATTATTAATAATTTCTTGTTAAATTTATTCTATTTGAAAACCAGTGGAAGTGAGTCATTACAAATGCTCACTGGTTAACAAGACTTCGTTATATCACTGGCTTATGTACAAGGTACTTTAATGCTTATTCTGTAGCACTGATGACAGATTAAATTTTAGATTTTGCCGCCCAAGTGGCTAGTTTATTGTGCACCCACATCCATCCTGTGGAGGGCAGCGCAAGAGCATATGGATACACAAAAAGCCTAGTAACTAGACCCCGAGAGGGGTAACAGGAATACATCTGGATTTATATCTACAATTCACTTATAAGTTGCAAGCAATTTAGGAAAATTGATAATTGAAGCAGCAAAACCAAATATATAAGTAACATTACTTTTTTCTACTACTATTTTAGGCGTAGCTGATTATCAGGTCGGTGTTGAAGACTTTGTATAATACTACAACTACTAATGAAGTCTTCCTCTTCTGCTTCCCTTATTATTTACATGACTCGAACTTTATGTGACATCTAAGATAATCTTTACTTGGATTATGGTAGGACTAATGTTGTAGGCTTGCTCACCATCTTACTTTAAGTACAGCCTTCCTTTATTACGGTATTTACAAGTGAAATATACAGTCTAGCACAGATGCTATATCAGTTAAAGATTTCCACAGTTATTTATATACTTTTTCGTGGCTTTTCTTTCCATGAGATTAGTAAATCTAATACATTCATCACCTCATTTGACTTAATAAATGTGTGGCAGGTTTCCAAACAACTGACTGAGCCTTCGAGCTAATGTTAGTACCAGCTCAAGACATAACCAGCTCTTAGACTAACTCTAGACATAGCTTAGAGCAATGTCTACTTATTCTCAAGTAGCTTTAGGGGGTAAACCTGGAGGGGGGTTCGGGGGTCAACGCCCCCGGTCTAGGAAGGTAGTTCCCAGAAGTTACAATTGAACATGTTTCTGTGAGGAGGTGGGAGAGAGGGAAGGATGCTGGACCCCGAGTGAAGAAGTCACCTATTCTATTCTATTCTATATGATCTGCCGGTATGGATCCCGGCCCGGGTCTCTTCCAATTTGGCGACCCGGCATCGGTTCCCCTGTAGGGAAGTGTCATGTATAGACGTTAAAGGTACATGTGTGGTATTCCTTTGGTGGGAAGAGGGGTCCTCTCCGAATCTATGGACAAACGAAGTCCCAAAAGGTAGTTGCTCCAATGGTAGTTGGTGCAGGGTGCAACGGAGGCCCTCAGCAGGCCTTCACAGTGACGTCAGCGGGGGGGCGGGTGACATGCAATGACTGGGAGTAAGGTCTCCAAATCTTTAACAGCCAAGTACACCAGATGTGCCGCCTCATCTTCCCGGGCCTGCCCCACCGGGGTCATCGGGAAGTGTCTGCGGCGAAGGGGCAATGTAGCTTGGCAGTCTAACAGGTAGTGCACCAGGGGAGTGGAAACCATCCGGTCACAGTGGGCACAGAGCTCCTCTCTTGCTTGTTCAATGATCTGTGCAGTGGTGGGATACCCTAAGCGCAGGCGGTGGATAGCCACCCGCAGTTCCCTGGGCTGCTTCCGAATGGTTGGAGGGGGTGCCCTGTGAGTCGCCCTGTCATACCAGCGGCGGCTCCGGAATCCCAGGGTCAGGAAGTGGGCGCCTGGCCGCACTGGTAGCCCATAGCATAATCTGGCTGAGGCTGATGGCGATTGCACCACGTGGCTGTGCCTCGAGCGTTGCGGCCTTAGCAGCCTCATCTGCTGCATCATTGCCTGGGATACCCACATGGCTTGGGATCCAGTTGATGGTGGCTCTGCGACCCTGGGCCATGAGCGTCTGCAGGTCGCCCCGAATGGACGTGAGTAAGTGTATGTTGTCCCTTGGCTCTTTGTGCATAATTGCCTGGATTGCTGACTTGGAATCAACATGGATGACGGGAGGACGCTGATGGTCTGCAATCGCATGCTGCAGAGCTCGTTGAATGGCGTAGAGTTCAGCCTGGAGTATGGTGCAATGGTCTGGGAGGCGCCATCCTGCCGTCAGATTGCTGTGGAACATCCCAGCAGCTGTTCGGCCTGCCTCTGGGTCTCTGGAGCCATCAGTGTAATATGGCACACACCCAGGGGTTTCCACACCCGTAATGCTAGCTGAAGCAAGTTGTTGCAGAATGTGCTGGGGACAATGCCTCTTGCTGCCTGGTAGGACTGTCCAGTGCACTGCCAACAGCTCTGGTGCCCAAGGGGGCGGCACCGTGTAGTTTGCTGCAGGTCTGTCGCAGCCTCCATCCTGGAGCAATTGCATGGGCAGGAGCTTCCTTGTGGCATCTGCAACTGACCACAACCACCGGCGGCCGCAGTGCATTGGTATGACATGTCCCTGGTGGACCCGTATATCCCTCATCAGTTTTTCAGCTCCTGGGAGGCGGAGGTACTTTGCTATCCTCTTGGCAGCTATAAGTTGGATCCTGTCCTCAAGGGGCTGCAGCTGCGCCTCGAAGTTCAGAGCCACCGCATTGGCCCACCGAGGCGCCCCCAGCATGGCCCGTACAGCTGTGTTTTGGACTACACAGAGACACTTGATGTTCGTGGGCCTGGCGTGAACCAGAGCAAGCGCCCCGTAGTCAATGAGCGAGCGTACGGCCTGTATGTAGAACAACCTCATGACCTCGAGGCTGGCCCCGACCTTAGGGTTGGCCATGGCACTCATTGCCCGGACCCTCTGCAGAGCTCTCTCTTTGATGTGGCGTACATGTTTCTGGAAGGTGAGTTGCTTGTCAATGTAGATGCCAAGGTACCTATAGCTGTGAACCCATTCCAGGTTGATGCCCAGGATCCGCAGCCTCTCATTGGGTTCCCTAGTGCGAAGGATCATGGCTTTGGATTTTGCTGCAGATATCTTGAGCCCCAGGCGACGGCAGGTGGAAGCCAGTAGATCGAGGTCCTCCTGGGCTCGGTGCAACAGCCGGCGCTTCCTGGATATGACAAGCGCCAGGTCATCGGCGTAGCTGAGCAGGAAGGTGCCTGTGGAGAAAGGCAAGCTCACAAGCTGGTGCATCAGTACATTGAACAGGGCAGGACTAAGCACCCCGCCCTGTGGAGTGCCATTTTCAAGGGTCTTGAGAGAAGAAGTATGCCCCTGGAAACGGACCCGGGCGCGCCTGTCCTGGAGATAGGATCGAAGCCATGCAAGCAGCCTGCCCTTAACTCCTCTGCGGGCCAAGAGTGCAAGGACGGCAGGTGCACTGGCGAGCTCGAAAGCTTTCTCAAGGTCGAGGAAGACAACAATGTGAGCTTGGGCGTCTGACCCAATGCTGGCCAGTAGGGTTGTAAGGCTTTCAAAGGTGCCCACTCCTTTGGTGAACCCATAGAGGTGTCCATGAGGAGGACCAAGCTTCCACCTCAGTCGCTCCAGCACCATCCTCTCAGACACCTTGGAGATGCAACTGGTGAGGGAGATGGGCCTCACACTGCCAGGATCCCCGGGTTTAGGAATTGGTATAATGTCAGCCTCCTTCCATACAGCAGGGAGTCTGCTGGCTCTCCAAGTCCGGTTGATGACCCCCAGGACAGCTTCATGACCAGACTGGCCAGACCAGTGATCATGCCATAGGTAACACCATCATGCCCAGGTGCAGTGTCCCGATGAGATGTGAAGGCTGCCTGGAGCTCCCGGTCAGTGAAGTCTTCGTCAGTGGAATCCTTTGCCTGGCACGCTGCTTGGATCGCCCCCACCCTTCTAGGAAGGAGAGCATTCTGTAGGTCCTGGAGATCCTGAGGCAGTTGAGCCATAGCTGCTCTGGAGGTGAAGAGTTCCACCAGTCGCTCAGCCTCTGCTGCAGGATCTGGGTGTGCTCTAGCCACACTGCGACACTGCCCAGTGGCCATTCGTAGCTTGGTCCATATCTCAGATAAGGTGGTGGAGTAGCTGAGGGAGGCACACCACTCAAACCATTTAGCCTGCCGGACCCTGTGCGAGACATGGCGCGCATGCCGCACCACTTCCCTTAGCAGATGCATGGACTCGGCCGTGGGATTGCGCCTGTGCATCTTGGACGACATTGATGCGGTGGTTCTGTTCCTTGATTACCTCATTGTAGAACCACCAGTCACGCTTGTATGACCCTCTGCCCATAATCCTAGGTACGGCTGCCTCAGCTGCCAACGTGAAGGCTGCCTGTAGGTTCTGAGCCGCCTCATCTGGATCATCTGGTAGAGTAGTCTCCGCCCACCAGCGCTCGATGACCTCTCGGAAGCATGGCCAGTCGGCCTTCTTGAGATTCCATCTGGGGGTATGCGTAGGAGGTGGGTGCCGCTGGGCCATCAGCGTAGTGACTACTGCAAAGTGATCACTGGTTAGACGGGGGTGGACCTCCCAACTTGCACTTGAGAGCAGCCGTCTGGAGATGAGTGTGATGTCCAGACGGCCACCGTGGTGATGGGTTGGCTCCCCATTGTTGAGGAGGGCGATCTCAGGTACATCCTCCAGCACAGTCGCAAGGTGCCTCCCTGCTGCGTTGGTGGGGGAGACAGAATTAAGTATTAGGTGATGGGCATTGACATCCCCAGCCACAATAAGACCCTCCAGGGGGGCGAGTGCAGCCACCTCTGAAATGTCAAGGGTGGACCTAGGGCTTCTGTATATGTTGTAAATCACGAGAGGTCCATCCGGAAGGTGTAATGTGATGGCCTGTACCTCCACCCCCTCCCCGCAGTCGATGGGGTCAGTGGAGATAGAGTGAGGGATAGTATTCCTGACGTAGACTGCTGTGCCCCTGCCAATGCCTTCCAGGCGCTGAAGGTAAGCCGAGAATCCCGGGATATGTGGCGGTGATTGATGTGTTGGTTCGGTAAGTGTCTCCTGGAGCAGGAAGACATCGATCTCATCTTGTACTGCAGCTTCAATCACTAAGTGAAGTTTCCTCCGTAGCCCACAAATGTTCCACTGAAGGATCTTCAAGGGGAGTAGAGGGGACCCTCTGATTCCATCTCCGCCTGGGACATGTTGTCCTCCGTTGTTGGTGACCCCGGGTCTCCTCCATCACGGACTGGAAGGACTCTTGGATGATGGCTTGAAGTTCCATTGAGTCCTTCCTGTCCAGGAGGACAACGCCTAGCATCCACGACAGGAGCTGTCTGCAGGCGCCCCTGTCCTCCGCTGACGGCAGCAGGCGAGTGAGGAGCTCTGAGATGACCCCAACGGTTTTCTTCAGACGAGTAGGAAATGAATCTACCATTACCTCTGTAGGCGTTGGGTCGGACGACTCTTGGTGCTGGTCCTGAGCCATCGGGTAAGTTTGGGTGGCTGTCGACACTGCAGCTGCATAAGCTGGGTGCACCCTGGGTCCGGCCGGAGTGGCCATGGATGTCCGGGTCTCCTGGCGGGGAGCCGCTGCTTGACTCTGGACATTCGCAGGAGGGGCCTGCCCTCGGGAAGAGGCATGCTGGCGAGATGGCGTGGATAGTCTGTGCCCAGCAGTGGCCTGCTGGGCAGTGTTCCTGGCCTGTTGTCGCTGTTCCCAGTGACTCTGTCTTCTTGGCCACCTTGCTGGCTGCAAGCCATTGACTGCCCCTGATGCCTCTGCTGGGAGCCCAGTACCGGGAACTCGCAGGTATCGCCCACCTGTGGCAATTGTGGTGTTGTGGTTGGGGCCCATGCTGACTGTTGTTGGGCAGGTCTGAGGTTGGGCCTTGCCGCGGTTGCCAAGCCGTTCTGGTGACGCACTCGCTGCCAGTGCTGCACCATCACAGGACAGCTCTGGTTCCAGGCATGGTGCCTCTTTGAGCAGTTGGCACACTTGGGCTCCGGCCGAGAGGTCTCGCTGGTCGGTTGTTTGAGGAGTGCAATGCAGTCCTTCGAGTCGTGTGCCTTGCTGCACACTCCACACCTCTTCCCTCGCTGGCAGGTGGCTGCAATATGATTGAACCCCTGACAGTTGAAACACTGCAGTGGGCCTATCAGGTATGGCCGGGTCTTGAACCTTCCCCAGACCCCAAGGTCCAGGTGCGTGGGGAGTGGGCCTTTGTGGTGTATCAGCACCTGTCGGGTGGGCACCTTGTTCACCTTGGCAGTGAGTCGCTCTGCCTTGACAATATTGGGCAGTTCCAAAATGGGGTCCAATGGAAGGGGCACAGGGACGTGTAAGAGCACCCCCTTGTACACCTTCTCGCAAGCAATCAGTTCCACCATGCTGGGATGAGTCACAACCAGTCCTTTTAATACCTCGTATGAGTCCTCGTCCCGAGGAACGACCAAAATCTCGTTCCTGAGAGTGAACTCGCAGCGGAGCTGGAGGTGGGGGATGCCCTCCAGATACCTCACAAACCCGTAATCAGGAACCTTGAATTTGTTGAAGGCCATGGTTGCAGTTGTCCGAGCAGAGCGGGAAGTCTGTCTTCCACGAGGAGTCAGCCATTCCCCATCCTCTGGGGTGGCTGATGCAACTGGGGCAGGTACCTGGTCGGGCCCCAACCCCGCCTGTTGAGGAGCCACAGCCTCCTGGTGGCCCCCCATGTCCATCTGGGGGACCAGATCTTCTTGGATAGCATCTGCCGGCTGAACTAGTGGCAGATCTACAGATACAGCAGTCTCTACAGCATCCTTGGCCTTCTTGGTGGGGGCTCCCATCGGCCCCACGTCGTCCTCCGACTCGTCCTCGCATTCCAATAAACGTTTAGGCCGCTCTCCTGGGCCTGACATGGTGACTGTAGGTGTGGGGACTGAACCAGCAGCTGAGCTGCAGACTGTGACCTCACAGCCGCCCACACGGGGCTCAGGGCTGTGAGGCTCAGGTCCCGGAGGAGCCCTTAGCCACCCTCACGTGGCTCACGACTCAGACGCACTTAACACTGTTCACGAGAAACGACACTAATCTGTGCGTAAACTAACACAGACATATAATCCCAAGCGAAAACATAGCCCAAGAAGAACAATAACGGCGTAAATCTGTGCGTAAACTAACACAGATGGCTCCTCTGCTATGTTCTATAAATATATCGAAGAATCCTGGGGGTGTTCTTTATCGCAATGATCTCTCCGTCCTCAAACGACTCCCCTCCCGAGTTATAACAAGCACCAAGAAGTCACCTTCTGATCGTGTATGATGATGAGCAGAATCCCAAAAATCCTCCATAACGGCGTAACAATATACACACCATAACACGTCATTGAAATTACAATAAAACATTAGAAAATTTCATGAAACCTTTAATTCGATATATAATTCTGTAATAGCTGAATCAGACACCTGCTATCCAAGACAAACAACAACAGTGAATATAAACAGAAAAGTTAATTCACTAGTGGAGGGTAAACTAAAATGATTTCAGAGTAAATTATTCTAGTGCAGAATAATTGTTATCAAGTCAAATTGTTTTATACTTAAGCTCACTAAAATTCTTAAATCCAAAGTGTTCTGGGCTTCAGATATAATTTTTGCAATCATCGGAACTCATTACATGACTGAGAGACTCAGAATGAGTCTCAACTATCATAATTATGATAGTTGAGTGAGGTGATTTGGCAATATTAGAGTAAAGCTCCTGTATAATAGATACCTATGTTCACAAATTCTAGTCTCAAAATTTCGGAAAGTGGAACACTACTTCTTAATATTATAATTCTGATATCTATAAAAAAAGATACATATAGCAGAATTTTATAGGAATTATTACTAATTTCTACTTGAGAACTTTTTTTCAGAAATGGTTTCTATGTTTTCTGAAATAACGTCAGAGGTTAGCTATTTCTTAAGAAAAAATTCTGCAGGAATTTAACTTCACGGTTAAATTCAGATCAAATGAAAAATAAGCAATGATTGACACGTATGGATTAACGTATTTTTTTGTATTAAGGAAGGTACCTTTAATATTTTCAACATTATCCTCAAGAAATTGTGACCTAGTGCTAGTTTCCTTATGCAGTGTGAATACAATATGTTTTTGCTTAGACTTTATATAAGTCTATTCGAGAAGGGTTTTAAGTAGTCAAAATGAATCATCTACACATGTCTCATAAAGCATGACATTCATCAGGCCAAATCTTTTCGTAAGAGCGTATTAATATATTTGAAGAGTTGCTTGCAATGGAGAACTCATTGCTATATTAATCTTCTTCTTTATACACATCTAAGCTATAATATTAACCATCAATGTTCAAAATTACTGGGAGCTATTTACCCACAAATCAAATTCATATTCATTTTTGTAAACCCAGTTACTATGTGAAGCCATTTTAAGTTCAAGGATCTTGTTGCATGGTCTCTGTGCAACAGTTCTCTTGTTCATATTGTAGTATTAGATAAATAGAAAATACTTCCCAAAATTTTTAGACTAGAGTTTGTGAATATAAGTGTCTATCATACAGGAGCCTTACTCATCATTATCAGACAACCTCTTTCAACCATGAGAATTCATTCTGAATCTCACAATCATGCAATGAGTCCAGATTATTTTATTAATTTATAAGTTAGTCAACCCTACAGTTACAAGTAAATTAGCGATGTTGGAAAAGTGGTACAGTTACCCCAACAATGACTCAGCCCAACAAGTGTAATCCTTTCCACTCCAGAAGATTTAAAATCCATTACAGATGATGAACAGCGCTGTATGATCCTTGTGGGTTTAGCACTTAGTTGTGATTATAACAATAACACAGACGATGAAAATAGTTTTCACCATTTTGAACAAAAAAATTTGCCACTTAACACATACGTACACACTTATGTAAAGGTCAAAACACAATGGTGTTTAAAGTTTGATGTCAATCAGAAGAGGTTTTCTCAAGTTATCACTGAGAGACCAAGACCATGAAAGGTCTATATAAAACAAAGAGGTGTATGAACATTTCCCTAATGACAGTATGCCAGGTTTGAAAATATGAAAGTGATCGGACGAGGCGCTCCCAAAATTATAACCAAAAATGTTTGCAAGGAGAAAAATTCAGGCGACCTTCGGAGCCACATAACTATCAGAGTTTACTAAACAATAAATTTGAGCTAAGAGGTTCCTTTCAGGTTAACAAAGAAGAGTTCATGAGTGGTGGCACTAAACTGTTCCTCACCAGTTAACAGAGAGGAGTTCAGGAGTGCCACTAGTACTGATTGTGATTGGAGTGTATCCTTCCATGGCCCTGCCCAGTACATACTGACAGCAAACTATCACTGGTGACACAATGCCAGTACACACTGGGAGTAAACTGCCACTAATGACACAGTGCCAGTACACACTGGCAGTAAACTATCACTGATGACACAGTGCCAGTACACACTGGTAGTAAACTACAACTAATGACACAGTGCCAGTACACACTGGCACAGACTGACCTCCAATTGACACATGTGTCAAATAGCAGAGGTAAACAAGCAGGATGATGGACCCATGGTCCACACCCTGATGGTCCACACCTTCGTGGTCCACACCTTCTTGGTCCACACCTTCGTGGTTCACACCTTCTTGGTCCACACCCTGGTGATCACTTAGTCCACACCCTGCTGACCACTTGGTCCACACCCTCTTGGTCCACGCCCTGTTGGTTCACATCCTGGTGGTCCACACCATGGTGAACACTTGATCTACACCCTGGTGACTTCTTGGTCCATACTTTGGTGACCACTTAGTCCACACCCTGGTGACCACTTGGTCCACACCCTCGTTATCACTTTGTTCAGACCCTGATGACCACTTGGTTCAGACCCTGCTGACCACTTGGTTCAGACCCTGGTGATCACTTATTTCAGACCCTGGTGAACACTTGGTCCACACCCCGTTCTTATCTGCTCTTGTTGCCACCTCCCTAGATAAGAACCATAGGAACTACGTTGACTTAGGTATAAGAATTAACAACTGGGCGTCTACACTGCAAACTGAATTGCTTGTCATTCCAATGGCGCTAAAATTAACTTATGACACTGAGCTTGACTCTATGATTATTACTGATTCTGTCATCACTGAAGGCGCTTCACCCACATAATGACTCTTAACAACATGCTTAATGGAGAAGCCAGGTACAGATACTCAAAAATCCTAGAAAAAGGCATTAATGAAAACTTTTTTAGCGATTCCATCCCACACTGAATTACTCCTTCGTGATAAAGCTGATAAGTTTGGAAGAAAAAAAGGCCTCTGAAGGAAAATGTAGAATATAACTTTGGTGTTTCTGTGTCCACCATTAGGAATTATATTAGGAGAGAAGTAAAAAGCCTGAGTAAATCTATCATCCATTATGATAACAAGAACGTGGATAAATACGTTTATGGAGCATCCTGTGAAGAGACTGAGTGCTGTTGTAGTGGCCAGGCTTAGGCTTGATTATAAATACTTTTGGCAGTCTGGAAGACACACAGAGGATGATCAAACTAAATACAAAGTATGCGGCCAGCACTATGGTCACTATCTTGACCACTATGTGGTTAATTGTCCACTTATTGAGGAATATAGAGATAAACAGTATAATAACTAATATATGTCAAATATTCTTATTAATGAAAATAAGATATCAAATATATTAAGAAAATTTCCTAGATTTGCTTGCAACAGATAAGTGAATTGTATATATAAATCCAAATGTAATCCTGTAAATCCTTTAAGAGCCTAGTTACTAGACCGTTTTTTGTATCCACATGCTCTTGCGCTGCCCTCCACAGCATGGATGTGGAGTGCACAACAAACTAGCCACTTCGGCTGCAAATTAAAAAAAAACATTCGTCTAGTGACCACTTAATCCACACCCTGGTGACCACTTGGGCCACACCCTGGTGACCACTTGGACCACACCCTGGTGAATACTTGGGCCACACTTTGGTGACCACTTGGGCCACACCCTGGTGACCACTTGGACCACACTCTGGTGGCCACTTGGGCCACACCCTGGTGACCACTTGGACCACACTCTGGTGGCCACTTGGGCCACACCCTGGTGACCACTTGGACCACACTCTGGTGGCCACTTGGGCCACACCCTGGTGACCACTTGGACCACACTGTGGTTACCACTTGGACCACACCCTGGTGACCACTTGGACCACACCCTGGTGACCACTTGGGCCACATCCTGGTGACCACTTGGACCACACCCTGGTGACCACTTGGACCACACCCTGGTGACCACTTGGACCACACTGTGGTTACCACTTGGGCCACACCCTGGTGACCACTTGGACCACACCCTGGTGACCACTTGGGCCACACCCTGGTGACCACTTGGACCACACTCTGGTGGCCACTTGGGCCACACCCTGGTGACCACTTGGACCACACTGTGGTTACCACTTGGACCACACCCTGGTGACCACTTGGACCACACCCTGGTGACCACTTGGGCCACATCTTGGTGACCACTTGGACCACACCCTGGTGACCACTTGGACCACACCCTGGTGACCACTTAATCCACACTGGTGACCCCTTGGGCCACACCTTAGTGACCACTTGGACCACACCCTGGTGATCACTTGGGCCACACCCTGGTGGCCACTTGGACCACACCCTGGTGACCACTTGGACCACACTCTGGTGGCCACTTGGGCCACACCCTGGTGACCACTTGGACCACACTCTGGTGGCCACTTGGGCCACACCCTGACCACTTGGACCACACCCTGGTGACCACTTTCTCTAGTTACATAAAACACAAAACACTACTATCATACAATTCTATATTCTGCATCATGCACTGCTATATCATGCAATTTTGTATCCTGCAATAGTGTATCATACAATACTGCCTAAGCAATGATGAATCCTACAATACTGAATCATGCAATACTGTATCATACAACACTGTAACAAACATTACTGTACCATACAATAATTTACCATCAATACTGTACTATACAATAAAGTATCATACAATACTGTATCATACAATATTTTATCATACAATACTGTATCATTATACTATCATTCAATACTGTATCATACAATACTTTATCATACAATCATTATACTATCATACAATACTGTACCAAATAATATATTATCATACAATACTGTGTCATTATACTATATTACAATACTGTATCATACAATACCATATCATGCAATACTGTATCATGCAATACTGTATCATACAATGCTGTATCAGACAATATTGCATCATAGAATACTGTATCATGCAATATTGTATCATTCAATGCTGCATCATACAATGCTGCATCATTCAATGCTGCATCATACAATACTCTTTCATACAAGACTGTATATTAAAATACAAAATTGTGTAATTTAAAGACAAACCTTAGAGGCTTCAGTTAGGTATCTTCTTTATACGAGGCTTCATTTTAAGAGGCTTCTTTTTAAGGAGCTTCTTTTAAGAGGTTTCTTTATCAAGGGGCTTCATTTAAGGAGGCTTTGTCAAGTGGCTTCATTTAAAGAGACTTTATGAAGGGGCTTTATTTAATTAAGGAGGCTTCTTTGCAACTTCATTTTAAGTGTTAAGAGGCTTCTTTGTTTAGGGACTTTTTTAAGAGGCTTGTTTTCAAAGGGGCTTCATTTTAAAAGTTTCTTTGTCAAGGGCTTCATTTTAAGAGGTTTCTTTGTCAAGGGGCTTCATTTTTAAGAGGCTTATTGCGAGGGGGATTCTTCGCTAGGGGTTTCACTGCTAGGAGCTTCTTCAGGAAGAGGCTTCTTGGGGCTTCTTTAAAGAGAAGTTTCTCACTAGAGGCTTTTGTGGTACTGGTTTCTTTGTTAGAGGTTTCTTTATTGAGGGTTTCATTGGAAGGGGGCTTCTCTGATTAGGGGATATATTGACTGAAGGCTTCTTTAGTAGGGCACAGCTTGGCAGGGGCTTCTTTGATGGGGGTTCCTTTGATTTGGGCTTCTTTGATGGGGGAATTCTTTGCTGGGGCTTCTTTGATGGGGGTTTCTTTGATATGGGTTTCTTTGCTGGGGGAATTCTTTGCTGGAGGCTTCTTTCTTGAGAGGTTTCATTGGTTGGGGCATCTTTGGTTGAGCTTTAGTGTGGCTTCTTTTGCAGGAGGCTTCCTTACTAAGGGTCGTTTGATGGAGGCTTCTTTTCCAGGGGTCTTCTTTGCTGCGTTTCTTTGGTGGGGGCTTCTTTGGTGAGGGCTTCTTTGATGGGGGCTTCTTTGGTGGAGGCTTCTTTGGTGGGGGATTCTTTGGTGAGGGCTTCTTTGGTGAGGGATTCTTTGGTGGTTGCTTCTTTGGTGGGGGCTTCTTTGGTGGGGGTTTCTTTGGTGAGGGCTTCTTTTGTGAGGGATTCTTTGGTAGGGGATTCCTTGGTTGGGGCTTCTTTGCTGGGCGCTTCTTTGGTGAGGGCTTGTTTGATGGGGGCTTCTTTGGTGATGGCTTCTTTGGTGCGGGCTTCTTTAGTGTGGGCTTTTTTAGTGCGGGCTTCTTTAGTTAAGGCTTCTTTGGTGAGGGCTTCTTTGGTGAGGGCTTTTTTAATGAGGGCTTCTTTGGTGAGGGCTTCTTTAGTGAGGGCTTTTTTAGTAAGGGCTTTTTTAATGAAGGTTTCTTCAGTGAGGGCTTCTTTGGTGGGGACTTCTTTGGTGAGGAATTCTTTGGTGGGGGCTTCTTTGGTGAGGGTCTCTTTGGTGAGAGCTTCTTTGGTGAGGGCTTCTTTCACAATGAGCTTCCTTGGGTGGAGACTTCTTTGGTTGGATGTTCTTTCGATGAAGGCTTCCTTGGCAGGGTGTTTTCTTAGTAGGGTCTTCTTTAATAAGGGTTTCTTTGGCGGGGTTTCTTTGCTGGAGGTTTCTTTTTTAGTTGTTTTCTTTGTGAGAGGAAGGCTTCTTTGAGAGGAAGTGGCTCTTTTGATTAGACAGCTTTTTGATACTGGGCTTCCACTTTCCAGGAGCGGGTAGCTTCTTTCCAAGGGATGGGGTTTCTTTCCGTGGAAGGGAGCTTCTCTCCAGGGGATGGGGCTTCTTTCTAGGTGAGGGGGCTTCCTTCCATGGGTGGGGGATTTCTTTCCAGGGGAAGGGGGCTTCCTGGTGGCTTCCCCAGGAGATATGATGACCACAGCCTCACCTGGTGATAACCACTATCATTACACACTTATATATATATATATATATATATAAAAATAAATATATATATATATATATATATATATATATATATATATATATATATATACACTATATATATATATATATATATATATATATATATATATATATATATATATCAAGGACAATAACTATTTGCACCAATAAAATTTGGTAACTTCAAAAGTGTTTATTCAAAATAAATATTTTCTATCAATTCTAATCAACTAAGAGTCCAGTCATCCTGGCCTTCGTATTCCACTAGTAAATGCAATGTTGCACCAACAATGTCAGCTTAGAGCTGAGTGTCACGTGCCTTGATCCTGTCTCGCTCGTGTGACAGTCCTGGGACAGCCAGCAAGTCTCATCTCCCGTCCTCTGTCTTTGTCGTCCAGTGTTTTGGACACTGGCGTGATCTTGAACGCGTCCTACACACGTTGAAGGAACCCACAATAAAACTACTGCATGACAGAGTGTGTATCTATAAGCTGCTATGTAAAAACCTAGTTCACATTAGATAAATAAAAAAAAAAAGTTCACATTAGAAGCAAGCATCGGCTACAACTGTCGGAGCAAGATTATTATTATTATAATCAAAACTAAGCGCTAAACCCACATGGGTTATACAGCTCTGCTGTCGAAGCAGGAGAGAGAACGACAAGAGTCTTGAGGAGACAGGCATTTATCGGACGACAAGCCAACCATCCGTCAAAATACTCTAAGTGAAGGTGTCCCTGTGACATCCCAAGACACCGGAGGCTGCAAAACCATAATTCCAACCTCAAATTCGGCAAAAACTTTGTCGAAAATTGTTTAACAACCGTATCGTGTGTAACAGCATAATGTCGTGGTGCCTTGACGGCACGAGTCGTCACTCAGCTGAATAAGCCATTAACCAACCCCTGCATGAGGTGTGGCTTTCCTGAGACAGCCTGGCTTGGTCTGCACTCCAGCACGACGATAGCCCATTGAAACAATAATGTGACAAACTAGTTATTACCCCTCAGTTTTCCCATGTCTTTACGTCTCAGTGCAATAATCGCGAGTGTGTATTTATAACTAGTGGTTTTTTTTCTTTATATAGTTCTACTCTCTTCCTATTATGTCCTAGAATTTTGTATTGATAAAGCCACTGGATGGTGAAACGTCTACTATAAAGATACCCAGATGTTGCACATGTGTCTTACTTTCATCATTGCACTGATACAAATCATTTGTCATTGTATCGAGAGTTAAGTGTTGTTGAAGATACTGTATTAGAAGAGAATACACAAAATGTTTTGAGATTTCTTGAGGGTTAGAAAGACTAGTTTTTTGTTTACTCTGCATAATCTCATATATAATTGTCACCTGTTGCAAGGATAAATAGTTATAGTGTTTATGCAAAACATTATATATATATATATATATATAATATCTTTATTTACTACAAGTACATGTACATGGTATACAGGCCTAGCTGACATCAGTGACATACTACTATATAACAAGTCCCTTGTTATGCTGAGCATTTCGGGCAGATTAGGTCAGTGTCCCAGGATGCGACTCACACCAGTCGACTAACACCCAGGTACCCATTTTACTGATGGGGAACATATACAACAGGTGTAAAGAAACACGCCCAATGTTTCTGCCCTGGCTGGGAATCGAACCCAGGCCCTCGCCGTGTGAAGAAAATTGAAAGTGAATATAGGAAAGAGTAAGGTGATGAGGATAACAAAAGAATAGGTGACGAAAGATTGGATATCAGATTGGAGGGAGAGAGTATGGAGGAGGTGAATGTATTCAGATATTTGGGAGTGGACATGTCGGCGGATGGGTCTATGAAGGATGAGGTGAATCATAGAATTGATGAGGGAAGGCGGGGAGGGGTCGGCCTAGAAAAGGTTGGAGGGAGGGGGTAAAGGAAGTTTTGTGTGCGAGGGCTTGGACTTCCAGCAAGCATGTGTGAGCGTATTTGATAGGAGTGAATGGAGGCATATGGTTTTTAATTACTTGACGTGCTGTTGGAGTGATTCAGGAAACCGGCAGGCCGGACTTGAGTTCTGGAGATGGGAAGTACAGTGCCGGCACTCTGAGGAGGGGGGTTAATGTTGCAGTTTTATAACTGTAGTGTAAAGCACCTTCTGGCAAGACAGTGATGGAGTGAATGATGATGAAAGTTTTCTTTTTCGGGCCACCCTGCCTTGGTGGGAATCGGCCGATGTGTTAAAAAAAAAAAAAAAAATATATATATATATATATATATATATAGGATGGGGTCCACCTCTGGTGTCAATTGTGGACCCATTGCCTCGGAGAAGTGGATAAAAAGACTTCAAGGAAGAATATTTATATATATATATATATATATATATATATATATATATATATATATATATATATAAATATATATAATAAATATATATATATATATATATATATATATATATATATATATATATATATATATATATATATTTTTTTTTTTTTTTTTTTTTTTTTTTATAAATATAAGAATGGGGTCCACCTCTGGTGCAAATTGTGGGACCCATAGCCTCGGAGAAGTGGATAAAAAGGCATCAAGGAAGAATATTTGGATTTCTTCCTGAAGCCGTTTGAATATTCCACTTCTCCTACCACCCCATCCTATATACACACATACATACATATAAATGCTTTATTAATAGACAGAATACATTTATAAAACACACAAACATGAACATGAATACAATGGTACAATATGTCAAAGATTATGAATCTCTCCAGCTCCTCCGAAGCCGGACGCGAGCCGAGTATGCAGCATGCGTTTCCCTCTGGATGGCCACGCTGAGACGCTGGAACATATATATTGGACTGATGAAGCCACTGTGTGGCGAAACGTTTCAATAAAGATACCCAAATGTTGCATATGTGTCTAATTTATAACTTGTCGGTTCCTCTAAACCATTCATCTATACCCTGTCGAACGCAACATCTTGGGATCTTATACAAACAATTCTTCAACACTTGTCCAACCTTTGGACGAAGATCTACTTAGACTAGTGGATGGTACCACTAGACCCGCCTCCTGCTGCTTCACCTCCCCTAACTACAGTATATAAGCCACCTCTACGGACATATCTGTCATTTCTCAAGATTGATGGACTGAACACATCGACTCCAGGCCGAGGACGTTTACCTCAAACTCAACTCTCCTTACACCTTTCTACTTTGTATTGACTGATGAAGCCACTGTGTGGCGAAACGTTTCCTCAATAAAGATACCCAAATGTTGCATATGTGTCTAATTTATAACTTGTCGGTTCTCTGAACCATTCATCTATACCCTGTCTGCACAGCAACATCTTGGGATCTTAATACAAACAATTCTTCAACACTTGTCCAACCTTTGGACGAAGATCTCAGACTAGTGGATGGTACCACTATGACCCGCCTCCTGCTGCTTCACCTCACCTAACTACAGTATATAAGCCACCTCTACGGACATATACTGTCATTTCTACAAGATTGATGGACTGAACACATCGACTCCAGGCCGAGGGACTGATTACCTCAAAACTCCAACTCTCTTCCCTTTCTACTTTTTTGGACTGATGAAGCCACTGTGTGGCGAAACGTTTCCTCAATAAAGATACCCAAATGTTGCATATTTAATTTATAACTTGTCGGTTCTCTGAACCATTCATCTATACCCTGTCTGACACAGCAACATCTTGGGATCTTAATACAAACGAATTCTTCAACCTTGTCCAACCTTTGGACGAAGATCTACTTAAAACTAGTGGATGGTACCACTATGACCCCCTCCTGCTGCTTCACCTCCCCCTAACTACAGTATATAAGCCACCTCTACGGACATATACTTCATTTCTACAAGATTGATGGACTGAACACATCGACTCCAGGCCGAGGGACTGATTACCTCAAAACTCCAACTCTCCTTACACCTTTCTACTTTGTATTGGACTGATGAAGCCACTGTGTGGAAACGTTTCCTCAATAAAGATACCCAAATGTTGCATATGTGTCTAATTTATAACTTGTGGGTTCTCTAAAACCATTCATCTATACCCTGTCTGACACAGCAACATCTTGGGATCTTAATCAAACGAATTCTTCAACCTTGCCCAAACCCTTTTGGACAAAGATCTCTAGACTAGTGGATGGTACCACTATGACCCCGCCTCCTGCTGCTTCACCTCACCTAACTACAGTATATAAGCCACCTCTACGGACATATACTGTCATTTCTAAGATTGATGGACTGAACACATCGACTCCAGGCCGAGGGACTGATTACCTCAAAACTCCAACTCTCCTTACACCTTTCTACTTTGTATTGGACTGATGAAGCCACTGTGTGGCAAAAAAATTTCCTCAATAAAGATACCCAAATTTGCATATGTGTCTAATTTATAACTTGTCGGTTCTCTGAACCATTCATCTATACCCTGTCTGACACGCAACATCTTGGGATCTTAATACAAACGAATTCTTCAACACTTGTCCAACCTTTGGACGAAGATCTACTTAGACTAGTGGATGGTACCACTATGACCCCGCCTCCTGCGCTTCACCTCACCTAACTACAGTATATAAGCCACCTCTACGGACATATCTGTCATTTCTACAAGATTGATGGACTGAAAAATCGACTCCAGGCCGAGGGACTGATTACCTCAAAACTCCAACTCTCCTTACCCCTTTCTACTTGTATTGGACGGGATGAAGCCACTGTGTGGCGAAACGTTTCCTCAATAAAGATACCAAATGTTGCATATGTGTCTAATTTATAACTTGTCGGTTCTCTGAACCATTCATCTATACCCTGTCTGACACAGCAACATCTTGGGATCTTAATACAAACAATTCTTCAACACTTGCCCAACCTTTGGACAAAGATCTACTTAGACTAGTGGATGGTACCACTATGACCCGCCTCCTGCTGCTTCACCTCACCTAACTACAGTATATAAGCCACCTCTACGGACATATACTGTCATTTCTAAAGATTGATGGACTGAACACATCGACTCCAGGCCGAGGGACTGATTACCTCAAAACTCCAACTCCTTACACCTTTCTACTTTGTATTGGACATGAACCACTGTGTGGCGAACGTTTCCTCAATAAAGATACCCAAATGTTGCATATGTGTCTAATTTATAACTTGTCGGTTCTCTGAACCATTCATCTATATCTCATCTCATCAGATAATATATTGGAAAAAATTTAAAAGCAACAGGTATCAGGACACTCCCCTATTCCCCAAAAATGCCCGTCCACACGCAGCGGGGAAACTTACAGACCTCTTAATAAAAGTAAACGATGGTTCTCCTATCCTAAATGCTCCACCAACCATCAAGGCATGGCACAACTTGCTACTTTTTGGCAATGTCTGTAACTGTGCTGGAAAGAAGGGGAAGAGGCTAGCCTCAATCATCATTAAATCCTTAAGAGACTTTCCTAGAGCTGATAACCTCATTCACCTTCTCCATCAACACAAAAATGGGAAGGCAGAACCCCACTCACTTCACTGACAGCGAAAAATCAGAGTCCAAGTGAGCAAGAAAATTGAAGGGCAACACATGGGAGCAATCAGAATTATAAGGAAGATAC
>WNWK01001140.1:125000-319956 GCA_009830355.1 Cherax destructor | reverse complement strand
ATCCACATGGGGTTGGTTGTCCCTACCCCCAGTACCCCATTACCCCCCAGTTTGAAACTATTCTTTATACAGGCACTTGGTTGCAGTCTGTAGTCAACTGTTTCTGTTTCTTTAAAGGCTAAAACAGTATAAACCCCTAAAATATTATTTGAACGAAAGAGGTTTGAACTTTCTAATATAACTGCATCCCCCCTTATCTTTAAATTGTCATTACTAAGGGGTTTTCCTTTAGGGGTTTAGTACCTTGCAAAGGCACACGGGTTGATAGGAGAAAAACCCAAAAAAGAGGTCACTAGGTATAACAAGAAAAGTAAAACACAAGAGTTGAGTAAAAAAAGCCAAATTTAACCTTAGCCAAATAAAAGTTTAGTCCCCCAGGTAGGTCAGTGCTTTTGCTTTTTTTCTGCAGAAGCCTAAAAAAAATACGCCACACTTTGTGTCATCCTCTGTGGGATACCAAAATAACATAACAGTTGCTTCGTAGAAACATCCAGAATTGGGAGATTCAACAGTCTTTCAGTGGGGGACAAAAATAAGATGATGCTCAGTGGTGACAAATTCCAATTGCTCAACATATGGAAAGAATGAAGAATTCCAAATGAGCCCTGGATATAAAACTCAGGACCACCACCTCAGAGCAAAGACTTGGATTGAATAATGTTGGTTAACTAATCGTTTAGAAAACACAGTAAGGGAAATGCCGTGAAAGCCAAAAAATGAGTGTACAGTAGTAGTATATTGTATTGAACTTTTTAAATAATTGGAGGGCCTTGAACTTTATGCTATGTTAGCATTACTCCTAGTCTGTGAGCCTTGCTTTTTATGTAAGAAACAACTAATGTAAATCACTATCTAAACAAATATGTACAGTGGAACCTCGGTTTTTGTCATTAATCCATTCCAGAGTCTGACGAAAACCGAAGCAATATTTCCCATAAGAAATAATGTAAATCCAATTAATCTGTTCCAGACACCCAAAAGTACTGTATTAACAAAAAATGCATTTTATAGAGAATAACTATAGTTTTACATACAGAAAACAATGAGAATAAATATAAAGCACTAATGAAATGAATAAATGAACATTTAAATCACTTTTACCTTTATTGAAGACTTGTTGGCGTATGGAAAACGGCGAGGAGGGGAGAGGGAGGAGAGTTTATTGTTTGGAGACAGGACAAAATGCTTCAATATTTCCATGACTAGTGGTGGTGGCAGCTCCTACCACCACTAGTCACACTGAAACAATATACGTAATTTATAAATAAGAAATATTTACACTTTAATTTATAAATATGAAATATATTGGCAGAGGTTTAGGGTGGTGGAAGATATGCAGGGCGGTGTATGTTGTCAGTGGGCCCTATATACCTCCAATAACATTGGAGGAGTTAGTTTCATGTCGTCCTTTTTCTATCACTGGCTGGCGCTATAGCCTTTATCGACTCCTGCTGCCTTAGTATTGTACATATTGTAGAATCATGTTTGGTACGTCCGACGAAATCCAAGGCGATGAACAAAAACAGAGACAATATTTTGACGAAAAAAGTTGTCGATAGCCAAAATCGACAAAAACAGAGGCAAACGAAAACTAAGGTTCCAATGTAATGTAAGTACGTACTGTATACAGTATACATACTGTGAATAACTTGAGAGGTTCCTTAATACCAGTGATGTGCTCTTGAAACTGCCTTACCCTTCCTTAGACTGAAACTGCTTGCCTATTGATTTACTTAGCACTGTATGAGCCTTATGGGTTTAGTACTTCCCATGATAAAGTAATAATAATAATAGTAATGAAACTCAGTGTATAACATTCAGAGATAGTATTGGTTATGAGCTATTGTTAAATTCCATTTCAGATCATCTTTGGACCCATGTTTTCTGGAAAGACAACAGAACTGATGAGACGCCTTAAACGATACCAGATTAGTAAACACAAGTGTCTTATTGTCAAGTATGCAAATGACATAAGGTAAGAATATGATTTTAAAAATTATCTTTTATTTTTTTCTGAATGTGGTATAGGTTAGAAAAACTTATTAATTTTGGCTTTAACAACATTTTATTGAAGTAAAATAATTTATACTTCAGATCAATACATGGTCAGTCTGTGCATATGTGGAAAATATGGCAAGTATGCAAATACTTTTTTTTTTTTCATATTGTACTAACTGGACGTGCTCTACCTCCTTTTTTAATGAATAATTTACTTTCTTAAAATATTTCTTAAGTGCTTTTTTCATGTTTTTTTTTTCATAAACTTAACTAGGGAACACTGTATACACCTCTTAAAAGAATTTATATTCATCCCATTTGATGTATATTGATGAATTTTATCACTGCTTCATTGAATCTCAATTTTCAGATATGATGCGAATGGCATCACAACTCACGACAAGCAAATCCTTCCTGCAGTTTCTGCAACGGTGCTGAAAGATCTGAAGGAAAATGCTTCGGAATATAGTGTCATTGGAGTAGATGAAGGGCAGTTTGTAAGTGTTTGCTTGCTGTTATGTACATAGTCTATGATAATGAATGTAGGTACTTGTGTACATTTTGTGCACCTATGTACAGTATATGCACACATTAATCTGTTGACATTATTCCATTTAACATTCAACCATTTATTTTGCCACCTGTCTCCGCTTCCATAATTCTTTGAGGAACCTTCTACTGCTTTTTTTCTCTGATGTTGCCTTACACAGTATATTTTACTCTGTACAGTATCCTACCTTTCTTTTCCTTCACTTTCAAGCCCAATATGGTGTGCATCTTGTGGGCTCTTCAAAATTTTTTAATGCTTTTACATTATTTTTTTTTTTTGGGGGGGGGAAGGATAACCCCTAAAAATAGTAATCTAGGATAACCAAAAAAAGCCATTGTGGCTTATTTCCATGAGGACCCTTTGATTTTTTCCCCCCTCTAGGATGTGACCCACAGCAGTTGACTAACACCCAAGTACGTACCTAGTTACTGCTAGGTTTACCTGGAGAGGGTTTCGGGGGTCAACGCCCCTGTGGCTCGGTCTGAGACCAGGCCTCATGGTGGATCAGGGTCTGATCAACCAGGCTGTTACTGCTGGCTGCACGCAGACTGACGTACGAACCACAGCCTGGTTGGTCAGTTACTGACTTTAGGTGCCTGTCCAGTGCCTTCTTGAAGACAGCCAGGGGTTTATTGGTAATCCCCCTTATGTATGCTGGGAGGCAGTTGAACAGTCTTAGGCCCCGGACACTTATTGTGTTATCTCTCAGTGTACTCGTGGCACCCCTGCTTTTCATTGGGGGAATGTTGCATCTCCTGCCGAGTCTTTTGCTTTCATAGGGAGTGATTTTCGTGCGCAAGTTTGGTAATAATCCCTCTAGGGTTTTCCAAGTGTATATTATCATGTATCTCTCACCTGCATTCCAGGGAATACAGATCAAGGACCTTCAGCCGTTCCCAGTAATTTAGGTGCCTTATCGTACTTATGTGTGCCGTGAAAGTTCTTTGTACACTCTCCAGGTCAGCAATGTCACCAGCCTTGAAGGGGGCCGTTAGTGTACAGCAGTATTCCAGCCTAGAGAGAACAAGTGATTTGAAGAGAATCATCATGGGCTTGGTGTCCCTAGTTTTGAAGGTTCTCATTATCCATCCTATCATTTTCCTAGCAGATGTGGTAACAGGTATAAAAACATGCCCTGCATCTCCACTTGTGGAAGGATTGAACCCAAATCCTTCATGTCAGTCGAAGGCACTACCACTTGAACCACACACTGTATACGTGCTTAAAACTGTTGACAAAACATTTTTTGCATTTTATATATTTCACCCAAACTTTTAATGAAATTGACTGCCTAATTTTTAGAAGATTTTACTGTTATCCATGTAAAAAAATATAATTTTTTTATGAACTAATGTCACAAAAGCCAGGAAAATAACTGGGGGAATACTGAAAACTTTCGTAACAAGGGAGATAGTGCCAGTGGTGACACTGTTCAAATCTCTTATCTCTTGCTTTGAGTATTATTCAGGGTTGATGGCTCCATACAAGGCTGGAGAGAGATCAGAGCTGGAATATAGAGATCATTTACTGCCTGCATAGATCCAATAAAGCATTTAAATTACTGAGAAGACCTTAGTCATCAATAATGTGTGTGGAAAGTACCTGAGGGCCTAGTCTCAAATCTGCACAGTACAATTATAACATGCTGGAGTGAAAGATACAAGAAAAAGTGTAAAATAAACCCATTAAAAAGCAGTGGCACCATGGGCACAATAAGAGAATATTGTATCAGCAGCAATAGGCCCAGACAATTTAACTTCTTATTAGAGGATATCATAAACACTAGAAAAAGTGAGGTCTTCAAGAAGCAGCAACAGTCTGGTTGACCAGACAAACTTGGCCCAGGGTCAGCTGAGGGAATAAAAAAAAAAAACCTGTCAAAGGTAAAAATATAAACTATTATAAAAAATTTTTATAAAGGATGTAGTTTTTCACCATACAGTTTCAGAGATACCAAAGAAAGCAGTTAATTTAATGGCACTTTACTCCTTTTTTGTAACATTACTGTACTTTGAATCTTTTATTTTCTTCCCCAGTTTCCAGACATTGTAGAATTTGCAGAAGAGATGGCTAACTGTGGGAAGATTGTGATAGTGGCTGCACTGGATGGAACTTATCAGAGATTACAGTTTGGCAATATTCTGCATTTGGTTCCTCTAGCAGAGTCTGTAGTTAAGCTAACTGCAGTGTGTATGATATGTTATGAGGAAGCTTCATACACCAAGCGCACATCATCAGAAACTGCAGTAAGTGGTCATTGTTAGTTGCATTACTTTCAAAAATCCCATTTCTTTCCATACTAAGGGTGGTGATTCTTTTGTGCATCTGACTGTGCTGTGGCCTGACTCTTTTTGAATGCCTTAATATACATGAAAAATATACTGTATCATTTGGAAGGGGATTCAGTGTACTTTGGAGAAAATGTATAAACATGTGAAATCTTTCTTTCTTCTTTCAACACGTCGGCCGTTTCCCACCGAAGCAGGGTGGACCAAAAGAAAAAACGAAAGTTTCTCCTTTTACATTTAGTAATATATACAGGAGAAGGGGTTACTAGCCCCTTGCACCCGGCATTTTAGTCGCCTCTTACGACACGCATGGCTTACGGAGGAAGAATTCTGTTCCACTTCCCCATGGAGATAAGAGGAAATAAGAACAAGAACTAGTAAGAAAATAGAAGAAAACCCAGAGGGGTGTGTATATACATATGCTTGTACATGAATGTGTAGTGTGACTTAAGTGTAAGTAGAAGTAACAAGACATACCTGAAATCTTGCATGTTTATGAGACAGAAAAAAGACACCAGTAATCCTACCATCATGTAAAACAAATACAGGCTTTCGTTTTACACTCACTTGGCAGGACGGTAGTACCTCCCTGGGCGGTTGCTGTCTACCAACCTACTACCTAGGAAACGTGAAATGTCACCCTAAAAAAAAAAAAAAAACAGCTCAACTCCATAAAGGAGGCAATGGAGTAATTGCCTCAAACTACAGGTCTTTAGCACACATATCACACCAAAAACGTTTGACAGAGTGCTAATAAGGAAAATTACTATTATGCCAAGCTTCAAATTATAACCCAAAACAACAGAATTTTAGAGGAAGATCTTGCCTGTCACAGCTAGTAGACATTGTGTACACATGACTTTTTTCAGATTTTCAAATGAAACTATGGAATGATAAACTATACAATGAAGTCAGTAGATATATAACAGGGAAGAAAGGGAAATTAGTATTTAAATTTCTAACCAACAGATTGCTAAGAGTGGTAATAAACAAAACAAAAATTTATTTTAAGAGAAACATTCAGTACTCTTAAGGTACATGCCTGTGTCTTGTCCTCAAGGAAGATGACTTTGTATTATCTTTCAACTTTCAGCTGTTAATGCCTTACTTTGAGGAATCCAAGGCATCATAAGTCAGAGGGAAGTGAGTCACAATACTCAAACTAAGCTTTGTTGCTGTTTAGTGTTTTTTTATTTAATATAATAGGGCCTCTTGGTAAAAAAAAAAAAAAAGATACATTGTGACTTGTTTCCATGTTTTGAGTGTTGCACCTTGAAACAATTGTAATATCATAAGATTATATTATATATTCCAAGTGGGGCAATGTCAGGTTATGCATTTTCCTGTGTTTCAATTAGTAAAACACTTTGAAACATATATAATACAAGAAACTAGTGTACCTGGTGTTAGACATTGAAAACAACCAGAAAGTTGAAAGGCAATCATAATTTGGCATCAGTAAATTGTAAAATATATGTACCACTGATTCATTTATGCTGCTGTTGCTGATGAGTAATTTTTGTCTGTTACCAATTTCAACACACCATAAAATTGTAAGGTATCAACTGATTTTTTTCCATTCTGATTAGAAAAATGCTCTTTCAAATTGTAATTTTTTTCTCAAAAATTTTGCCTCGCATAGGAAATTTTATTTTGGGGCATGACACAGTTTAAAGAGTTAAGCATAATAAACTGAACATGGTCCACTAGGCCTCCTGCAGTGCACCTTGTGCACTCAGGTTAGCTTTGCTTACACCTGAACAAGTTACATCACTCACTGTGTTCAAGCCACTGTATCTCATGTCTACTTTCTACTTATAAACCTGTGTTGGGTGAAACATACAAATGAAAGTCTTCACCACAGTCGTGTCTATCAACTATTGGCAGCTTGCCATTCTCTCACCAATGGGCCTTGTAGCATTATTATTACATTCATGGGAGACTATGGGGAAGCACTCAACCCATAGGGGTCATACAGTGCCTGGGGGAAGATTATGGGGGAGTGCTGAACGTGTAGGGATTATACAGCACCTGGGGGGGGGGGGGAATGGAAGGCATTCAGGCTCGATTCGGGGAACTGGAGCAACAGATCCAGTTCCCTAGATCAAGAGCCCCTCACCAGCATCATAGCACCTCCCAATATTTAGTCAAAAATCTCTTGTACTTGTTTGCTCGTTTGTTTTCCTTTATAGTGGAAGTGGTGGCAGTGCAGCTTGCCATTTACTAGATGTAAAAAAAACTGGACAGTAGTCTTGGCAGAATTAATTTTTATTAAAGGATTAATGTTCAGAATGGTGATTAGGCTCTATCTATATTCCAATTAGTACAGCTTTAAAAACATTGCATAGCATATTATGGAAATACAGTGAACTAGCAAATAGATAAGCCATTAGACATTTATTTGTGTACTGTACCCCTGAGGTGACATGCCACAGTTAAGAGAACCCAGGCTTAAATCTGCACCTTTGATTATAGCAATAAAACTTAACCTGCTTTAACAGATGCAAACTCAGCCATTGTTCTTTATAGATTTTTCACATTGCATGAATAAAGAAATATTAAACCATTATTTAACAAAAACAAAGTATCAATACTCTATTATTCCATAAAATATGGCCTCTTCAGCTGGCATTAGCATTATCATCCATTGTTATTTGGTATTTCTGCTTATGGATAACTAAAGATTCATTATGATTAAAGACAAGTTTCTGTGTTTCAGGTTGAAGTGATAGGAGGTCGTGAAAAATACATTGCTACCTGTCGAAGATGTTACTCTGATGTCACTCCTCAGAAACATTCAGCTGCTGAGCCACTCAAATCAATTCAGGTAAAAATGTAATGTGTATGTATACTTTTGTAGATACTTTATATGTATATGATCAGCTATCATAATGCATACAGATAAGATGATGTCTTCATATGCAGTTTTTCCTGATACCCAAGAATTAAAATTCTATTCTTCTCTAACTTGCCCAAACTCCAAGTCCCATTTCACAGTTTCAGTCCCATGTATTCATAAGCAAAGATAAGCATTGTTAAAGATATCTTTAGTTAACACATTTAATTGAATTATACAGTATATATATATATTTTTTTTGGGGAGGGGGATTTAAGCCTGAAACTGTTTGCCACTTGAAAATCTGTCCCTGGAATATGCAACATTGAATTCACACTATCATCATTTGCTCTTTTGCAGGGTAAAATATGCTACTGCCTGATGTAAAATGAAAACTAAATTTAAATTATATTTATAAATTTTGCTAGAGATTTGGGGAGTGAAGGCAGAATGTACTCTCGATTGTCCATCCCCAACTACTTTCCAATCAGTTGCTGCTAGCAGCCTCCAGAAATATGTCACAGTAAATCGTATTAGCAAAGCTGCGTACATTATGATTCTTGGAGCTTTTACACTCCTTCATTGTTTTTTTTTTTTTTTTCCCAAGTATTTCCAGTCATTGAGAGTTTCTGGAGATGGTTTTAATTTATTTCAAAGTTGAGAGGCTGTACTCAAAAGATGCAGTCATTGCTTGAACCCTTAAAATTAATTCACAAATGCTTTTCCAAGTATTCAGCTTTATGAAACTTGTTTTATAGTTTTTTTCTTCGAATTCTGACTTTTGAATAGCTTCATGCTATGATTTCAGTGGCAAAAAAATACAATAGCAATCACAACAGTTGTTTACATGTCAGAAAAATTCAAAGATAAAGCTAAAACAGCATTATAAAGCTGAATGGCCTGGAAAAAGGTTTACAGTAAAATACCTAGCCTTTGTAATTTAATATAAATGGTTCTAGCAATGACTGTGTCTATAGAACACGACAGTTTAGTGTTTCATTTTTTATTACAATAATAATAATACAATCTCTGCTTCAATACAAATTTGAACTTTAGAAATTCTCAAGGTCAAAAATGGTTGCAAAGCTTTGCACTTCTACCAGTTGAAATACTTGTGGCAAAATCTGTAGATTAAGCAAGAATGTTATAGTATCATTATTGATTGTTTTGCTTTCCAAGTCAAGAAGAATTCAATTGAATTGTTTAAAATGACAAGTTTAATGATCATTTGTTAAATATTTTTGATTGATTTATTTATTAATCATACTTTAGGTTAATCAAGAAGCTTGTGTAATTTGCTTACCCTAGCAATTATTTCATGATACTGCACTTGCCCGGTTTAAGAAGAAAATCTATCTTAACCAATTCCTCTGTGCTGTCTACTTGTAAAACATTGAGCTGTTAGAGAACATTTGACAAATATGGCATCAAACTGTGATGTATGGCACTGTTTGATTGTTTGATGTGCATATAAGTTTTATTAGTGACAGTTGATCATTACTTTCTCATTTTATTGTACAGATAAAACAATTTTAACAATACTTTCACAGGAAAACATGGAGTCCAACGATACCCTCAGCTTGTGCAAACGACGCCTCTTAGATAACACACAGATACCACAGCGAGATGCAGATTTATCTAACAAGGAAAATAATAATGTTGAAATGGCATGATACACAGCTATATATCATATTCCTTTAAACTGGGTGCAAAGTATATATACCATACATCCATGTGGGTAACAGTAATGTAATCACATAA
This sequence comes from Cherax destructor, assembly GCA_009830355.1. Lineage (NCBI taxonomy): Eukaryota > Metazoa > Arthropoda > Malacostraca > Decapoda > Parastacidae > Cherax > Cherax destructor. The sequence continues at coordinate 310,523 of WNWK01001140.1, read as the reverse complement.
TTGACACTGAATTCAAATTAAATAATACATGTGCAAAAATTAATGGTAAAACATTTTTTGCTCCTTATTTGTAATGTGTAATTATGTATACTGTGAATTCTTTATACCTATGTAAAACATCTGTTACATCTCTTCTCTTGGCTGATAACTACCCTCTGCAGCATTTTACAGCCCAGACAGGTTTGGTAGGTTTTTAACGTTATATGATTAAAAAAATGCAGCACGTCAAATAATGTAATTGTTCTTTTACTTGTTTATCAATAAATATATTTACATACAGTAGACCCTCATTTAGCACGACTTTATGTTGCGCGTTTTGGGTATTACGCGATTGAAGAATTGCGGCACATTTTTATCTAACACGACGTAAACCTTATATTACGCGATTCGCTGGAGGGGAAAAATTTTGAGCCCGCGGTCGCCTGCAGTAGGTTAAACCATTGAGTCAGTGGGGGTCCTACTAAGGGTGGCTATGAGCCACAACAAGTGTTTAATGCTGACGAGACAAGTGTTTTCTGGAAGAAAATGCCAACATGAACTTATATCAGTCAGCAAGAGAAAAGTGCACCAGGCTTCAAGACAGCAAAGGATCGCTTCACCTTGCTCCTTTTGGGTAATGCATCAGGTGATTTCAAGTGTAAGCCCATGGTTATTTACCGCTGTAAGAATCCTCATGCTTTGAGGAAAAGGGAATTTGTTTTTCCTTCGCACAAACTAAGTTTATTCAGGTATACAGAGATAGTTACATTGATTATCATACATAGCTGCATATGTGTAGAGAACCTAGGATAACCCAAAGTGTTATCTAACCTAAAAAGAGAACCTAGGATAACCCAAAGTGTTATCCTAGAGAACCTAGGATAACCCAAAGTGTTATCCTAGAGAACCTAGTATAACCCAAAGTGTTATCCTAGAGAACCTAGGATAACCCAAAGTGTTATCCTAGAGAACCTAGGATAACCCAAAGTGTTATCCTAGAGAACCTAGGATAACCCAAAGTGTTATCCTAGAGAACCTAGGATAACCCAAAGTGTTATCCTAGAGAACCTAGGATAACCCAAAGTGTTATCCTAGAGAACCTAGGATAACCCAAAGTGTTATCCTAGAGAACCTAGGATAACCCAAGTGTTATCCTAGAGAACCTAGGATAACCCAAAGTGTTATCCTAGAGAACCTAGGATAACCCAAAGTTTGGGTTATCCTAGGTTCTCTACACATATGCTGCTATGTATGATAATCTTTGTAACTGTATCTGTGTATACCTGAATAAACTTATAGTTTGCAGGAAGAAAAAGCAACCATTCCCTCAAGCGGCCGGTGCTAATGTTGTGGAACAGCTGGGGAGACCACCCGCCTTCCCATGCTACCCTCCCCAACAACACCCTACCATCCCAGCATTCGACGTATTCCATACGCGTCAAGCCAGCTGTGTTTGTCAAGAATAAGAGTGAATTGTGTTTTGATCTTTAAATTACTATATCTTGTATCTGCCAAGCAATCATGTCACCCAGTAGGCATACAAGTGTTGCTCAAAGTGGCAAGAAAATGTTTAAGCATTTATTAAGTCTTAGAACTAACGAAGAAAAAGATATTAGACAAGACATAACCTGTGGCTGTAATGAAGTGTTACTTTGTACACACAAAAAGATGTAAACATAAGTTTGTGTGACTAACTTACTGAATGACTTGACTGACTGACTTACTGAATGACTTGACTGACTTACTGAATGACTTGTCTGACTGACTTACTGAATGACTTGTCTGACTGACTTACTGAATGACTTGTCTGACTGACTTACTGAATGACTTGTCTGACTGACTTACTGAATGACTTGACTGACTGACTTACTGAATGACTTGACTGACTGACTTACTGAATGACTTGACTGACTGACTTACTGAATGACTTGACTGACTGACTTACTGATGACTTGACTGATGACTTACGAATGACTTGACTGACTGACTTACTGAATGACTTACTGAATGCTTGACTGACTTACTGAATGACTTGACTGACTTACTGAATGACTTGATGCTGACTTACTGAATGACTTGACTGACTGACTTACTGAATGACTTGACTGACTGACTTACTGAATGACTTGACTGTTTGACTTACTGAATGACTTGACTGTTTGACTTACTGAATGACTTGACTGACTTACTGAATGTCTTGACTGACTTACTGAATGTCTTGACTGACTTACTGAATGTCTTGACTGACTTACTGAATGTCTTGACTGACTTACTGAATGTCTTGACTGACTTACTGAATGTCTTGACTGACTTACTGAATGTCTTGACTGACTTACTGAATGTCTTGACTGACTTACTGAATGTCTTGACTGACTTACTGAATGTCTTGACTGACTTACTGAATGTCTTGACTGACTTACTGAATGTCTTGACTGACTTACTGAATGTCTTGACTGACTTACTGAATGTCTTGACTGACTTACTGAATGTCTTGACTGACTTACTGAATGTCTTGACTGACTTACTGAATGTCTTGACTGACTTACTGAATGTCTTGACTGACTTACTGAATGTCTTGACTGACTTACTGAATGTCTTGACTGACTTACTGAATGTCTTGACTGACTTACTGAATGTCTTGACTGACTTACTGAATGTCTTGACTGACTTACTGAATGACTTGACTGACTGACTTACTGAATGACTTGACTGACTGACTTACTAAATGACTTGACTGACTGACTTACTAATGAGGCTGACTTACTGAATGACTTGACTGACTTACTGAATGACTTGACTCTTACTGAATGACTTGACTGACTTACTGAATGACTTGACTGACTTACTGAATGACTTTATTAAAGTTAGAGACACTCAGTACAACCATCGACTTCAGTTCCAGAATCTCTACTATCCACCTCAGCCCAGTAGGGCCACAGCATAACTCTCCACTCTCTTCACAATCATCCACAAACATTAGCACCCACAATTTAAGGTAAATACTATTATTTCTGTTACATTTGTAGTCTTAAGCAGTGAAAACAACATAATACATCACGATAATGAACTACAATTACATATTCTCTCTTATATTTGTAAGATCTGTTGGTCTAAAAAAAACTTGTTTGGCTTTTTGGGGACTCTCAGGAACGTAACCCTATTTTTCCCACAAGTTCTTTTAATTATCTAACACGATTTTAGCTAACACGACGTTTTCAGGAACGTAACTACCGTGCTAAATGAGGGCCTACTGTATATAAAACCATGAGAAGATAAATTAAACATGCTCACAGCAAAGATGTCTTGGCTAGCCTTGGTGCCCAGTTTAAGGGTTAAACTATGAGCAAATGCCTGTTCATCAAAATTACACCTGTAATTTGCAGACTTCAAAGATTTTGGTATACTAGGTAGATAACCGTAAAAAAAAATTTCATTTGTAATTAAATTTATAAGTAACAATTTTTAACCCATAGTTTTTAATAGCAATGTTTTTAAAGAATGTTTTACTAATTTTACTATAAAAACTAGTATATATATATATATTATATAAACGCCCATTTAATTGAGCTTGATGAAAGCATTGAATGTGATTACAATGTAAGGTGCTATAAATAAAGTTTGTATTTGATTACTTAATGACAATAAATTAATGATATTCTTATTGTCCTAATGTACAGTACTTTGGGATTTTTATTGCATAAATAAATTATTTATTGTGTAATATAAAGTAAGAATTGAGTCTCCACCACTCCTTGTGATATATGTGACAGATTTATCACTTCACAAGAATAATGATCTCCAGTGCCCAAAGGGCACAGAGATCCCTGTCTTTCTTTCTCATTACATTGTCAAATGTTCTAATCATTAGAACACTTTGTGATAGCCTGACCTTTGCCTCCTCTCCTACCTTCTATATTTCCTTTGCCTTTACTGTCTTCTAACTTTCCTAGTATAGGCTTATAGACTTTTTGCAGTGCTCATCATCTTGGGGACAGGTGTTAGTGTTACACTGCTTGACTCACTACCTTGAGATGTAATTTACTCTCACAAGTCGTCCAGCACAAGCTAGTAGGTCTCCTACAGTGCTCTTGTTCTTTTTTCGCATATTACTATTTTTTCTTTTAACACATTGGCCATCTCCCACTTAGGCAGGGTGATCCAGAAAAGAAACATTTTCACCATCATTCACACATAATCAGTGTCTTTGCAGAGGCACCCAGATTCAGGAGTTTTGATGTCACTCCAAACAGCCAGTACCCCAAACTAATATTATTACTTATTCTTAAATTACTACTACATACATGCTGTATGACCCCTTTTAGGTTTTAGCACTTGATTATAATAAATATTACTTTACCACTAGTTCTATTATTTCTTTCACTACTACTACAACCACCTCATCACTACCACTACTATTACTACTACCACTACTACAACCACCTCATCACTACCACTACTATTACTACAACCACCTCATCACTACCACTACTACAACCACCTCATCACTACCACTACTACAACCACCTCATCATTACCACCACTGCAGCTACCACTTACCACTACTACTACAACCACCACTGCTGCTACCACTTACCACTACAACCACCTCATCACTACCACCAGTGCTGTTACCACTTATCACTACTACTTCCTTCCTCCTGACCTGACTTCTGGCCTTCTCTATTTTTTTTTTGCTTAACTGACTTGACAATGTTCCAGTATGGGCTGAAATGTCATGAGTTTCCTCTCCTAAGTACGGGTTATTTATCATTTGTTCCAGCCATGGTACTCTATTTCTTTAATGTACTTACGATTTTATTAAAAATACAGTGGACCCTTATTTAATCCGTTCCAGGTCGGCCTAAATCCAAAAAGGCTGAAAACCGAAATAATATTTCCCATAAGAATTAATGTAAATACAATTGGAGTGGTTGGTATTTTTGTTTAATAAATGTATGAAAGAGGGGAAGGTACCTAAGGATTGGCAGAGAGCATGTATAGTTCCTTTATATAAAGGGAAGGGTGACAAAAGAGATTGTAAAAATTATAGGGGAATAAGTTTACTGAGTATACCAGGTAAAGTGTACGGTAGGGTTATTATTGAAAGAATTAGAGGTAAGACAGAGGGTAGGATTGCAGATGAGCAAGGAGGTTTTAGAGTGGGTAAGGGATGTGTAGATAAAGTGTTTACAGTGAAGCATATATGTGAACAGTATTTAGATAAAGGTAGGGAAGTTTTCATTGCATTTATGGATTTAGAAAAAGCATATGATAGTGGATAGGGTAGCAATGTGGCAGATGTTGCAAGTGTATGCAATAAGTAGTAAGTTAATGAATGCTGTAGCAGCGCTGTATAACCCCTGTGGTTTAGCGCTTCTATTTGATTATAATAATAATGAATGCTGTAAAGAGTTTTTATGAGGATAGTGAGGCTCAGGTTAGGGTGTGTAGGAGAGAGGGAGATTACTTCCCAGTAAAAGTAAGTCTTAGACAGGGATGTGTGATGTCACCATGGTTGTTTAATATATTTATAGATGGGGTTGTAAAAGAAGTAAATGCTAGGGTGTTGGAGAGAGGAGTGGGATTAAATTATGGGGAATTAAATGCAAAATGGGAGTTGACACAGTTACTTTTTGCTGATGATACTGTGCTTATGGGAGATTCTAAAGAAAAGATGCAAAGGTTAGTGGACGAGTTTGGGAGGGTGTGTAAAGGTAGAAAGTTAAAAGTGAACAAAGATAAGAGTAAGGTGATGAGGGTATCAAATGATTTAGATAAAGAAAAAGTGGATATCACATTGGAGATCGAGTATGGAAAAAGTGAATGTTTTCACCTGTCAGCGGATGGGTTTATGGAAAAAAGGTGAGTGGTGCATTGAGGTATCTGTGGAGACAAAAAACATTATCTATGGAGGCAAACAAGGTAATGTATGAAAGTATAGTGGTACCAACACTTATATGGGTTTGAAGCATGGGTTGTAAATGCTGCAGTGAGGAGGCTGGAGGCAGTGGAGATGTCCTGTCTAAGGGCAATGTGGTATAAATATGCACAGAATTCGGAGTGTGGAAATTAGGAGGTGTGGAGTTACTAAAAGTATTAGTTAGAGGGGTTGTTGAGGTGGTCTGGTCATTTAGAGAGAATGGATCAAAGTATAGAATGACTTGGAGAGCGTATAAATCTGTAGGGGAAGGAAGGCGAGGTAGGGGTCGTCCTCGAAAAGGTTGGAGGGAGGGGGTAAAGGAGGTTTTGTGGGGGAGGGGCTTGGACTTCCAGCAAGCGTGTGTGAGCATATTAGATAGGAGTGAATGGAGACGAATGGTTTTTGGGACCTGACGAGCTGTTGGAGTGTGAGCAGGGTAATATTTAGTGAAGGGATTCAGGGAAATCTGTTATTATAGATTTAGCCGGACTTGAGTCCTGGAAATGGGAAGTACAATGCCTGCACTTTAAAGGAGGTGTCTGGGATAGTGACAGTTTGGAGCGACTATTCTAAACTGTAGTATCTGAGTGCCTCGGCAAAGACTGATTATGTATGAGTGAGGTGAAAGTGTTGATTGATGATGAAAGTATTTTCTTTTTGGGGATTTTCTTTCTTTTTGGGTCACCCTGCCTCGGTGGGAGACGGCCGACTTGTTAAAAAAAAAAGAAAATCCGTTCCAGACACCCAAAAATAAAAATTTTAAAGATTAACTATAGTTTTACATACACAAAACAATGAGAACTAAATAAAATGACTAATGAAATGGATAAATGAACATTTAAATCACTATTACATACCTTTATTGAAGACTTGTTGGTGTATGGAAGACAGGGAGAAGACTGATTATTGTTTAGAAGGGGAATCCCCCTCCATAAAGACTAGGTATCAAAGCCCTCTCTGGGATTACTTCCCTTCTTTGTCTTTTACTGGCACTAGGACCAGCTTGAGAGCCACTGGACCCCTGTCACACAAAAAAACTTTCCAGAGAGCTCTGTTTCTGATGTCTCTAAGATTTGCCTGAAGTGGGACAAGGTTTTGTCACTGAACATGTTGTAGATATGGCTTGTTTCAGCTTGGTCAGGGTGGTATTTCTCCACAAAACTTTGCACCTCTCTCCATTTTTCACAAATGTCCTTAATCGCTGAAGAAGGCACATCCTTCCCCCTCTCTTCCTCCTCTGAACCAATTTCCTCAGCTGTGGTCTGTTGCTGTTGCAGATGAAGGTCTTGCAGCTCTTCAGTGGTTAGCTTTTCCCTGTGGTCCTCCACCAACTCTTCCACATCCTCGCCACTCACCTCCAACCCCATGGGCTTCCCCAAAGACACAATAGATTCCACAACTTTGCTGCAATTTCTTTCTTGAAGACCCCTGGCTGTCTTCAAGCAAGCACTGGACAGGCACCTAAAGTCAGTGCCTGACCAGCCGGGCTGTGGTTTGTACATCGGCCTGCGTGCGGCCAGCAGTAACAGCCTGGTTGATCAGGCTCTGATTCACCATGAGGCCTGGTCACAGACCGGGCCGCGGGGGCGTTGACCCCCGGAACTCTCTCCAGGTAAACTCCAGGTATCGTGTTTCTCACTCTCTTTACCAAAGGGCTGGCACTAGGAACTTTCTTTAGGCCCATAATGGCATATTTTGCAGTTGCACTCAATCAACAACCACAAAAAACAATGGATTATAACGAGATGTTTGGATGAATGCGCGGAGTCTTGCTCACTCACCGAGAGACACAGCCAGACTGACTCACAAATGCGGCAGAGTGGCGGGCGGACACATCCAATACTGCCGATTTCCAGGTTAACGGCCGAAATCCGGAACAGAATTTTGGCCAAAAAAGAGGCCGATATCCGAGGGTCCACTGTACATGGTATTCCAATTCAAAATGAATTATTTACACTTCACAGCAGTATTTAATCATTTTCAAGCTGTATGATGCTACTACTCTTCAAGCTATTACAGTATTACTCTTCATTAATATCAAAATTATAATTAAAATGTATTTTACTTAAAGCATGTTGGCAAGGCACATTTTAACAGCACAGTACATACTCAATATAAAAGTTAAACTAATGGCCAAGTATAGTTTAGGTCACTTCTTCATAAGCTTACTGAATTACTTTGCTCTCTAAATGATTAAAAACAGAAGAATTTATGTAGCTCATTCAAATTATTAATTTTTTCAGTTCTTAATCTTAAAGATACTGTAAAAAATTTCATCAATTTGGCTATAGTGACCAGTACAACACTAGCTTGAAACTCGTCCATTCACCTGTGTTAAAAATGTACTCTCACCCCAGTTCCCTTAGTCTTTCCTCTATCTCACCTGGTTACCCCATATTATTTAAACTTTTTTATATTCTAAATTTCTTTAATCAGTGTCATAATTTTCCAAGTAGCCAGTGCTGAAAGACTCGTACAGGTTTAACTTTTCTATGAATACAGTAATTTTCTAAGAATAACTGAAGGCTATAACTCTCAAATAATAAACTAAGTAATTTTGCAGGCATCAGATCTATGACTGACACAGGAAATTCAAAGTATATTAACAACACAACTGTATTAATTAGCCTATACAGTGGTCCCCCGAGTTACGTACACCCCGGAAATCATACAATTATGTAAGTATAATATTGTAAGTGCTTGTGGAAGTGTATTTTTGGGGGTCTCAAATAGACTAACCTACGTGACATTTTTCCTTAAGGGAGTAAATTCGTTCAGTAATGGCGCTTGAATGGAGTGAAGTTTTTACGATACTCGGGGGACCACTGTACTGAAAGCAAGAAGTCAATACCAAGTGAAGACTGCTAACATGTCCAATTTGTATGATAAATGTTAAAAATTATCAATTAAACCCTAGCTTCCTTATGAATATACAATGGATCCCCGGTTTTCGTACTGCTCCAAACTTGAACAATTATGTAAGTGTATTTTTGTAAGTGCTTTTGTAAGTGTATTTTTGGGGGTCTAAAAGGACTAATCTAATTTACATTATTCCTTATGGGAACAAATTCGTTTGGTAACGGCACTTGAACAGCATTCTGGAACGAATTAATTATGAAAACCGGGGGTCCACTGTACTACTACCAATAATAAATTTCAACTGTAGCCACCACTATAAATCATTTTAATCAGTAAGATTCAGGGCTGCCATGAGTAGAATTGAAAGTTTATTTAGAGTGATGCTCTGTAAAATTAAATTAAGATAAATCTTGTAATGTGCACAATACTGCAAATTTTAATTTTAAGGTGTATGAAAAAAGTTTTCATTGTGGAACATGAAAAAATAATGTGCTATATCTAACTACATGACTTACTAATATACTGGTTTCAAAGGAACTTGATTCCTTTATTATCACCAAAATCCATCAGCTCAGCTTTCCCAGCTACTTCTAATGACTTCAAAGCTTTGAGGAGAATATCACCATCCAACCCATGAAATTCTGGAAACAAATGAATGTACAATAAGAAACAAGACATTGTGAGTTATACTTTTATTAGAAATGGTTTGCAAGCTCAATTTTGTTCATTAAAAAGCACTAAACCTGTTTGGAGTAAAAAAAAAAAATAAACTTACATAAAAGGGCGAGTTTGGAGCATCACAAACACCGGGGGTCCACTATACATATGTGAAATAGTACCTAAAAACTGATATACGTACGTATACAATTAAATTTAAATGCAATCTATTTGGAAGGCAAATGGGGCCAGGAGGCTTGTCTTGAAACTGTTTTTTGAAGAATAAGAACACTTTTTTTTTTTTTCTTAGAGTGCATGTTATAGCTTACTAAAATTAGCAACATTTTTCTAAGGATCTTTTTTCACACTACACATTAGGGGTGTGCCAAAGTATCATTATCAGTCTGAAGTTTAGTATCAGTATCGGCTAATTTTGATGGTATCGGTATTAGTGGGTTATGGCTAATTTTGATGGTATCGGTATTAGTGGGTTATGGCTAATTTTGATGGTATCTGTATCGACCTAAAATTAAATATCAATATTGGTATCAGTATCAGCAAAAAATTTGGTATCATCCCATCCCTACTTTACATAAAAGTGAGAGTACATTCTTTTATTTATTATTATTATTACAACATTTATTATTACTAATTAGAGTGTCTTCAAGGCTGATGGAGATTAAGGAGGGCTAAAGCCACCCTTAACACCACCACTATTGTTTTTGTATTCCTTGTACTGTACTTTATAAATCCCCAATGGGTGAAAAAATCATATTAGCAGAAAGAAGTCTTCACCAGACTGTAAACATGAAACACCACACAAGTATATACATGCCATTTTTCTTATTTTTACAACATATAATAAATCTGTTGATCTTGCTCACTGGTTTAATGCTTTTGTGAATAAAACAATAATTATCTTATTCCATTAAGTATTCCACAGGCAAGTGAAAGTGGTCAGGACACTGCAACAGCCTGCAGCACTCTAAAATGGAAGGACGAATGCAAGGCCAACTACTTGCTCATAAGTAGTCATATACAATACGTACAGTACAGTGGACCCCCGAGTTACGAGCATAATTCATTCCAGAAGGCTGCTCAAGTGCCATTACCGAACAAATTTTCTCCCTTAAAGAATAATGTCAAGTAGGTTAGTCCATTTCAGACCCCCAAAAATACACTTACAAAAGCACTTACAATATTACACTTACATAATTGTACGATTTCCGAGGTGCTCGTAACTCAGGGGTCCACTGTACAGTGGACCCCCGAGTAACGAACAAAATTCATTCCAGAAGCCTGCTCAAGTGCCATTACCGAACGAATTTACTCCCTTAAGAAATAATGTCAAGTAGGTTAGTCCATTTCAGACCCCCAAAAATACACTTACAAAAGCACTTACAATATTATACTTACATAATTGTAAGATTTCCGGGGTGTTCGTTACTCGGGGTCCACTGTATATACATTTTATTGCTGTAATATTATACCTATATCAAATAGTTTTGTAGGCTTGAAAGATAACTAGATGTATTTCAGTTGCTGTGCGATCCAAAAAAAAGGTATCCCCGTATTTCATAATCCTAGTCCCTTGTGCCTCAATGACCACGATTGGACTAGTGCAATGTGGTATAAGTTGACAATGCAACAGTTTAATATTAGCATTAAAGATTTTAAAGGAATCAGAAGAGGCATTCGTAAGTCATCATAAAGAAATAATTTCTCAAGTTCTTCAATAACAATGATAAATTAGAATATTACACAACCTAAATCTAATTTAAAAATTAAATTTTCACTATGTTAATATCTTTAAGTTCCTCCTTTAACCCTCATGCATACTTTGCTAAAACAAAAAAATTATTTGCTCAATAGCTGTTTCATATTTTAATTTTATAAGCAACGAAATATCGATAATTAATGAAGAAAACTTCTATTCCACAATACACTCCTATTTTCCTGTGGTACGAAACAAAAACATACTGTACCTTGATTGATGGTATCATCACCTTGGTTGATCTCATACAATGTACAAACGCTGTTGATGTGACTGGTGGCTTGAGCCCATGTATAAATCTGTTGACCCCATTCAGCTGGACTTCGCCAAAACAGGTACCCTCTGAGGACATGACAAAAGGCCATTACTAGCCTTCAATAACTTTCCAACTCATTCCTAATAACAATGGAACTAATTTTATTGATGAAGGTGTGTTCCTCATCATTAACAAAGTCTTTCAAACTGAACTGCTTAAGACTTTGTAAGCAGTACATAACTGGGAGGACAAAGTGTGCTTTACTGACTTAGGATTTTATAGATCCTTGATGAACATTTGAACTTTTCTCTAAAGGAGACAGGTAATTATTTCAGGTACAAAAAAAATCTGCCAATTAAATTTGGTATATTTAAATGACTATGCCTTATGATAGTTTTGTGAGTATTTTACAGGACTTCTACAGTATCCTAATGAAGCCTAAACCAATATGTTAAAATATAATTTGTAAAGAACTTATTTCGTTATGCAGCATTTTAACTACACAAAAAACAAACTGAACTGTACTGTACTGCACATAGCACTAAAATGAGGATCTATTCAGTGGTGATACATCTGCATACCAAGTGAAGTGCAATAAAGTATATACAGATAAAATTTGACTCCTAGCTGATAAATGCCTTAGGTAATACATGCAGCTATTAAGTAAAGACTAAACAGCAAAGTGAGGACTTTAATTAGAGACAGGATTTGTATAAAGAATATGATAAATTTGTTGTGAAGCTTAATTAGTTTGTTAGGTTTAAACCCTATTTACTGTACAACGGGTCATTAAGTCTGCAGTACATCTGTACACCACCATTCAATATTATTATTATTATTATTTTTTTTTCAACAAGTCAGCCATCTCCCACCGAGGCAGGGTGACCCAAAAAGAAAATTCTTTCATCATCATTCAACACTTTCACCTCACTCATACATAATCTTTGTCTTTGCAGAGGCGCTCAGATATGACAGTTTAGAATAGTCCCTCCAAACTGTCAATATCCCAGACCCCTCCTTTAAAGTGCAGGCATTGTACTTCCCATTTCCAGGATTCAAGTCCGGCTAAATCTATAATAACCGGTTTCCCTGAATCCCTTCACTAAATAATTATTATTATTATTATTATTAATACTTTAATCCCTAAAATAGGGGTCTACCTGCCTGCCTGGAGTGACAGGAGAGACTGCATTTTTCTAAAATTATTTACCTATTTTTTTTTTGTATAAAATTGTCAAAGGGCATGGCCAAATTATTTGTCAGACCAGTTGCTTCCCACAAATGTGAAAAACTATACACAAAGCTTTCATTAAAGGTAAAATTAGAGTAGGTAAAAATACTTTCTTAAATGTCTAGTGTCCTGCTCCTACAGGGCCACCAGATTAACAAGACCATGGGAAAAAAGTGTAATTTACTTTTTCACTTCCTACAAATTTGAAAAACTATACACAAAGGTTTCATTGAAGGTTAGGTAACAGTATCATGTACATCCAGTTCCCTGCTTTAATTTGGGTACTAGTATTTATTTGTATTTTAACGTTTTCACTTCATATTTTTAATCAATATGTTAAAGAGTACATGGATATACCCCTTTTCATGCTTCCAGGAGAGCAATGGATATTTATGAGACCAAGGGTCTCATAATTTGCTAAAATTGTCTGCATTTAGCTTTTTTCATTCCAGTGTTTTTAATTAGTATGTTTAAGAGTATGTGTGGTTTCAAGCAATACTGAAAATTTTTAACAAAATCACTCTCATTAGCCTATAGCTCAGAAGTTTTTTGGAGGTACAGTGGTCCCTCGGTTTTTGTGCATCTCCAAACTCGAACATTTATGTAAGTGTATTTTCGTAAGTGCTGTTGCAAGTGTATTTTTGGGGGTCTGAAATAGACTAACCTACGTGACATTATTTCTTAAGGAAGTAAATTCGTTCAGTAATGGCACTTGAGCAGCATTCTGGAACGAATTTTCAGCGAAAACCGAGGGACCACTGTATACTCTTCTCTGTATGCCTTTTGCTCTTTGTATTGAGTTTAACAAAGTTTATTGTTGTTTAGCCTTTCTTACAGCATTTGTTGTCTGTTGCTTGTACAACAGTACAATTTTTGCAGATCCTGATGATGGTGAATATTCACTAAAACATCGAACAGCTTAGTAAATTTACTTTAAAAGAAACAAAGTCTTTCCTGTTACCCCATGCATTATGTGATGCTTCTTATTCCTCTCAGTGTATATTTAAGCAGTAAAGCTTAAGCTGTGTATACACTCACCTTCGTTTGGTCTTATCTGTCCATTCAAGATTCCCACGTTTGGCCAACTCCTCCAAGACAACCATTATACTATCTGCTGGTAAGGAGCGACTGATGGAAGGGTTCCTAAAAATGTGGAAACATATATTGTAAGCCTAATATAAAACAGTACTACAATAAAAGCAATAATGAAAATTCAGGATCAGTTCTTAAATTACTGCAGCTTTATTTGTAACTTCAATGGAAAAATATTCATTATTATTATTATTTAGTTAAGTCAATAGTCATCTCCCACCAAGACAGGTTTTTTATTATTATTATTATTATTATTAGTATTATTATTATTACAATCAAGTAGTGTAAAATCTTAACAGGTCATGCAATGGCATGGAACATGGATACAATTACATTTGATTTTAGGGAAGGAAGAGTAGCTCAAATAACTTGGATCAAGAATGCTTTCTCTTTTTCCCTTCAGGGGTTAATGGAAAATAATTTAAAGAGAATAAAAATGTTGCAGGAAAGAAACAGTAATCTATACTTTGAAATTTGCATTCCTTTAATATTAATTCTATTTAAATTTTCACAGAATAGTACGTATATATTTACTCAAAAGTTTGGTAATCTATTGAGAACCCCCCCCCCCAAAAAAAAATGCAAACATGTAGATGACTTAAAAAACAAAGAAAAGTGCAACAAAGAGTAAATCTGTTAAAAGGCTTTGGCCATGAAGACTTCTATAAATTTTACCCACAGTGACCTAATGTACCAATAAGCTAAAAGAAATTTACAAATTTATTTGCCTAGTACGTACAAAGCATAATTTAACTTTACAGTGGTACCTCGACATACGAGCAGCTCCCAACTTGAACAATTATGTAAGTGTATTTCTGTAAGTGCTTTTGTAAGTGTATTTTTGGGGGTCTGAAACGGATTAATCTAATTCACATTATTCCTTATGGGAACAAATTCCTTCGGTATCGGCACTCGAACAGCCTTCTGAAAAGAATTAAACTCGTAACTCGAGGTACCACTGTATTTTAAATACTGTTTAGTACTTTTAGACTATTTTACCATGTATAATACACCAGACTTAATATTATCACATTTAGGATGACTTGCTAAACCTGTAGGGGTCATATAGCATCTGTGGACTGGGAAGCAATCATGTTCAATCTGAAGAAAGGGAAAACAGTTCCTTTTCTTTGAGCAAGAGTCCCTCTCAATCATCGTAGAACCTTCCTTGAGATGTCCATGCACCAGGTATGATAAAATTAGTTTTATCTCAAGCAAATGTGAATATAGTAAGCTTATGTGAGATGTCCTGCTTTACAAAGAAGTGTTGTTAAGAAAAACAGCAGTAAAAACATGCCAAAGTTTAAATCTGTATTATGTCAGAGACTGCAAGTACAGCTGTCCCTTCAAATTAGCAAAACTAAAAACTACAGATAATGCAGAATTAAATCTTCAAGAAAATATTTGCTTTACATTTGGATTAATTTTGCATTTTGGAGACTGTAACTCTGTAATTTATCTTTTATAATCTGGTAAATATTGACATTCATAAAAAATAACGGTATGAAGAAAAAGAAATTTGTGTGGAAAATCTCCGAGTCAGAAAATCACTGGATAATTGAACCTACTGTATTACTGGGCTACCCATTAGTAAAACCATTGGAAAACTGAAACATGCAAATAAATAAGCCATGAATTTGTAGGCTATCTACAGGTGAATAATTATTGGAAAATGCTAAGTACTGAAGACATCAATGCTTACTTAAACACAGGTAAACTAGATGCTTCTGTGACATCAATTTGGCTAACATTGTTGTTTCTTCCCCAATTCACAACCAGGGCACACCAGGCATCGAGCTGAGTTCGTCGTACGTCTGCATTTGGCTGAAGCCTTGAAAAATAATGTATACATACAAAATGTTTGCAATCGGAAAAAAAAAATTGATAAACAATATTTGTCATGACCAAGGATCATCAATTAACCCTTACAGTCAATACTAAATGGCCCTCACACAGAATCAGTGCATCTCTTTCAAATGGCCTGAGAGTTGTTAATATACTAAAAAATAAGAGAATCACAATATTAAACAACTGCATCTCAGTGTAGCTGCTGTAATTGTTAGATACAGAAATTAGTATAGATTATTTTATATTGCGTATATTGATTGTCCTGTATACGTATATAGTATGTACTAGAGATATGTCAGAGTATCTGTATTGGTGGGTATCAGCAAATTTTGATGGAATCTGTACAGCCTAAAATTGAATATTGGTATTGCTGTCAATAGGCATAGGCTCATTTTTATGGTAACAGGGTATCAGCTAATTTTTTATGGTATCGTTATAAGCCTCAAATTGAGTATCAGTATTGCCAAAAATTTTGGCATCATCTCATCCCTAGTACGTATACACAATAGTTACTAAGAGTGGATGTTTTCTTTATTCAGTACCATATCCAATATACCACATGTGTCATGTACTCCACAGTTACACTTGTACTCTCATTTGCAGCTATTTATTTTATAGCTTTATGAAAATGCTATAGGTGTCCCATGGTTCATTTGGAAACGTGCTCACCACACACAGAGTATCTGTGGCTTGATCCCCAGCATGGTTGGAAATGTTAAACATGTTACCTTACTCCTGCTGTCCTTGTTCACCTAGCAGTAAGTAGGTACTTGGGTGTTAGTCGACTGGGGAACAATATTAAAGGATCACAATGGAAATAAGACAGACAGTCCTCAATGATGCAAAGTTTCTTATGTTATGCTGAGTGGCTAACCCTCCCATGGGTTATCCTGGGTGGCTAACCCTCCCACGGGTTATCCTGGGTGGCTAACCTTCCCATGGGTTATCCTGGGTGGCTAACCCTCCCCCGGGTTATCCTGGGTGGCTAACCCTCCCATGGGTTATCCTGGGTGGCTAACACTCCCACGGGTTATCCTGGGTGGCTAACCTTCCCATGGGTTATCCTGGGTGGCTAACCCTCCCACGGGTTATCCTGGGTGGCTAACCCTCCCACGGGTTATCCTGGGTGGCTAACCCTCCCACAGGTTATCCTGGGTGGCTAACCCTCCCACGGGTTATCCTGGGTGGCTAACCCTCCCATGGGTTATCCTGGGTGGCTAACCCTCCCACGGGTTATCCTGGGTGGCTAACCCTCCCACGGGTTATCCTGGGTGGCTAACCCTCCCACGGGATATCCTGGGTGGCTAACCCTCCCACGGGTTATCCTGGGTGGTTAACCCTCCCTGGGTTATCCTGGGTGGCTAACCTCCACGGTTATCCTGGGTGGCTAACCCTCCATGGGTTATCCTGGGTGGCTAACCCTCCCACGGGTTATCCTGGGTGGCTAACCCTCCCACGGGTTATCCTGGGTGGCTAACCCTCCCACGGGATATCCTGGGTGGCTAACCCTCCCACGGGTTATCCTGGGTGGTTAACCCTCCCCTGGGTTATCCTGGGTGGCTAACCCTCCCCTGGGTTATCCTGGGTGGTTAACCCTCCCCTGGGTTATCCTGGGTGGCTAACCCTCCCCTAGGTTATTCTGGGTGGCTAATTCTCCCACGGGTTATCCTGGGTGGCTAATCCTTCCCCGGGTTATCCTGGGTGGTTAACCCTCCCCCGGATTATCCTAGGTGGCTAATCCTCCCACGGGTTAAAAAATCCCAACAAATCTTATCTTTACTGAAAAAGAATTACAAAAAATATTTGGGAATCCCCCCTTATCACTCATCATTGTCTTGTTAGTTGTGGCTTTCCTAGTTAAAAGTGACTCGCTGATGATCAATAATTTGTCATATAAACGTATTAAAGTTTAACTAAGAGGTAACATACGTGAAAAAAGGTGGAAAACTGTACTGCCACGGCCACTCAAAACCTGTCATTGTTGTTGTTGTTGGTTGTTGGAGGTTTTGAGGACCACTAAAACTTACGTCTTATTGAGCACTGCCTCCCGGGGGTCCCGGGAGGCAGTGTGTATAATAATAATACTTTATTGAGACATTCAAATTCAAATTCAAATCCTTTATTTCATGTAATACAAGGTGGGGGGTACTTATAGTTATACATTAAAGTTGATATTACAAGATGGCCAATAATATGCCTAGGTATGCCTAGGCTTTTCAGGCAGTCTTATGATAGGTCTTACTCAATAGCTATACAATGGATATACAGATTGTAAGGTTAGGTTAGGTTTACAAAATTTAGGTACTGGAATTTAAACATTGAGAATTTAACAATTAGTATAAAAAGTTAGCAATTAGTTTATATATTAATGATAAAGGTGATATATTGGCATAATATAGATTCTATATTGGAGTATCTTAGGCAAACTTATGACTAGCTTAAGTATTATGGAGCAATAGTTGTATTAGAATTTTGGTTAGAACTGTGCAAATTAAGGGGACAATGTAATACAATGGTACAATGATACATGGTTGGGTAGACAAGATACATAGGTATTAATGAGATGTACATGCCAAAAGCCCCTAATATGCTGTGCATTGCTGTGTGTGTATGTATGTTAGTTAGTTACCATTTTGTCCTAGGCACATGTCAATTAGACACTAGGCCTGTTGTATGTATGTGTGTGTATGTGTGTGTAAGGAAACACTTCGAAATGTTTCTGCCCCACCGGGAATTGAACCCGGCCCCTCCGTGCGTGAAGCAAGAGCTTTACCACTGGGCCACCGGGGGCGTTATGTATGTATGTATGTATGTATGTATGTATGTATGTATGTATGTATGTATGTATGTATGTATGTATGTATGTATGTATGTATGTATGTATGTATGTATGTATGTATGTATATATATATATATATATATATATATATATATATATATATATATATATATATATATATATATATATATATATAAATTAGGTCAGCTGGAAGAGGGATGAACCTTCAACCAAAGTCAAAAGTCAAAGTCAGAGACTATTTCCACATGGACCACAAGGACCCCCAATGGAAATAAAGCCACTTTGTCTAACTTTTGGGGGGTTATCCTAGGTTATATACACATATGTTACTATGTATGATCTTTGCATTCACGTGTACCTGTACCTAAATAAACTTACTTGCAAAGTCAGATACTCACCTGAGTCAACAACAACAGGCTTAACAGAAGTGATTTTTGTGAAAGGGCTTTTATTTTTTCACTATTTGACTTATACTCCATACTGCGAAATGTGGCCGGTAGTCGTCCCTTATTAATCCCGTGGCCGGTAGTCGCCTCATATTAATCCTATGGCCGGTAGTCACCCCATATCCTGTGGTCGGTAGCCGCCCCATATTTATCCTGTGGTTGATAGCTGTCCCATATTCATCATTTGGGTGGTAGTCACCCCATATTCATCATTTGGGTGGTAGTCACCCCATATTCATCATGTGGGTGGTAGTCACCCCATTATTATTATAATCAAAAGAAGCGCTAAACCACAGGGGTCATACAGCGCCGCGGTAGTCACCCCATAATCATCACTTGGGTGGTAGTCACCCCATAATCATCACTTGGGTGGTAGTCACCCCATATTCATCACTTGGGTGGTAGTCACCCCATATTCATCACTTGGGTGGTAGTCACCCCATATTCATCACTTGGGTGGTAGTCACCCCATATTCATCACTTGGGTGGTAGTCACCCCATATTCATCACTTGGGTGGTAGTCACCCCATATTCATCACTTGGGTGGTAGTCACCCCATATTCATCACTTGGGTGGTAGTCACCCCATATTCATCACTTGGGTGGTAGTCACCCCATATTCATCACTTGGGTGGTAGTCACCCCATATTCATCACTTGGGTGGTAGTCACCCCATATTCATCACTTGGGTGGTAGTCACCCCATATTCATCACTTGGGTGGTAGTCACCCCATATTCATCACTTGGGTGGTAGTCACCCCATATTCATCACTTGGGTGGTAGTCACCCCATATTCATCACTTGGGTGGTAGTCACCCCATATTCATCACTTGGGTGGTAGTCACCCCATATTCATCACTTGGGTGGTAGTCACCCCATATTCATCACTTGGGTGGTAGTCACCCCATATTCATCACTTGGGTGGTAGTCACCCCATATTCATCACTTGGGTGGTAGTCACCCCATATTCATCACTTGGGTGGTAGTCACCCCATATTCATCACTTGGGTGGTAGTTACCCCATATTCATCCTGTGGGTGGTAGTCGCTCATTATTATAATCAAGGGGGAGCGCTAAACCCGTAGGATTATGCAGCGCCTGTGGGGGATGTGGAAGATATTCAGGCTTAATTCAGGGAACTGGAACACAGATCCAATTCCCTAGATCAAGAGCCCCTCACCAGCATCAAGGAACCTTCCCTGAGGGGCCGGTAGTCGCCCAATATTCATCCTGTAGTCATCCCATATTCATCATTTGGGTAGTAGTCACCCCATATTCATCATTTGGGTGGTAGTTGCCCCATATTCATCATTTGGGTGGTAGTCACCCCATATTCATCACTTGGGGAGTAGTTGCCCCATATTCATCATTTGGGTGGTGGTCACTCCATATTCATCCTGGGTGATAGTTGCCCTATATTTATCCTTTTGGTGGCAGTCATCCCATATTCATACTGAGTGGCAGTCACCCCATATTTAATCTATCAGTGGCAGTCACCCAATATTCATCCTGTCAGTGGTAGTCACCCCATATTCATCCTGTCAATGGCAGTCACCCCCCCATATTCATCCTGGGTGGCAGTCACCACCATATTCATGATTTGGATAGTAGTCACCCTATATTCATCTTGTGCTGGGTAGTCACCTCATATTCATCTTGTGCAGGGTAGTCACCCCATATTCATCCTATTGGTGGCATTCACCCCATATTCATCCTATTGGTGGCATTCACCTCATATTCATTATTTGTCTGGTAGTCGCCCAATATCCATCCATACACAGTCTACTTTGTATATAAGTATTCATCAACTGGTCAGTATTGTATACCACTGATATATATTACCATTATTTCCTTGGTATATTCTGTTTATGAAAAAAGTATTGAACCCACAGGGACAATACAACACTGAAAAATTTAATTATTATTTAACCTATTAAATCAAAGAAAATTCTTTGTTCTGCCTCAATGATCTCTGTGCTTGGAATGTATTACGTATTACATTCACAGGCAGGGGGAGCACTAAACCTATAGAAATCATGCAGCACATGAACAATGGAAGGATCACATTTGATCGAAGAAAGGAGAGGTCAGTTCTATTTCCTCATACTAAGAGCCCTATACCTAGGTAGTTGGTTGGTAGACAGCAACTGCTCAGGGAGGTACTACCGTCCTGCCAAGTGAGTGTAAAACGAAAGCCTGTAATTGTTTTACATGATGGTAGGATTGCTGGTGTCTTTTTTCTGTCTCATAAACATGCAAGATTTCAGGTATGTCTTGTTACTTCTACTTACACTTAGGTCACACTAAACATTCATGTACAAGCATATATATATACACACCCCTCTGGGTTTTCTTCTATTTTCTTACTAGTTCTTGTTCTTATTTCCTCCTATCTCCATGGGAAAGTGGACCAGAATTCTTCCTCCGTAAGCCGTGTGTGTCGTAAGAGTCTACTAAAATGCCGGGAGCAAGGGGCTAGTAACCCCTTCTCCTGTATACGTACATTACTAAAGTTAAAAAGAGAAACTTTTGTTTTTCTCTTTGAGCCACCCCACCTCGGTGGGAAACGGCTGATTTGTTGAAAGAAGAGCCCTATACTTTTATCAAGGCATCCTTGAAGGGCTTGGGATATAGTAGTCATCGAAGTACAATTCAAGGACTCTTCCCAACACAAGGGTGATCTATCTTCATAGCTATGGGACATAGGTGTACCTGGAGGTGACCAAGGTCAATGCCCCTACGGCCCATTCCATGACCAGGCCTAAGATATCTTGAAACTCTTTCTAGATTTCTGAATGATTTTTGTTTGTAAGCCTAACAGTTGTTGACTGTATTCTATGTATCCTTCAGAAGACATGTTTGGAGTGATACCATATTTACTTATAAGTAATTTTTCCCTTCTTTAATTCTGTAAGTTTTGTGTTTAGGACATGCATTATTAACCTCAATCTCTCTGGAAGTGGAAGGTGCACTGCACCGTTTCTAAAGTAGAAGTCAGTCACTCAGTGGAATTAAGGCCTCTTACTACTCCAGGTACTGTGCATAATTTCTCTTCACAGGTTTTATTCTTCAACAGGGCAATGGTTTACAGGGTAAGGATACAAAGATGAACAACATAATATATATATAAAACATTTATACATAAATTCCCACATGTTAAAATCATTCTATCTTTTTAAAGGTATATCAAGGTGAGGAACATCTTTTTTGATACAGTATGCCAAGAGGTGAAGCACAAATGGATTCTCCATCCATTCATCAAAGGGTTGAGTCTCTGGCCTTGAAGGAAACTCTCGCAGACCTTGCTCAACTATAATGTGTTCAAAATTCAGTACTATTATACCATTTATTACCTGAAGAAAAAAAAAAGTTTGCAATGAGTTGCTTCAAAATACAATTTTTTTTAATCCAGTATAAAACATATCTAATATTAGGCAGTCTACTGTAGCTATTATAAGTCTATCCGGGGAAAATTTCAAAGTCTTTAACAAAATACAAATTTAATTTCTTAGCTCTCAGCATAGTGAAAACACTACAGTAGAACCCCTGTATCCGCGGATTCGGTTTTGGCAGTTTCTTATCCACGGTTTACCGTGGTCCGAAAATTTATTTTTATTAACACATCGGCCGTTTCCCACCAAGGCAGGGTTCCCCGAAAAAGAAAAACTTTCATCATCCTTCACTCCACTGTCTTACCAGAGGCGTGCTTACACTACAGTTTAAAACTGCAATATTAACACCCTTCCTTAATTTTGCTTAATAATGGCCCCAAAGTGCAAAGGTAGTGATGTTGGCAGTTCTTTAAAGCCTAAGAGAAGCCATGAAGTGCTTCATCAGTAAAAAAGTACTAATTCTCGACTTATTTTGTATAATTTATTAATTAAACTTTGGCATAAGTATGTATGTATGTATGTCAACAAAAAACGACTTATATACAGCCTCTCTTCACTTAGCGACATACTCATTTACTGATGACTCGGACTTACGACGGCCTCTCTGACCAGTATGCATACCTAAATAAATGTATATTAAAGCTGATTTCCTCTATTCTGTTTATTGCAATATACAGTATACTACTGTATAAACATTTAAAAATATACTAAAATTTTTATAAATGGTGCAAAGGTGACATTAAGGTGACATTAAAACAATATCAAAGATGGATGACACAAACCCACTACCATTATAGTTTGCTCCTTGCTTAGTGACGAATTCGTTTACTTCACTTAACGACGGAACTACATCGTTAAGTGAGGAGAGGCTGTATAGGGTTTGCTACTATCCGCAGTTTCTGATATCCATGATAGGTCTTGGAACATATTCCCCATGGATATGGATATGTGGGTAGACTACTGTATTGTTCACATTACAAATACTATTGTGTTATATTAAAAAGAAACAACTGATTTTGAACAACTTTAGCAGAAACATGCATACTACTGTCATTAAATTATTATTTCCGCACATAGGAGAAAGAAACTTATGACAATGTCATAAGTTTCTTTCTCCTGTGTGCGAGTTATTGGTGTATTGTTCCAGTCACAGTATTGTGCTTTTTTTTTATTTTCTGGTTATTCAGCATTGAACGAGTGATGAGGGGTAAGCAAATGGGCAAAAGGATGAAACCAGTTGGTGCTTAATATTAAAGCAGTGTCAGTTATGAGTAATAGTGAATCATCATTAAAGGTGAAACTTTGGGAGAGAACAGACAGGGTAAGCAAGTCAGTGCATTAAAGAAGAGGAACAAAACTAAATTGGCATGCTCTCTGATGGACTCAACAATCTATCAACAGCGACACTGGATACCTCTCCATGTGTAACCGATACACATTCATGGGACTACACTTTCCCATAACCAAGAACAATGAAAAGAAGATATCTAGAAGCCCAAATGCAATTTGATTAAACAACAGCTTCATGGTCATTGACTCAGGTCATCAGTGCTTCCTGTGGTCTCACATGCTGAGCTAGTATTGAAAAATACTCAGAGAAGGACAATCACACTGAGAAAATAGAAGGCTCTGAATTACAAAATGAAAGAATAAACAAGGAGGCAGCAAATGTTTACTTTTTTGTTATCTGCTGAAGATGCAGCACAGCCAGCACTGAATCAAAAGTCTCAATTTTTTTGTTAAAACTCTTGTTGGTAAAATTAACTTCAATCAAATGTTACAACCAACAAGCTCTATGACCAATAAAATTTTAGCATATTTTTGTGAATATAATAATATTACAAGCACCAGAGAATAAAGGCTCTGGATGTAACCCCAAACAACTGGTCAAATACCCGGAACATAGGAATAGATCATAAGGTAATACAAAAAAACTCATACACACACAACCCGCACATATAAGAAAGAGAGGAGCTTACGACGACGTTTCGGTCCGACTTGGACCATTTACAAAGTCACACTAACACACAGGACAGGAAGAAGGGGTATTTCTAGGCAGGCAGACAGGGGAGGGCACAAGAAAGTGGTGGAGGGGTAATAATGGAGGTAGTGGTGGTAGTGGTAGTAGTAGTAGTAGTGGAGTCAGTCATATTCTAGGAAAGGAGCACTGCAATGAAGCTGGCGGCCCGCATAGGGTGAGGACAACAACACAGAGGGGGAAAAATGAAATTAAAATAAAATAAAGAAGGACAAATACAAGGCAAAAGAAAAGAAAGAAAACACAGAGGAAAGAGGAGAAGGGGGAAGAGATAGAAGGG
Source organism: Cherax destructor (assembly GCA_009830355.1). Classification (NCBI taxonomy): domain Eukaryota; kingdom Metazoa; phylum Arthropoda; class Malacostraca; order Decapoda; family Parastacidae; genus Cherax; species Cherax destructor. Next base: position 285,952 of record WNWK01001140.1, on the reverse strand, counting down.
GAAGGAATCAGGTTAAGTCACGGGTGTTCTGAAGTTTGGAGCATTTAACAATGTAATGGGAGAGGAAAGCATCTACAGAGACAAAGCCAGGGCTAAGATTCATACAGGGAAAGTTGTGTATAAGGGAGGATTCAACTAGACGGCGACTATGAAAGTTGGACGTAGGGTAGACAGTTTTAGCAGAAGACCAATCAATAGGATGACTGTGATCTCTGACATGACAGAAAAGAGCATTATTAGTGTCGGCAAGCCTAACACTTTTTGTGCTCCCTAAGTCTGTCAGAAAGAGATCGACCCGTTTCTCCAAAGTACTGAAGAGGACAGGAGGAGCAAGAAATAGAGTAGACACCAGGAGAATCTATAGAGGGAGGGGAGGTATGAACTAGATTAGTGCGAAGTGTTAGTCTGGCGAAAGGTAAATTTGATGTCTAAGGAACGGAGAGAGTTGTTGAGATTAGAGAGACCAGAGATGTAGGGAAGGCAGAGGACAGGAGAGTTCCCAGGAGTAGAGTGTGTGTATTGTTCCAGTCACGGTATTGTGCCTTTTTTTGTTAAAAAAAACTCATAGGTCACAAAGCTTGAAACTTACCTGTTCCCGTGTAAAGCCAAAATCAAACAGAAGGTTCAACACCCTCTTTATGTTTGTTACTCCTAATTTTGTTTTAAAGTCTTCCTGCAACAGTTCTCTAGCCTGTAAAAAAAAAAGTTATCGATAAAAGCACATACAGTGGACCCCCAAGTTACGAACACACCGGAAATCGTACAATTATGTAAGTATAATATTGTAAGTGCTTTTGTAAGTGTATTTTTGGGGGTCTGAAATGGACTAACCTACTTAACATTATTTCTTAAGGGAGTAAATTCATTCGGTAATGGCACTTGAGCAGGCTTCTGGAATGAATTTTGTTCATTACTCGGGGGTCCACTGTACATAAATAATATGCCTTATCTACTTGGTTATTAACTGTACACTATTCATAAGTACATTGAGGAAAAGAATATACAATACCAGTACAGTAGGGCCACGCTTTACGGCTAATACGGCGATTTCAAATTAGGACCAAAACTCTCTATACAGCAACCCGTCTTTCTAATATGGCACGCCCCACCCGGTTTGTTTACATTCTCCGTGAGAACATCTCTCTATTATGTCTGGAAACTTTCTAAATTTCAAGTGTTTTAAAGTTATTGCATATTTTGTATGTATGTACTACTCTGATAATTATACTTATGTGTACCTGTACCTAAATAAACTTACACACTACTGGCATGCAGATGTACACATTAAAATCACTAAGAGTGTCTCTCTAGTCTTAACGCCAAAGTAATAATACTAATACGTAATAATAATCACTCTTGGGCACATTAAATGACTTATTTTACGTATATATAGACATTTTCATTAATCTATGATATTTTCTTCAAAATTATATAAGAAACACGTTACATAGCAAATAATCATGCTATATTTATGTTTATGAGGTGTGGTAGCCGGGCGGAGGGAAAACATTACGTAATATGAGCTAATAATAATCACTCTTGGGCACATTAAATGTCTTATTTTACATTAATATAAAAATTTTCATTAATCCATCTATGATATTTTCTTCAAAATTATACAAGAAACACGTTACTTAGCATATAAACATGCTATGTTTATATGCTATGAAGGGGTGGTAGTTGGGCGGAGGCAAAACATTACGTTTTTTCTGGTCCAGCATCAGAGAAAATGTGTATGAATCTGCGCTGGCCCAGTCACTCCGCTTAACACACAACGCTTTTGTTTACAATTCTTGGCATGAATTATTCATTACTTCTTCCTTTGTTTATGATGACATCTTAAGGTAGTTGTTAGAAATGATTAAACTCAGTGAACATGGTATGTCGATGGTAATAATATGGCTTTGGGCCGCATTAAATATCGTATAGCTATGTAGCCCAGGCTACCTACCAGCTACCTACACCTGACTTCCTACAAATAAATACGTGTACTACTCACCTCTCATCCTACATTAAGACTACACATATTTTAAGGTAAATGATGAGTGTACTGTATGTGTATTTTATCTCTCTCTGGGCTGCTTTAAATATCGTATATTAATTAAGGTTGGGACAGGAAGCCAGGGCTACCTACACCTGACTTCCTACAAATAAATACTACTCACCTCTCGCCCTACATTAAGACTACAAATATTTTAAGGTAAGTAATGAATGTACTATGTATTTTACTTTTTGTGTTTTTTAATGCCTAGTTCTATTACTAACTTAATATAACTTAGTGTAAACTTGTTGTCTGGCATTTCTTCTTCTTCTTTCAACACGTCGGCCGTTTCCCACCGAAGCGGGGTGGCCCAAAATGAAAAACGAAAGTTTTCCCTTTTACATTTAGTAATATATACAGGAGAAGGGGTTACTAGCCCCTTGCTCCCGGCATTTTAGTCGCCTCTTACGACACGCATGGTGTCTGGCATTTATATGCATTTATAAGTGGAAAAAATGGCGTTCTGCTTTCTGGCAATGTCTGCTTTCCGGCAGTAGCCTGGAACCTAACCTGCCGTATAATTGGAGCCCTACTGTACTATGTAGTACAGTGGTCCCTCGGTTTTCGTGCATCTCCAAACTCGAACATTTATGTAAGTGTATTTTCGTAAGTGCTGTTGCAAGTGTATTTTTGGGGATCTGAAATAGACTAACCTACTTGACATTATTTCTTAAGGAAGTAAATTCGTTCGGTAATGGCACTTGAGCAGCATTCTGGAACGAATTTTCGGCGAAAACCGAGGGACCACTGTATATGCTTTTTGGGAGGATTATCCTATCAGTGAAAGGCTCTTGATCCAAGGAACTGGACTTACCTCCCTTTCCTTGGATTGTCCCTGAATGCCTCCCATTTCCTATGAGTTTAGTGTTTCCTCCTGATAAAAATTTATTAATGGTGGATTTACACAAATTTAGATAACCAACACTGCGACAACCCTCAAGTTAGGTTAAATCACTACCACCATACCTCTTCTTGTTGGATATTCAGCTCTTGTGCCAAATAGGCTGACAACTCTTGAGAAATTACGGTCTTACGAACACTTGTCTTTATTTCTACACCCTGAAAAATTAAGATTACTTTACATATACTTTACATTAACACTGAAAGAACAAAATAAAATTACCATTTTACAATAATTTCAGGTGAGCAACAAACATTTAGGGAAGCAAATATTTCTAAGTTATTCTCATGTTTATTTGCTCTGTTAATCTGTTATCTCTTAATGTTCTGGCAATCAGCATCAACGTGGAACATAAATATTGCAGAACTGAAAACTTTAAAATACACATGAAAATACATCTCATAACCTTCCATGAAATCTGTATATACCAGATTTTTTCATGTTTGTGGGGAGCAATTGATCCAACAAACAGTGTCATCATGACCATTTTCCATATTGAGAGAAAAAGATTTTTCGGACGGATTTTCTATGCTGATTCAGAATATACACTTAAAAATGTAAACTCAGATCATTTTAGCATCATATGAGGCCCTCCTTTCCCTGTAATGCCTAACAGAGGAAGCTAATATTTTCATTAAGACTATATATTAAAGAAAATAACTAAAAATCATGAAAAATAACTAAAAATTGTGAAGAATAACTGAAAGTTATCAAAAACAACGAAAAATTACCAAAAATTATGAGAAATAACTAAAACTTGGGGAAAAAAAAACATAAATTATGAAAAATAACTAAACATTACCATAAAAAAAACACTCCATTTAAACTATTTTTAATGCTACTTAAGAATAAGCACTTGAAAACATAAAAAGAGACCAATTTAGCTCTCTTTGCACTTCAATTCATAACTGTAATTACAAAATCTTAATGTAAACTTGCAATGAAATAAAAATATTATTATTATTATTATATTATATAAGGCTGTTTTCTCTCATCTGATTCTTCCCTGTCTGAGGCGCCTTTTACGGCACATTTATCTTATAAAAACTCTCATAACCTTCCATGAAAACTGTATACAGTGGACCCCACGGTTTTCGTTCACCTCCAAACTCAAACAATTAAGCAAGTGTATTTTTGTAAGAGCTTTTGTAAGTGTATTTTTGAGGGTCTGAAATGACTAATCTAATTTACATTTGTACTTATGGGAACAAATTTGTTCGGTAACGGCACTTGAGCAGCATTCTAGAAAGAATTTTCAACGAAAACCAAGGGTCCACTGTATATCAGATTTTTTCATGGTTGTGGGGAGCAATTGATCCAACAAACAGTGTCATCATGACCATTTTCCATTTTGTGAGAAAAAGTTTTTTTGCCCCAAAAAATTCCCTTGTTTTTCACCAAGGGTATAAAATAAATACCACAAAAAATAGATTTGTTGAGATGATTTGATCATATAGAAAGAATAGAAAAGGTAAATGAAGAGGATCAATAAAGTGGAGATGGGATGAAAGGGGGTTCATTAGTAAAGCAAAGAATGATTAGAAATAACATTCAAAAGAATTGTGAGCAATGTAATATCTGTTAAGGAATTCAAGGAAATTGGCCGGTCAGACTTGAGTTTTGCACTCTGAAAGTGGGTAAGGAGTGTTGCAATCTGATGCCTCAACACTGGACAGCAATGTCAGATGCTTTGGAATTGCTATGCAGTAGTGTACTTTGTTAGGTAATGAGCTATTTGGGTTCATTACAAGGAACATTTAATATTTACCATAGCAAGTGATGATACACTGGGTAGTTTTCCAGACTCTGTAGCATTCAATGTTTGCTTGACAAATGTAGGGCCTCGGATGGCATAAAATAACTTTTCAGACATGGAAATGATCTGACAGGAATAAACAATGCATTTATTAGTTTACACTCAGTTTATATTAAAAGACACAATACTCCCAATTTATCAATCTGTATTAGAAACAGATAAATAAATGCTACAATCATCTTGCAGAAAGAGGCATTATATTTATACTGTAACTCAGTAATACAGAATACAGCTCTTAATGTTTCCAAATAAATTTTCAATGTTGGTTTAACCCCTTAACTGTCCAAACGTAGATCTACGTTTTATTTTTCCTGCCTCCAAATTTGGCACGATTGGCCTGAGATACCTGGTCAGCATAAGGAATTAATGTACAACTGCTATGGATCCCATCACACATTGGATTACTCCTTCATGAAAAAGTTGATATATTAGCCAAGAAGAGTACCCAGAAGGAGAATGTAGAATATAACTTTGGCATATCTGTGTCTAGCATTAGGAATAATATTAGGAGAGAAGTAAATAATGAAAATGATTGTTATAGGAATGCAGTTAGAAGCCTGAGTAGATCTATAACCCACTATGATAACATGAACGTAGATAAGTATGTTTATGGAGCAACTTGCAATGTGAACAGACTGACTGATGCTGTAGTGGCCAGGCTTAGGCTTGGCTACAAGTACTTCTGGCAGTTTGGGAGACACACAGATGATGATCAAACTAAATGCAAATTATGTGATCAGGCATATGGTCACTGTCTGTCTTGAACACTATGTGCTTAATTGTCCACTTATTGAGGAATACAGAGATAGACAGTATAATAACCTATGTGACATGTCAAGATATCTTATTAATGAAAATAAGATACCAGATATACTAAGCAAATCTCCTAAATTTGCTTGTAATAGATAAGTGAACTGTAGATCTGTAGATATAAATCCATATGTAAACCTGTTAACCCTCTTGGGACCTAGTTCCTAGGCCTTTTGTGTATCCATATGCTCTTGCACTACCATCCACAGGATGGATATGGGGTGCACAATAAACTAGCCACTTCGGTGGCAAAATCTAATCTAATCCCACTAAGGTAGGGTGACCCCCCAAAAAAATAAATATTCACCATCATTTATTCAATAGCTGTTTTGCCATAAGTACACAGACATCACAATTCAAATGATACTGCAAATTATAACATCCTGACCCCAGCCTCCAGCAGCAACAGCCTGGTTGATCAGGCTAGCATCAGACGAGCCTGGCCCATGGCTGAGCTCCAGGAGTAGAAACTCATCAAAGGTATCCTTCAGAATGCAGCCACTATCTCCTGTCTCCAGGACTCAACTAACATCTTTCAATGCACCAGTCGCATCCCACCAAGGCAGGGTGACCCAAAAAGAAAAACAAAAGTTTCTCTTCTTAAATTTAGTAACATGTACAGAAGAAAGGGTTACTAGCCCGTTGCTCCTGACTCAACCAACATGTTGCTTATAATTTCTATGAATTAGATGTGTGGAATGCTGCAGTCCAGAGGGTTATTTGAATGGTGATATCTGTGCACTTCTGGCAAGTAAGGTTATTTAGGTACAGGTACTCATAAATACAGATTACACAAATTATCATAAAGAGTAACATATGTGTATATTACCTAGGATAACCCAAAAAAGTCAAAGTGACTTTTCATTGGGGTCCTTGTAATTTCTTATTATTTAAACCTTAGCAGTTAAAACATCTAAATAATTCAACTGTTTGAAAATCAGCTACAATAAAAGGAGATACTGAATGAGTGATGGTGACTATTTCCATGGTTTTGGTACCCAACCTGGGTGGAAAAAGACTGTTGCAAAAAAAAAAAATAGGTGCTTTAGTAGGAGCCTCCACGTACCTGCCATTCTGGAAGTCTAACTAGCACGTTTAATCTTTCTTCAACATCCTTGAAGGCATGACTTTTAAAAAATATCAAAGCTTCGTTATTAAACTTGAATGCTGTGACTGTTAACAAAAGAAAATAGATTAATGTAGTTGCTGACGCTTCCAACTGATGGGAAAAAAAAAATACAAAATCAAATATATGGCCATTCTGGAATATGAAGAAGACATCTGGGAATTCTTTTGTTCAGACAGAATACATCTTGTGTTATACTATAATAAATGAGAGATAACAAAATTAGCATATATACATTCATTACATACAAAGAAGAAATTTCTTACCTCCATACTTCTTAAGCATATTATTCCATATGTCAATGTTTGTAAATGGTATTGAGAGGAAAGATGGAAAATTCACAATAACATCCTTTACTGACGACGTGCCAATATATGGATGTCTATCAAGTAGTTCAGTTACGATTACTGGATTCAAGTCAAGTAAAGTTTTGTTGTCTAGGACCTGCAAACAAAGTAACTGTAGTCCTTGAGTACACTCCTTATTTAGTTTGAATCATATAAACTAACCATTACTGTACCAGCTAAGCTCACCAAAATCTGATAAGGACTAGAAATAAAAATTATTATACTAAGATTGTTTGACTAGTTTCAGAAGAGCCAATGGCAAAATAGGTTCCCAGGTTTATATTTGAGAGATAATTATCATCATTATAATTATCCTAATTCCCTGCTATCATGGACACCTGACATGAAAGGATGTAAAAAAATTTATTTTAACTCATGGCCATCTCCCACCAAGGCAGGATGACCTGAAAAAGAAGAAACGGAAGTTTTTCTTCTTTTTACATTCAATAATTTATACAGGAGAAGGGGTTACTAGCCTCTTTCTCCTGGCATTTTAGTTGCCTTTTACAACATGCATGGCTTACAGAGGAAGTATTCTTCTCCACTCTCCCATGGAGAGAATGTAAGAAAATACAGCCTCTCCTCACTTAACGATGGAGTTCCGTTCCTAAGGCCACATCGTTAAACGAATTCGTCGCTAAGCGAGGAGCATACTATAATGGTAGTGAGTTGGTGTCAACTAATCTTTGATATTGTTTTAATGTCACCTTTGCACCATTTATAACATTTCTGGTATACAGCCTCTCCTCACTTAGCGACGTACTAGTTTACCGGCAACTCGGAGTTACGACAGGCTCTCTGATGAGTTGTTATTGTATACTGTACGAGAACTTGGGTCATGAACGTGCAACACAGCATCTCAGCATCAAGCATCTTAATCTCTTTCTTACAGCCACTCAGTACACTAGCTTTCACAGTCTCTAAGACTACATATTTGTACAAATTTCCTGTTGTTTTTCCTCTTGGAAGAGAAAAAACAAGAGGAAAATGGAAAAAGTATAAAAGAAGTTCATTGTAAAGGGGTTAGTGATGCATCTCAGCATTAAACAATCTCCAAGACTACATATTTCATCTATAAATTTGTACTTTACTGTGCATCCCATAGTAGAAGACAGAGTTAGAGGCGCAGCAGCACTTGGAAGAGGAAAAACAAAAGGAAAATGGAAGAAGTACAAAAGAAGTTCACATTAAATGGTTAGCTGGTGTGTTCGTATGTGTCACTGTAAGCTCAGTGATAGTTCATGGCTTGTAACCGTTACTGAGCATGAACTATCACTGAGCTTACAGTGACAGCTATGTGTGTGTTTACATTCTCGGTGTATCGTGGCAGCTTAAGAAATGATTAAAATCTGTGAACAAGGTATGTATGTCAATAGTAATAATCATAATAATAATAATAATAATAATAATAATAATAAATAATAATCTCTCTGAGTGCTTTAAATGTCAGCTACCAAACCTATACGAAATACTTATGACATTTAAAGCGCTCCAGATCGATTATTTATTATTATTATTTTTTTTTTTTTCAACAAGTCGGCCGTCTCCCACCGAGGCAGGGTGACCCAAAATATAATTTATAAATTATTATTATTAAAAATTACAGTAGTATTCTATTTTTTTTATTAACACATTGGCCGTTTCCCACCAAGGCAGGGTGGCACGAAAAAGAAAAATTTTCACCATTATTCACTCCATCACTGTCTTGCCAGAGGCATGCTTACACTACAGTTATAAAACTGCAACATTAACACCCCTCCTTCAAAGTGTCGGCACTGTACTTCCCATCTCCAGGAATCAAGTCCGGCCGAGGGACGGCTCGTATCTCGAAAAACTTGTATGTTGGGGCACTCGTAAGTCGAGGTTCCACTATACTGTAGTACCTCATTAATATTAATTAATATGTAGTATTAATACAATACCCCTATACAAATGCTGCATGTTGAATACAGATTGGAAGCAAAATATATCCCAGTTGGTGATACTTATAGATTAATAACATTTTTTTTTTTTTTTTTCAACAAGTCGGCCGTCTCCCACCAAGGCAGGGTGACCCAAAATGAAAGAAAATCCCCAAAAAAGAAAATACTTTCATCATCATTCAACACTTTCACCACACTCATACATAATCACTGTCTTTGCAGAGGATCTCAGATACGACAGCTGAGAATAGTCCCTCCCAGCTGTCACTATCTCAGACCCCTCCTTTAAAGTGCAGGCATTGTACTTCCCATTTCCAGGACTCAAGTCCAACTAAATCAATTAACTGGTTTCCCTGAATCCCTTCATAAAATGTTACCCTGCTCACACTCCAACAGATCGTCATGTCCCAAAAACCATTCGTCTCCATTCACTCCTATCTAACACGCTCACACATGCTTGCTGGAAGTCCAAGCCCCTCACCCACAAAACCTCCTTTACCCCTTCCCTCCAACCTTTTCTAGGACGACCCCTACCCCGCCTTCCTTCCCCTACAGATTTATACGCTCTCCAAGTCATTCTACTTTGATCCATTCTCTCTAAATGACCAAACCACCTCAACAACCCCTCTTCAGCCCTCTGACAAATACTTTTAGTAACTCCACACCTTCTCCTAATTTCCACATTCCGAATTTTCTGCCTAATATTTACACCACACATTGCCCTTAGACAGGACATCTCCACTGCCTCCAGCCTCCTCCTCGCTGCAGCATTTGCAACCCATGCTTCACACCCATATAAGAGTGTTGGTACCACTATACTTTCGTACATTCCCTTCTTTGCCTCCATGGATAACGAAATAACATACTGCATATAAAAGAATAATAATACGTAGTAATATGGTAGTAGGTTGGTAGACAGCAACCGCCCAGGGAGGTACTACCGTCCTGCCAAGTGAGTGTAAACCAAAAGCCTGTAATTGTTTTACATGATGGTAGGATTGCTGGTGTCTTCTTTCTGTCTCATAATCATGCAAGATTTCAGGTATGTCTTGTTACTTCTACTTACACTTAGGTCACACTACACATTCATGTGCAAGCATATACACACCCCTCTGGGTTTTCTTCTATTTTCTTACTAGTTCTTGTTCTTATTTCCTCTTATCTCCATGGGGAAGTGGAACAGAATTCTTCCTCCGTAAGCCATGCGTGTCGTAAGAGGCGACTAAAATGCCGGGTGCAAGGGGCTAGTAACCCCTTCTCCTGTATATATTACTAAATGTAAAAGGAGAAACTTTCGTTTTTTCTTTTGGGCCACCCTGCTTCGGTGGGAAACGGCCGACGTGTTGAAAGAAAAGAAAGAAAAAAGAGAAACTTTTGTTTTTCTCTTTGGGCCACCCCACCTTGGTGGGAAATGGCCGACTTGTTGAAAGAAGAAAGAAGAAGAAGATGTAATACTACACATTCGAACCCCCAAACTCATGAGCTTCCAAATTTATTTGCTTTGATTATATACATATATATCCAATGTTTCGGCCGATTTGTTGAAAGAAGAATATCCAATGTTTTGCTTTATGTGGACAGTTTTGAATATTAATGTTAAGATATACTGACAAGTATGTGAATAAGACACACTGCACATCCATACATATATCCATGGTGGACAAAGCGTCTTCTCAATAAATGCCATAAACTACATGCAGGCATACCTTACTAATACGGCAGTTTAGGTTCTTTTTTTCACTTTCAAGTGCATATGAAAATCTAAAAACATGTTTACACTATCATGTATCAAATGCACAATACCACTAGCCTTAACAAAAAGATGCAAAAGTAAAAAAAAAAAAAAAAAAAAAAAAATTGCTGAAAACCATCTTAAGAGCATGGCAAGCACCAAAAATAATAAACATGACTATAATTGAAAAGGACTGTACATATTAGCGAAGCATTCTCAAGTAAGTGCAGTATTAATGAGGTAGACCTGTATTGTGTCTTATTAACACATGTGAATAACTTTAATTATTCATGAGTTTCAAAGTGCCCATTTTTGGGCTTGGCATATGACCCCTGAAATGGAAACTAATCATAGGATTTTGTTCAAAATGTGCCCAATTACCTTTTGTGCCCTTTTTTTTTTTTCTTCCTGGACATTTTTTTATGAATATTAACCAGATTAGAGTGATATTTAAAGAAATATCATTTTTAAAAGATAAAATGGATCTAAATCTGAAACAAAATTTATTACAAACAGAATGATATTGTAACATCTGAGAAGTCTTAGATCTTGAGAACCTCAAACAACCTAACCCTTGTGAAATTTTGGGTTCAACTGTTATCATAATAAAGTAGTGCTGGTAAGAGAGAATAATAAATTATATTAGAATATAAAAATTGTACTTACAGTTGAGAAGTCAAGCTGTAATAAGTTAATAATGACATTACATATCCAAATATACGCAGAAAGTGGCTTCCATTTGGGTAACCAATTCTTTTCAAATAACAGTTCAACTTCATGGACAGGTTTTGAGAATCTGTATAAAAGAACAAACAAACTAGAAAGGCATATACCCTCTTAAAGAATAAGTCACAATACCTAATGTGATAAACAGATGTATGGATATTAAGCAAATATCGCAAACCAAGCGATACAAGATGTTTTGCATGTATGGATATATTCAGCATTCATGATATAATCATTCTCTCCACATGCCCATATATCAAGCAAGCTTTATTTTTTAATTAAAATAGTATGTATAAGCATTACTCACCTCAGTGCTATATAATTCTTCAAAAGAAACATGTATAGATCCTTTAGTGAGACACTTTCATCATACTGATATTGTTCAATAAAATTATCATACACACTCTTGGTAAGTTGTAAGTCCTTGGCCCTCATCAGATGCTTAACAATATTGAGGCTTCGACTGTACACATTGTAATCCTTCAGAACACCAACACTACAATGCATGAACTCTGAGACACTGGAAATAATTAAAATTATTTTTGGAATTACTGTATGTATTAATAACATGTCTAATTTGAAACTGCTTAACAATCTTAAAGTGCAATCATTATTAAAATTTCAGTGAGGAAGAGCATTTTTTTCAATATCGAATGCATCAAATGCTTGATTACATGTTTACACTATCATATATTAAGTGCTAAATACAGCTAGGCATAAAAAAACAGATACAAGAGCAAAATAAATACACAGTACATACAATATTTCCCTTAAAATGTGGTGCCAATTGCCCTTCCCTTAAGCAAATGTTGTGTGAAAAAGACACAAAAGTGGAAAAAGCATCAAACATAATGAATAATGGCTCGATTGAAAACCAACAAAAACATGGAACACTGAAAAAAAGGTGCCAAATGTGGAGGCCATCCTGTACTACATACAAGAGCTGTTGAAGTTAGAACATTTTTTCTTTCTGCAATACTGTATAGTATTCTGTATGATAATTTCAAACAATTCAAGAATTCAAGCCTGGCTAACATCTTTTCCCTGAGTTCCTGCATAAATGTTTAATTGCTCTCACTCCAACAGCTCATCAAATCCCCAAAATAATGTGTTACTGTACATAAATTTGGAACAGTGAGTGTGCATAGCTTTAAGGCATGAAGGTAGATAGTTATAATAAATGGATTCATTTATGTTTATTTAAATAAAGAACTATAAAAATATTTATAAGAACCTACCTTTCATACTTAGGTGAAAACACCTATGTAGTACATCTAAAAAGAAGCTGAAAACTCAGTGAGAATATTAACTAGTGGGAAATGCAGTACAGTACTCACTAAACTACTTGATGGAGTGTAGGCGTCTGTATTACAAAGTCACGCAAAACTCCAAGTCGATCTCTCAATTCTTTAGAATTTAGCAGAAGAACCTCCTTGTACTCTTGAACTTCATCCCAGCTGTAGGATTCACTCTGCAGATGCACCAGAACAACTTTCAATTTATATTACATATAAAGGGAACTTAATTGTGCTGTTCATAAAGCATTACTATTTACAACCACCTATATGGAAACATTACACTATTTCCCAATAAATTAATAATATACTTTCATTTATTATCAATACTGTACTTTAAAACAAAATGAATTATGACTATCTGATAAGTTGAAGTGAGGTTATATAAGAGCACTACTACCTGTCTATATTCTAGTGTTTGTTCAAAAGGCCCTAAAGATATGTACTTTCTACAAGTACATGATACAACTTACACAAACCTAGCTGACATCAATGACATACTATTATAAAAAGCCCATGGTTATGCAGGGCATTTCAGGCAACATGGGTTAATTTTGTCTCTAGGATGCAACCTACACCAGTCAGTTAACACCCACGTACCTACTTACTGCTAGGTGAACAGGGACAGCAGGTGTCTTTGGAAAATACGCCCAATGTTTTTACCCATACCAGGGATCAAATCATGGCCTCAATGTGTAAGCTGAGTGCACTACCAACCGAGCTAGGGGACATACATTTTGTGCCTAACAAAAGTTTGAAGTTTTTACCCATATTGGAGGAAAAATGAACCTTTAAACCAAACTTTTTTTATTTTAGCAAGATATTGGGAAGAAAGAAATCACATACAGTGGACCCCCGAGTAACGAGCAAAATTCATTCCAGAAGCCTGCTCAAGTGCCATTACCGAACGAATTTACTCCCTTAAGAAATAATGTCAAGTAGGTTAGTCCATTTCAGACACCCAAAAATACACTTACAAAAGCACTTACAATATTATACTTACATAATTGTACGATTTCCGGGGTGCTCGTTACTCGGGGGTCCATTGTATAAGCTTTGAAAGGCATCTCCTACCAAAGCTTATTTTTGGGCCATAGGAAACCGTGGGCAACAAACCATGGAAAACGAATCCGCAGATACAGGGCTTCTACTGTACAATACTTGTAATGCTTTCCAACTATAGAAGATTCAATGGCAATTCCATTAAAGACATTTCCATTACTGTATAGTATATATTGCTGTACTTTGCTTTAGGGTTGTTTTTTGTCAGTTACCCTGGTGCAATGAAAGGATTGAAACTGTATATGTGGCTGTGAGCAGCCATATATAGTTTCAACCCTTCCAACCCAAGACATTAACAAAAGTTTCAAATACAAGCAGATGTATTTGAAACTTTTGTTAATGTCTTCACAAATTTTTCATAAAATAAAATATAACTATAGGAAAGTTTGTTCCCAGTTTCCTGAAAAGTCCTGTGTTCTTTGAAGCTCTTATCATAGATTAATCTTAATGGATCCTTATTATTTGATCAATCCTCCTTGTATACTTCCTTAAGTTTTCAAGGTTTTTAAAAATTCAAAAGTCAAATTATTTTAGTGGTAGCTTTGAGATTAAATGGAATTTAACTCAGAAGAAATATGATTTTACTTACAAGTCATGAATATCATACTCAGAATCAAAGTCAAAGCCAAACTCTCAATTTAATAAAAAAACAACAACACATACGAGTACATACATGAGCTACAGTAAATAACTGCAAATTCAATCATGCCTACTACACTGATAATTTTTGATAATACCCACTTCAATCTTAAAACTTCCATAAGTCTCAGAAAACCAGTGCATTACATGTCATAACTGGCTGATATTTTTGCATGTACCTAAAACTTTCTATAAGTTTTAGTTTAATATCTTTATTATGCACTCCATACCCATCCTGTGGGCGGTAGTCAAAAGATTACAGAGGTACATAATTGGTCCAGAGACTGGACTCCAAAGTTTTGATAGCTGAACAAGTTACATCGGTAATGAACTAGATCTGGTCACAATCATGACAAGTTGCAAAGGTAATGAGCTCCAGGTAGAGTTGGTCACACTCATGACAAGTTACAAAGGTAATGAACTAGAGCTGGTCACAATCATGACAAGTTGCAAAGGTAATGAGATCCAGGTAGAGCTGGTCACAATCATGACAAGTTGCAAAGGTAATGAGCTCCAGGTAGAGCTGGTCACAATCATGACAAGTTGCAAAGGTAATGAGCTCCAGGTAGAGCTGGTCACAAACATGTCCATACATGGTAAACAAATGACAGAGTAATGAGCAATATTCTAGGGAATGCATCCATTGCCCCAACAACAGATGTTGCAAGGTGCCTGTCCCTCTTCGGCAGGACAGCCAGACATCCATTGGAAACAGCAGCAGGTTGCACCAGGATCTGCTGCTAACAGGAGCACCATCGCTAGCAGCCCGAGGGAGAGCAGCCCTGGGGAAGTGTCAACGTCCTGGTGGACGCTAGTTTGATTGCAGATCCCAGGTGGACGCCAATTTGATTACTTTCCATAACATTAGGTACTCTACAGATCACAAGTTTTATCGGACTCATTTTTCTGGATATGTGCTAAACTCTCTCTAATACAAAAAAAAAATGTACGGAATATTACACTACCCTAACTAATTCACAAATTTTGTCCTCAGCACTAGCTTGAATAACTACCAAGAAACAAAATACAAGAAAAATGTAAGTATTTACCTTGAGAACAGATAATGTTTTATCAAGTTCAGTCCTAAGCACAGTCTTAATTTTGGGAAAGTCTCGTACAAAAGTGTTCACTTCGTTGTGACTAGTCATGCCCTCTGAAAAAACAAAAAAAACTGTCTTAGTACTGAAAAGTAGTGGAGTACTTTATAACACCCAGAGGTTAAATTTTTTTATAACAATCACTGGGAAGTGAAAAACCCTTAGAAGTCATACACCACCTGGGAAATGAAGGGGAATCGAGTTTGAACCAAGGAAGAGGTAAGCAGTTTTAATTCCTTATGAAACACTGCAGTAGCAACAGTCTAGGTTTATAAGTAAAAATCACGTGGCTATAATTCAGAAAGTACAGTAATTCAAGAGAAAATACAACACAGTCTCACTGTATTGTGGCAAGTTACAACATTGGCTTAACTAGTAACTTATACTCCATCAATTCTTCTATTTGCTCTCACATCTTAGAGTGAAAAATTATTCCCGCACACAATCTGTAATGAAGCTCCTAGAAATACATGTGAAACACTCCTTTCTTGTAAATATTATTAAAAACATCTATCCCCATCCCCCCATCTCTTTCAGCTTGCTACTATACCTTGTAGCAAGTGTTCTATTCCATCTCACATCTGCTTTGAGTAGGAGCAGCACTCCTGGGAAGGCTATGTGGTCTCCCTTCAATCATATTACACAAATATAAAATATATTTTTTTTTATAATTAAGTCATGCATTAAGAAAAATAAATTGAACAAGCTGCCATATAATGCATTGTTTGATTATTTTTCTTAATGAAGGGTCCCTAAAACCTACTAAACTGGTGTAGGAACTGAAATGTTTGTAAATACAAAGGTGTAGTAAATGACACTTAGATGCATTGGATACCTTATAATCAATGATAACTTTTTGCCTACACAGAGGCTTTTCATAAAATATGATAAGGCCTGTGCATGAGCAAAATGTCAATAATAGAGGTATCCACTGCATCTGAGCATCATTGACTCTACCATGGCTCATGTAACTATAGTGACTTGCAACAAAAGAACTTTTGTTTACTTGTCATTCCGCCTCTATTTTGAGTGTTGCCCTCATCAGACCCTAACACGTCCTACATCGACTTGCTCTGCCCCTTAATATTGTTTTCATGTTTTCACCTTCACCCTTCAGTACCGCCTATCAATTAAACAACTAAAGAGCAAAACAAAATGCCACTTACTATAATGATGATAAATGACCGAGTACCAAGACCTAAGGTAATGTGAGGTGATCTTCTCTCTTTGTCTAGACTTCATTTGTTGACCTTCAACCAAAATCTTTGTGCTGGTGCTCATGAGCCTCAAAACCAGTGAAGAATGCACCTGATAAAATTTAATTCACAATTACAGTGATATCCTTTATAGCGAACCACCTATAAATACAGTAAACCTTTGATTTAAGGAAGTAATCTGGGAAAAATAGGTATCTGGTAATGGCACCTATGATGAACAGAGGTAAGATTATTTTGCTGCGATCATAGCAGTTGATTCAGAACCAATGGACAAGGTCCACTGATCCAAATCAACTGACCAAGTGAATTTTGTCCCATATTTCTGAACTCAGTTAACAGGAGGTCTGTTCAGTTGGGGTTTACTGTATTTGACATTATTGCCTTAAGATTTACCATTGATGTCCTTTTTTTATGTCAAATAATTACATATTAATATTATTCTTATAATGGTATATTAAAAATATTTTAAACTTGTAACAGTCACGCAGTGTAATTTTTTTAAGTCTAAGTGAACCAATTATTGTACGATATCCGGATATCGTACAATTCGGATTTCAACCGCTTTTTTTGGCGAATTTTTACCCCGGGTTTCATACATCCGCTCGGAAATCGTCCGTACCAGACGCGTCTGCCTGGGCCGCTCATACGTTCGTGATACTAATATGTAATAATAATCACTCTTGGGCACATTAAATGTCTTATTATAGGTTAATATAGATATTTTCATTAATCCATCTATGATAATTTCTTCAAAATTATATAAGAAACACGTTATATAGCATATAAACATGCAATATTTATATGCTATGGAGGTGTGCTAGCCAGGCAGAAGGAAAACATTACGTTTTCTCTGGTCCAGCATCAGAGAAAACGTGTATGAATCTGCGTTGGCCCAGTCACCGCCCTTAATACATAATGCTTTTGTTTACAATTCTTGGCATGAATTATTCATTACTTCTCCCTTTGTTTATGATGGCATCTAAAGGTAGTTGTTAGAAACGATTAAACTCAGTGAACATGGTATGTCGATGGTAATAATATGGCTCTGGGCCGCATTAAATATCGTGTAGCTAAGATATGGAAGAATTGGTGGAGAAATATCACCCTAACAAAGCTGTTGCAAGCTGTGTCTGCATGGTCCAGTGCCTCTCAAGCTGGTCCTAGTGCCAGTAAAAGACAATGAAGGAGTAACACCGGATAGGGCTTTGATACCTGAAGTCCTTATGGAGGGGGATTTCCCTTTCAAAAAATAACCTCTCCTCCCTCTCCCCTCCTCGCCATCTTCCATACCCCAATAAGTCTCTTCAATAAAGGTAAAAGTGACTTAAATGTTCATTTATCCATTAAAATTAGTCATTTATATTTATTTCTCATTGTTTTCTGTATGTAAAACTATAGTTATTCTCTGTAAAATGTATTTTTTGTTAATATTTTTCTTGGGTGTCTGGAACGGATTAATTGGATTTACATTATTTCTTTTGGGAAATATTACTTAGGTTTTCATCCATTTCGGATTTCGACTGACCTTCTCGAACGGATTAAAGATGAAAACCGAGGTTCCACTGTATATGATGATTTTTAAGGCTGATTATAACTAATTTGTATTTAATAAAATTTAGCATTGGTCTAAAATTTGTGACTGCAGCAGCATGGAATTCAAAATTAGTACTGTACATGTACAATATATACGTATTCTGTACATTATATTGTAAAATCCTTGTTGTTCACAATTTGTATGTGCCATTTATCATCTAATAGAGTTATCACTTGTTCAGTGATTATTATTAGGCTAGTTGCCAATACTTTCTACATGTATAAATAAATAACACCACCTCGCCATCTAATGTTCAACAACTTCAAATAATATTCTATTTAAGTTTGAAATTTTAAAAACTGCTATTTTTTCACTAGGCTTGATAATTAAAGTGACTTTAATTATGCCTATAGATACAGTACTGGAATAATCAATATCACAGAAGCACTACCTGAACAATATTAACAAATAAAACTGCTATGAAAAGGGAACTAACATACAATCACACAAATAACAGTTCAACATTTAAGGATTAGACCAGAGACTCACCACAGAGCACTTCCATGCCTGCTGAGCAATGAGATTCAACATTTCTGCAGTGATGCTGGCAACATCTGAAAGAATGCAGAATTTATTATTACTGTAGTACAGTCCTCAGAACATACACAATTATCCTGAGAGTATAACAGAAAGAGAACTTGTTTAAACAAATCAAATATGCAGTAGTGTGTAATATATTGTACTGTATCAAGGTTATGGTGCACTGTTTAATAATATAATAATAATAATATATTTATTTCTACAAGTACATGTACAGTGGACCCTCGGTTAACGAATACCCCGGAAATCGTGCAATTATGTAAGTATAATTTTGTAAGTTCTTGTGGAAGTGTAGTTTTGGGGGTCTGAAATAGACTAACCTACATGACATTATTTCTTAAGGACGTAAATTCGTTCGGTAATGGCACTTGAGCAGGCTTCTGCAATGAATTTTTTTCGTTAACCAAGGGTCCACTGTACATGGTATACAAGCCTAGCTGACATCAATGACATATACAGTGGTACCTCGAGTTACGATGGTCCCCAAAATCGCCCTTTTATGTAAGTTTTTATTTTTTTAAATGCTTTTGTAAGTATATTTTTGGGGGTGTAAAAGGACTAGTCTATTTTACATTATTCCTTATGGGGATAAATTCGTTTAGTAATGGCACTTGAACAGCATTCTCGAACGAAAAAATATCGTAACTCGAGGTACCACTGTACTACTATATAGAAAGCCGCTTGTTATGCTGAGCATTTCGGGCAAATTAGGTCAGTTTTGTCCCAGGATGCGACCCACACAAGTCAACTAACACCCAGGTACCCATTTTAGACTTATGGGTGAACAGGGACAGCAGGTGTCTTATGGAAACATGTCCCTAATGTTTTCCAGCAGTTACACAATTTTAGATAATTACCATTGTCTTACATAGTAACATGTGTCAATTACCCAGAATAACTCAAAAAGTCAGTGACTTATGTCCGCTGGAGTCCTTGTAATACCAAATTATTAACCTTACAGCAACACAAATTATTTTTATAAATCCACACCATTCTGAATTAAGTATATACCATTTATCAAACATGAAAACAAGATAATAATAATAAAAAAAAAAGTTGAAATTCAATCAAATAAATGTGAATTACAGTATTATATTTACAAAAAGCTCTAAACCATTAAAAGTCAATTAGTACTACATAGCCTAGGTGAAAGAGATTGAAAGAGATGATAGAGGAAGTAAGGTGATGATGGAGGGGTATTGGAAAAAAAAAAGAAAATGGGCCAGGGAAGTGTCACAGTAGATGTAGCACATTTTTTTTTTTGTATCAATTAAGAAGTATAATGGAATCTGGAAAGATATTATATTCAGTAATCATAATAATGCATAATTAAAATATATAGACAATACAAATGCCTAGCTATTTTTGCTGGCTAAGAAAGTACCTGGAGGGGGGTTAGGGAGACATAAAACAAGAGGCTGAACACTACTGTATATAAAATAATGACTGATTTCCACAAAGTACATGTCGGTAACTACTACCAATTACCCACAATATTGTTCTAACATACTGCTGTACTGCATTAATGAAGTAATATTATAATCATGGGGAGCTCTAACCCGTAGGATTATACAGCGCCTGTGGGGAGGGATGGAAGGCATTCAGGCTCAATTCAGGGAACTGGAGCACAGATCCAATTCCCTAGATCAAGAGCCCCTCACCAGCATCAAGGATAATGAAGTAATAACATAATCAATCTTTTAACAAACTTTAAAATAAATTACGTTTCTAAGAATAGTAATTATCTTTGTGGTAGCCAGTAACAGCGATATATACAACAGTTGCTTCAACATTAGACAGTAAATTTAAACTATAGTAATACTGTAAAACTCCTCCGAGTTGATTGTTTCTTTGTTGGGTTTATCAGGGCCACTGACAGCTTTGTTGGGTTTATCAGGGCCACTGACAGCATAAGCCGTATCGAACCCGACTTCAAGATGACCAGGCAAGAAGTGTTACCCTTAGCTAATAATGTAAGATTGGGAGTAAAAGATAAGATTTGTTTGGATTTTTAACCCGGGGGAGGGTCAGCCACCCAGGATAATCCAAGAAAGTTAGTACGTTATCGAGGACTTTCTGTCTTATTTCCACTGTGATCCTTCAATTTTGTCCCCCAGGAAGCCACCCACACCAGTCCACTAACACCCAGGTGCCTACTTACTGCTAGATAAACAGGGACAGGAGTAAAAAAAACATGCCCAATGTTTCTACTCGACAGGGTATTGAACCACGGACACTCAGTGTGTGATGTGAGTACAATTATCATAGTGTAAATTACCTAGGATAACCCAAAACCAATCAAACAAAATGACTTATTTCCATTGGGGTCCTTGTAATATCTTACTACTTAAATCCTCAACTTAGACTACTTTCTAAAATTAATGCTCTGGATCACGTACATGACCTTAGGCAAAAGAATTCTATCACAGACTATCTACGCTGATGGTTAGTTTAGTTAGTTAGTTTAATATCTTTATTATGCACCCCAGACCCATCCTGTGGGCGGTAGTCAAAAGATTACAGAGGTACATAATGGGTCCAGGGACTGGACTCCAGTTTTGATAGCTGAACAAGTTACAGCGGTAATGAACTACATCTGGTCACAATTATGACCAAGTTACAAAGGTAATGAGCTCCAAGTAGAGCTGGTCACACTCATGAACTAGATCTGGTCACAATCATGACAAGTTACAAAGGTAATGAGCTCCAGGTAGAGCTGGTCACAATCATAAGTTACAAAGGTAATGAACTAGATCTGGTCACAATCATGACAAGTTACAAAGGTAATGAGCTCCAGGTAGAGCTGGTCACAATCATAAGTTACAAAAGTAATGAACTAGATCTGGTCACACTCATGACAAGTTACAAAGGTAATGAATCATAAACACGTCCATACATGGCTACAATCATGAACAAATTACAGAGTAATAAGCAATTAACAAACATTCTAGGGAATGCATCCATTGCCCCAACACCAGATGTTGCTAGGTGCCTGTCCCTCTTCGGCAGGACAGCCATTGCAAACAGCAGCAGGTTGCACCAGGATCTGCTGCTTGCAGGAGCACCATCGACCCTCCCTTAAAGTACACCTTGTAGGATATGTCAAAGCACCTCATTGTTAATGATAAAATATATGAAATGTTGAGGTTGTATCCACATTTTGCATCGATATAGAGGAGATAGCAATCCAATTAAGACCAATATATTTTTGAATATTAATAAAAAATGAGATTGTATTTCACAATGGTGTGTACGTTAATTATATTAGGTAATTGTAAAATATGAAATGCTTAATTTTTCCTTTTAGTGATGTAACAATGCCCCGTGCACAATAAACTAGCCACACAGGCTAGCTTATTGTGCACCCACAATGAAAGAGAAAGGAGTTTTCTTTGCAATTAGAAACAGAAACGTGGCCTGGTGGCAAACGCTCTCGCTTCACACGGTGAGGGTCCGGGTTCGATTCCCGGCGAAGGGGTGGAAACATCGGACGTGTTTACTTAAACCGGTTGTCTATGTTCACCCATCAGTAAAATGGGTATCTAGGTGTTAGTTGACTGGTGTGGGTCTCATCCTGGGACAAAATTGACCTAATTTGCCCGAAATGCTCAGCATAACAAGCGACTTTCTATATAGTAGTATGTCATTGATGTCAGCTAGGACTGTATACCTTGTACACGTACGTGTAGAAATAAAGATATATTATTATTATTGACCCAGAGTTTGTTGTAATGGTGATGAAAGCTGATTGCAGCGTCTGCTTGATCTTTCTGCTTTTTGGAGGGTGTCTTATATTCCTTGAATTCATTGTTACAAAATATCATTATTACACATACTGTATTTTTAAAAAAGTGCTAAATCTGAACGAGCCATAAAATTACATCGGAGTATAAAACAAATTCCAACCACACAATAGAGCAAAAAACTAATGTAAAATACATGGGAGCGATCATGTCAGAGGATCTCACCTTCAAAGACCATAACATTGTATCAATTGCATCTGCTAGAAAAATGACAGGGTGGATAATGAGAACCTTCAAAACTAGGGATGCCAAACCCAATGACACTCTTCAGGTCGCTTGTTCTATCTAAGTTGGAATATTGCTGCATACTAATGGCACCTTTCAAGGCAGGTGAAATTGCTGACCTAGAAAATGTACAGAGAACCTTCACGGCACACATAACTGCGATAAAACACCTCAATTATGTACTGGGAACGCTTGAAGTTCCTGAACCTGTACTCCCTAGAATGCAGGCGGGAGAGATACATGATTATATACACTTTGAAAATCCTAGAGGGATTAGTACATGCACACGAAAATCATTCCTTATGAAAGCAAAAGACTCAGCAGACGATGCAACATACCCCTCAATGAAAAGCAGGGGTGCCACTAGCACGATAAGAGACAACACAATAAGTGTCAGGGGCCCAAGGCTGTTCAACTGCCTCCCAGCATACATAAGGAGATTACCAATAGACCCCTGGCTCTCTTCAAGAAAGTGCTGGACAGGCACCTAAAGTCAGTTCCTGACCAGCCGGACTGTGGTTCATACGATGGGTTGCATGCGGCCAACAATAACAGCCTGGTTGATCAAACCCTGATTCCACCATGAGGCCTGGTCACAGACCGGGCCACGGGGGCGTTGACCCTCGAAACCCTCTCCAAGTATAAGAATTAAAGACTGCCAAAGATTCAGCAAGTTTCACACTAGTATTGAAGAATTAGACACATGCAGCATCTGGGTATTTTTATTTGTAGACATTTTTGCCATCCAGTAGCTTTATCAATACAAATTCAAGGACATATGAAAGACCGCAGAACTATATACAGAATTATTATTATTATTATTATTATAATCAAATAGAAGTGCTAAACCACAGGGGTACTTTATACAGAAGAGTCAGACTCTTCAAGACTACGGTGCTCTTCACCAACTCCAAGGCCGAGGTATTTATTACCTCGTCTTTTGTGTATAGTTCTGCGATCTTCCCATTAGGTCCTTGAATTTGTATTGATAAAGCCACTGATGAAACTTCTACAAATAAAGATACCCATTATTATAATCAAATAGAAGCGCTAAACCATTATAAAGATACCCAGATGTTGCAGATGTCCAATACTTTATCTTGGTATTATATACCATTCATGTACAAGTTTCACACTGAATATTATTAATACCAATTTATCTCTATGAAAGGAAATCAGTTACCAGACTTCCTTTACTGTCTGGAAGTGTTTTACCCTCAAGGGTGGTTCTTCTTGATCTAAGGAATTGGACCACTGCTGTAATTCCTTGAATCAAGCCTGAATGTCTTACATTTTCCCAGGCACTTATGATCCTAAAGGGTTTATAGTGCCCTTCCCATGAATGAAAAAATGGACAATGTCTAAATTCATTACCATAAAATGTGACAAAATCTATTTTTCAATCCATGGTGGTTGATAGCTGATAAGGTAACTAAATGACCTACTTGCATTTTTTTTTTTAGCCAAGGGCTCCAATGGAAAGAAGTCATTGACTTTTTTTTTTTTTTGAGGTTATCCTAAGTAATTTACAGTGTGTGTGATAATTGTACTTGTGTATACCTGTGCCTAAATAAACTTAATGAACCAGACTTTTTTCTACCAAGGTAGGGTGTTCCCAAGAAGGAAACATGTTCACCATTGTTCATTCAATAACTACCTTGCCAGAAGTGTGTAGCTATACCAATTCAAATTACCCTCTGATTTGAGATATCTTCATCTTCATTCTTCTCTCCAAAATACCCATCTTGTTCTTCACAATATGTGTTGTGTATCTGGAGAGAGTTCCAGAGGTCAACACCCCTGCAGCCAAACTATACAGTACACACTTCTAATGTCTGGAACTAAAGTTGTTAAGGTGGTTCAGGGAGATAGTCACTTATATTAAGCAGGATGAGAATAAGAAACGTTTCATTAGTACTTTTACTTATTAATACATTATATACAAATAAGACAATTCACAGATGAATTTCACAGTCTCAGGAATCTTCCATAGCAACAGTGATCTTATTTATTACTACAATAGACTAAATATTCATACAAAAATCTTGTACAGTACCATAATTATAAAAAAAAAAAAATACATAAACTAGCAATAGAAGGATTCAGCTACTAGTTAAGAAATAAAATTATCACACCATACAAATAAATCTAATATAGATTATTTTTATATTTGTAAGTGGCAATCTACCAGTTTTCTTAAAGAATTTCAGATTAGGAAGATTTGATCATTTTACTGAGTATCCCATACCTATTCTGTGGAGATTAGTTGAAAGAATGTACATAATTGGTAGAGGAATTGGGTAAGCAAGTTAGTGGTAATGGGATAGTTTTTAAAATACATGTTATGTGAAATTGGTATATGTATTTAGCTAGTGTACTGTATATTTTTTTAGGTCATTATGGATGAAATACTGAACAGTATTTGGACACTTACACATCTGTGAATAAACTGTACCTAAATTGTTTTGTTTTTCACATTTAAATTTATATTCTGCAGGGTGAGAAAATAACTGCTGACGAAAGTTTACATTTGGTTATTTCTACAGCAAACTCACAGATATACATACAGTATTTATAGGCTAATCCAAGTCAAGTTATATGTTTTCAGTGCTTTCACTATAAACAGTTGCTTACATCCTTATCACTCTACTGCTATTGTTACTAATTTGCTATTGTCATCACTAATTTATGGCATATTACAGAAAACATCATCACAAAATAAGCAAAACAATCTGAAGTAAATTATTCACATTCCACAAATTATATTCATAATGCATTCCATTGGTCAGAAGTCACATCAAATTTAGACAATGGGGGAGACATTCCCACTACTCACATTAAAAAAGATGCTGGGCTCTTAGTGAAGCAAGGAGTTTGTAGAAAGTGGCACACCACAACCACTTAACTTTTCTTGGGTTATCCTAGGTAATTTACACTATGTATGATAATTGTAGTTATGTGTACCTGTGCCTAAATAAATTTACTTCCACCTGATGAAGAATTGTACCTACTCACCTGGGTACAAACTGTTTAAACTCCACCACCATGGTTAGGGGGGCCAAAGTCAAGCACTGTACTGTAATTACAACCAAGTCTGTTAATTTGGTTGGCTAAACCCTAGATGTATGGCTCTTCTCGCAAGATAGAATGATAGACTGAATGGTGTTGCTCTTGCTCTTTTTCAGGTCCAAGAGTCTGTTGAAATTCTTGAATTCTTTGTACTACACCAATATGCTCGGACTGCGGAGGAAGATGCCCCTTAAGTTTAGTCTGAGTAGGTGCAATTTGAAATTTTACCGAATTAAAAAACTTGGAATTGAAATAAAAAATTCTGAAGAATGCCTTTTCTGATTGGCTTCAAACTTTTACTATTGGTGGGCTTTATTAAAATATGGCTTGTCACTCACATTCAACTGTGTAAATTTCAATTTGCCAATTTTACTAAGAAAATTGTTTCCCATGTAATAACTAGAGAATGAATCTTCTGACTGGCTTCAAATTTTTAATGCTGGTGTATTTTAATTGGAAGTATTTTTATATTAATTTTAGGCTGTGTAGGTACAAATTTGCCATTTTTTTTACCTGGAGTATACCTGGAGAGAGTTCCGGGGGTCAACGCCCCCGCGGTCTGGTCTGTGACCAGGCCTCATGGTGGATCAGGGCCTGATCAACCAGGCTGTTACTGTTGGCCGCACGCAAACTGACGTACGAACCACAGCCCGGCTGGTCAGGTACTGAGTTTAGGTGCTTGTCCAGTGACTGCTTGAAGACAGCCAGGGGTCTATTGGTAATCCCCCTTATGTATGCTGGGAGGCAGTTGAACAGTCTTGGGCCCCTGACACTTATTG
This sequence comes from Cherax destructor, assembly GCA_009830355.1. Taxonomy (NCBI): domain Eukaryota; kingdom Metazoa; phylum Arthropoda; class Malacostraca; order Decapoda; family Parastacidae; genus Cherax; species Cherax destructor. Next base: position 259,211 of record WNWK01001140.1, on the reverse strand, counting down.
TATTATCTCTTATCGTGCTAGTGGCACCCCTGCTTTTCATTGGGGGAATGTTGCATCATCTGCCGAGTCTTTTGCTTTCATAGGGAGTGATTTTCGTGTGCAAGTTTGGTACTAATCCCTCTAGGATTTTCCAAGTGTATATGATCATGTATCTCTCCCGCCTGCATTCTAGGGAGTACAGGTTTAGGAACTTCAAGCGTTCCCAGTAATTGAGGTGTTTTATCGCAATTGTGTGTGCCGTGAAGGTTCTCTGTACATTTTTTAGGTCAGCAATTTCACCTGCCTTGAAAGGTGCCATTATTATTATTATAATCAAAAGAAGCGCTAAAAGGTGCCATTAGTATGCAGCAATATTTCAACCTAGATAGAACAAGCGACCTGAAGAGTGTCATTGGGTTTGGCATCCCTAGTTTTGAAGGTTCTCATTATCCATCCTGTCATTTTTCTGGTCGATTTTATCAAACTAAATCTTTTTAAATCTTCTTACAGGATTGTATAGAAGTTTAAATAATATGTAAATAAGAAAACTGGAAAAAAATAAGTTTTTTTTTATGGCATTTTTTAAGTTTAACAGTGGGAGACATTCCTATTTTTTCAGAAAAGTCTTTAGAAACATTTTTTGTTTACTTTCTCTAATTTTTTTTAATTACTCAAGAATGCCTTCATGAACACTTTAAATTTTCAACACTTGTGAAATGTTCCTTGGGCAAGATTCGTGGGAGTGTTTGCATGTGTGGGTCCCCTATGCACAGTGTTACATAGGCCATTCCCAAATTCGGTTTCCGTGTGATAAACTGGAGACGGGCTCCTCTGATTCGCATTAGAATTTCAACACTTGTGTATCCGACTTAAAAGGAGGTTGGTATATTTAATGGAGTGTGTTGATGCCATTTTGTCACCTTTAATCTTGAAATGGTATAGTATTTTAAATTATTGCATTGTTTTGATGCTGATGAGGGGCTCTTGATCCAAGAACTGGACTTGTCTTTCCTTTGCTTGGATTGCATTTGAAAGTCTCATTGCACCAAGGCTATATGAGTTTAGTTAGTTTAATATCTTTATTATGCACCCCATACCCATCCTGTGGGCGGTAGTCAAACGATTACAGAGGTACATACATGATGGGTCCAGGGACTGGGCCCCAAAGTTTTGATAGCTGAACAAGTTACAAAAGTAATGAACTGTTACATGTCTATATCTGACCACTACAGGTTTAGCACTGTTTGATTAAAATATAACAATTGTGAATGACATTGGTCTTCAGTGGCTGATGCAACATATGAAATGGAATGTTTCATGGGTTTAGGCTGTGTAGGTACAAATTTTGTTGTATTCTGTGCAATAACTGGAAAATGCATCTTGTGGCGAGACTGAAGTACTGTTTATCTTTTTATTTTTTTTTATTTTAGCCAATCAAAACTGGGGGCGTCCTCGACATTGAAGCGTCTTGTTCACCGTAAAATATGGTAAGTCCTAATTTATTATTTTTATGAAAGAAATTTGGATATTAGTTTCCATATGATGACTTACAAATGCTTCTTCTGATTCCCTTCCAATCTTCAACACTATTACTCAACTGCAGTATCAGCTTATGCTGCACTCTATACACCTTTCCAACTGTGTACGCTGAGACACAGGGGCCTGGAGTTGTACAATAATGGCATTACCTTTACTAGATTGTGCAGTTTTCATCTATTTGAAAATGCTCTCACTTGTCATAAAAATTGTTGGAATGCTTTTGCAGATTAAAGTAGGTTTTCCTGAGCATTTTGATGCCAATAAATTGACATGTGGATATCCAAGGACAATCCCCTTGGTTTCATTCTGTATTTTTTAAAGCCATCCATCCATACACACACTGCTAGTAACTAGAGCAAACAGGGGTGCAGAATTAGGGTTTTCATGTATGCAACATACATTATTTTTCCCATTTTGGCATTGTTTTATTATTGGGGTGAAACAGATATACAAATGCTTACAATGGATTTTAAAACTTGTATTTTTCCTGCATAGAATAACTCTTTACACTCGGACTACATTCAATAATAAATAATTTAGAGGCAAATATGAAATTTGTGAGAGGTAGACCAACTGTACTTAACTCATGGAAGCACTATTGTTAGGGTGAGTAATGGATTGCCCTTTTCAAATTAATATTTTCACTACAGTATAGCACCACATGGTGTTCCACTACCTTGTTTTTAACTCCATATTATTTCAGTGATTATCATCTTTACCCGTTAAAAGTTGGTTCAATATCTGAATGTGAATCTACAGAGCAAACTCAACAAGGAAGAAAAGTTCCTAGAGAGAGAACATGGCATCAAAGATATATTGTAGGCACAGAGATACATGAAAACCGACAGCCTGTCAAAATATCATCACTTTAAACTTCTTCCTTAATATAAATACAATTTTCCTGATTTTCGACCTTTATGGCACCTTTAGGAATCATCTTGGAATCCAATGGATCATCATCATCATCAGAGACTGTTGATTCAGGAACATAAGATTCGGTTTTTGCTTCCTCCCCAGAGCAATCAATCATGTCCACAGATGGATTTGATATCAATACCTCACTGTCTGTCTGCTGGGACAACAGTTTCAATTCGCTTGGGGAAGGCTGAATCCAGGGGGTGTGAAGTGTAAGATCATTCTTTTCAGGATGGAGTTTCATATGTCTTCCTAGACTAGTTTTTCGAGAAAATGATCTAAAACAATGTGAACATTGATGTGGCTTCTCTCCTGTATGACGAGTTTGATGAAGATCTAGAGAGATTTTTTGGGTGAACGATCTACCACATTCAAGACACTCGTATGGCTTTTCTCCTGTGTGGATTCTCATATGTTTTACTAAAACCTTTTTCTGCGGATAAGACTTATGGCATACTGAGCAAAGATATGGCTTCTCTCCTGTGTGAACTCTCATATGAAATACTAAGTTATTTTTATGGCGATAAGATCTGTGACATATTGAACACTGAAAAAGCTTTTCTCTTGAGTGAGTAGTCAAGTGGCTTGATAAAGTATTTTTCTGGCTGAATGCTTTACCACATTCTGTACACTGAAAAGGTTTCTCCCCAGTATGAACTCTTACATGCCGAACCAGATTACTATTTTTAATGAACGATTTACTGCATTCTGAACATTGAAATTCCTTCTTTTGTACATGAACTGGCATGTACTGGCCTAAATTACTTTCTTTTCTAAAAGATTTAATGCAATCTGAATACTGATATGGCTTCTTTTTTGCATGCATTTTGCAGGTTGTAAATTGTGTACACTATTTTTTTATTCTCTCTGAAGAGGCAGTGATAGTGGTTTGTTTTTTAAGCTAGTTTCTGGGTACTGTGCAGTGCTGAGTGACCCATATGGGTTTAGCACTTTTTTTTGTAAATATAATAATTCTGTAATAGTATCACTCAAAAATTCTGCATTATGCAAGTGATATATCTTGTCTCATTCAGTTAGCAGAAGTGACAAGCCCATGAATACGTTACCTCTTACACATGGCTCTGCTCCCTGCACTGTGGGCGGGCAATATGCCCCAGCTGGGAACCTAGTCCATCATTAGGAAAATTAATAATCAAATGACTAGTCCCTTAATCCTCTGCAGTAAAGTACTGCACTGCAACCAACTGTAACAAAATTTATAAATATTGTATAGTATATACATATAGATTTTTTTAATAATCTGAAAATTTCTCTATTTGGATAAATAGTCAGTCTTGGAAATTATTTGCAACTAATGGTATTATTACTATTCACAAAATTTTGTTTTGTTACTATGTATCTTGAAAATTATTTGAAACCAATGTACATATAATCATTAATATGTTTTAGTTCAAGACAGACTTAACAGCATCTAAAGTTTCCTTTCTAAGTGTGGGTCATTTGTGAAAACAGTCGCATGCATTTATATTCATTGCATTATAGCAAAATTTAACTTGGCATCAGATGAAGAGTATCCACTGTTATTCTACAGCTGCTTCATAGCATTACAAGTGACTGTTCATCCAAAGCTTTTGATCTACAATACAAATTGTCTTGATTTAAACTTTTGTCTTTGCTTATGCACCCCATGAAATATCATTGTGGTTGAATAAATAAGTGAGCACAATTGTTTCACTGGGAGCTGGTGTCGTGGGTGTACTGTCTTGCTCTTCAGTGAGAGGAGCTGCAGTATAGGCACAACCATGGAGTACCACTAATGAACTGTAAAATTAGAAAGTTCTTCGGCACATTCAGTCAAGTAGAAAGTAGAATTCTTCACCTTGGCACATATCTGGCAACACACCCTAGTGAGGAATACACATGAAAGAAAACAAGGAAAATATTTTTAAATTAAAACTAAGGAATACTTATTACATAACTTCATTAACCTTAATGATGCTTCAACATACAGTGGACCCCCGAGTTTCGTAAACCCCGGAAATCGTACAATTATGTAAGTACTGTATAATATTGTCAGTGCTTGTGGAAGTGTATTTTTGGGGGTCTAAAATAGACTAACCTACGTGACATTTTTCCTTAAGGGAGTAAATTCGTTCGGTAATGGCGCTTGAGCAGACTTCAGGAGTGAAGTTTTTGCGAAACTCGGGGGTCCACTGTATACAGTGGTCCCTCGGTTTTCGTGGATCTCCAAACTCGAACATTTATGTAAGTGTATTTTCGTAAGTGCTGTTGCAAGTGTATTTTTGGGGGTCTGAAATAGACTAACCTACGTGACATTATTTCTTAAGGAAGTAAATTCGTTCGGTAATGGCATTTGAGCAGCATTCTGGAACGAATTTTCGGCGAAAACCAAGGGACCACTGTATAACATATATGTACGTAGTATATTAGAGGTCAGGTGAACATAGGTCAAAAGTGGGGTTGATAGCATTTGCCCAGGGCCAGTAAGCCTTCAACAGTAATCGCTAATTTAATTATATTATTTACAGGGACACATAATGAATCTTAATATAGCCAAGCTGATAATTTGCAAAAAATGAGTCACACAGTCAAACATACGTATACTTAGAAACAGCCATGACGGCAGCCAAAGACACCATACCACAGAAGTCAGGCCACCAGTGTATCAAAACCCCTGTCCTAACAACTGCCACCCTGCAGTGACACTGCCATTAAAGTATACCAAGTTACATCATGGAGCACTGTAGGAGATCCAGGCTGATATTAACTCCACCTCTATTATGTTACCCCCACTTTTAACATATGTTCACCTGACCACTGTAGTATATATACTGCTTATTATAGCTGAAATGTAATTGAAACGAAAAAGCCACGTGGCAAAATATTTCCTTAGTAAATGTCTTGATCAGTACAAATGTGTCTTGCCTAGAATTGCATATTATTTTACTCTGCTATATCATAAGAAAAATTAGACATGAAAGGAGTGGCAAGGTTTCTTACCATGCACAGTTTAATGAGTAATATACTACTACTAAATGCAGGATAGTCTTCCTGTCATACTGCATCATTACATACCATGCATAAGTGGAAGTCTTGGATGTTCACCCCATTTATCCATATTTGCATCACAACGCACTGGCCGGCGGTCCTTTATTCCCAGTAAAATTTAAGTCAATGGGATTGGTGATGCCAATGAGTATCACTAATGAGTGACAAGCCACAGAATGGTTTACTCTTCTACAAAACCTTCATTCCTGAGAATTTCAGAAGCATGATGAAGGATTAGCAACACAGCCTGGCAAAAACAACAAAAAATCTGAAGCATAAATTATTATTAATGTTAATTATTTATGGAGAAGAGCAGAACTCGTAGGGGTCATACAGCATCTGGAGAACGGGAGGTCATCAAGTTTGATCCAAGTAATGGGAGGGTAGCTCTAATGCTTTAGAGCTACCCTCCCATTACTTGGGAGGATGCTTTGATGCCCTACATTGGTATCAAAGCACCACCCCCATCCCTTGAAGGTCCTGAAACATGAAATATAAATAAATCAGACTGAAGCATCCATACCTTTCCTGAAGTACCTACTTTGTCTATATGCTCTCTCATAAAACCAACATTCCTGCTTTATAAACCAATTTTACCCAGTACATATAAAAACCATCCTAGAACAGTATCTAACGAGTATTTACAAGAACGTTATATACATGAACTTAGAAACTGGTTGTCTTAGAGGCAATACTGTATTAGATGAACATTTATATACCTCCCAAGGGAGGGTCCTTGATGCTGGGGAAGAGGTCTTGATCCAAGAATTTCCTGTGGGTGCATTCCCCATAAATGAAATAAATAATAATAACTAACAATAAATCAAAGAGCTAAACCCATAAGGGTTATACAGCACTGAAGCAGAACAGGTGTATAATCATTAATCAGTACTAGTGCATGTGTATAAGTATTAATCAGTACTAGTGAAGGTGTATAATCATTAATCAGTACTAGTGCATGTGTATAATTATTAATCAGCACTAGTGAAAGTGTATAATCATTAATCAGTACTAGTGCATGTGTATAATTATTAATCAGTACTAGTGAAAGTGTATAATCATTAATTTGTAATAGTGCTGATGTATAATTATTTATCAGTACTAGTGAAGGTGTATAATCATTAATTTGTAATAGTGCTGGTGTATAATTATTTATCAGTACTAGTGAAGGTGTATAATCACTAATTTGTAATAGTGCTGGTGTATAATTATTTATCAGTACTAGTGAAGGTGTATAATCATTAATTTGTAATAGTGCTGGTGTATAATTATTTATCAGTACTAGTGAAGGTGTATAATCACTAATTTGTAATAGTGCTGGTGTATAATTATTTATCAGTATTAGTGCAGGTGTATATTAATCAGTACTAGTGCAGGTGTATAATCATTAATCAGTACTAGTGCAGGTGTATAATCATTAATCAGTACTAGTGCAGGTGTATAATCATTAATCAGTACTAGTGCAGGTGTATAATCATTAATCAGTACTAGTGCAGGTGTATAATCATTAATCAGTACTAGTGCAGGTGTATAATCATTAATCCGTACTAGTGCAGGTGTATAATCATTAATCAGTACTAGTATATAATCATTAATCAATACTAGTGCAGGTGTATAATCATTAATCAATACTAGTGCAGGTGTATAATCATTAATCAATACTAGTGCAGGTGTATAATCATTAATCAATACTAGTGCAGGTGTATAATCATTAATCAATACTAGTGCAGGTGTATATTCACCAATCAGTACTAATGCAGGTGTATAATATAATCATTAATTAGTACTAGTACAGGTGTATAATCATTAATTAGTACTAGTACAGGTGTATAATCATTAATCAGCGAGTTTAGCGCTTCTTTTTTATTATAATTAATCAGCGAGGCTTGGTCACAGACTGGGCCGCGGGGGGCGTTGACCCCGAGACCTTCTCCAGGTATATTGGTGCAGGTGTATAATCATTACCTACCGGTATATATAACACGGTACAATTATATGAAGAAGCGATGAACCCCCTTTTTATACACATACCAGTACATATAAGTTCAAGCACTAAACCCGTAAGAACCCATTGGCTTTTTATCCTATGATAATTGTAATCACCTAAATCTGTGTAACTGTACTTAAGTGTACTTGTACCTACGTGAACTTATCTATCTTTAGCGATTAGTTATGATTATAATAATTATCTATCTTACTAGCGCAGGAACCGTGCCTCGAACCCCCCTACAATATAAAAAGGTGAATACAAGGGCACTAGGGATAACTAAGAGATTAATGGAAATTGATTTTCCTATCCCTTGTTAGGGGAGTCGTGTAGAAAAACTCATTAAATGTACTTAATCATAGCTATTTTCCCTTTATTTTTTTTTTATTCTTAGTAATTCTTTAGAAATATATTTTTTATCTTTGTCTGGTATGGAAGCTTGTTAATGTCGGGTCGTGTTCCGCCTTATAAAACCTAACCTAACATTGACAACTGTTGGAGGAGGTGGGTTTGATACGAGGCAGAGGAAGGGAGACGTGCTGAGTGACCTGCGTGCAAAGTTTCAGCCGGAAAGCTTGATTAATGAGGCTGTATTTGATGATTTACTTGCCGGTGGGAGGGCGAGAAACCTGCACTGCTGCTGCGGTGGGAGGGTACTGCGCATGCGCCGCCGCCGCCGCGCAGGAGCACCTCCTCCCTCTATAAAATATTCATTATGACTTAATATTGATCCAGTGCTGAAAATATTCCTGATATGTGTGTGCGCACGTTCGAAACGTGCGCCAGCTGCTGTATCACACCTGCTAATGTTCTATTTTTCTTTCTAATGACAATAAAGTCATACAATATGACATTTCCATTAGGGTCCTAAAAGTCTTCAGTAAGAAAATCAGGATACTGTTAGGGATTCCACTATGAGTTCAGTAGTTATTATTATTATTATTGTTATTAATGTAAGTGCAAGACAGATGCTCCAGTTATAATTACAGACTATTTAGGCACAGGTACACAGAGGTGCAGTTATTATATATAGTGTAATTTACCTAGGATAACCCAAAAATATCTAAGTGACTTATTTCCATTGGGGTCCTTGATTATTTCCAATGGGATGAGTGCTACGAGAGTTTCAAAGGTTCGTTTCCAGCAGAGCTGGAGTTACCATCAGTTGGGAATTACCGTCTTTCAGGATACATTATTGACTCTGTACGGGAGAACTTACGGAGTGTCTCAAAGCGAAATGCCCTGACATGTTAGTGGCTTTCTTTGTACTTAACAACACTTTATAAAATGTAATCGCACATTGTAACCTTTGCAAAGAAATGAGCAGGACCGAACACCAACGTGACGTCCTGTCGAATCCTCTATAATTTGTGGAACGACTGTACTTACCACCGACCCCGCTGCTTCCCAAGGACATATCTACGTACTGTGCGTTCCGTGAAGGCACTGTGAGGTGAAGCCTACTATCGGGGCGAGCTTGGGATAGCAATCACTGCCTCAGTATCCATCCATTCATTACTCGTGTCTTAAGTCATGGCCAGGACAGAACCCCACGTTGTGGTGACGAGCGTCGAGACCGGCTACCCATCACTCCTGTATCTTTTGGACCAGAGGCATACCCAGTATGCCATAAGCATACCCACCATGCCACAAGCATACCCACCATGCCACAAGCATACCCACCATGCCACAAGCATACCCACCATGCCACAAGCATACCCACCATGCCACAAGCATACCCACCATGCCACAAGCATACCCACCATGCCACAAGCATACCCACCATGCCACAAGCATACCCACCATGCCACAAGCATACCCACCATGCCACAAGCATACCCACCATGCCACAAGCATACCCACCATGCCACAAGCATACCCACCATGCCACAAGCATACCCACCATGCCACAAGCATACCCACCATGCCACAAGCATACCCACCATGCCACAAGCATACCCACCATGCCACAAGCATACCCACCATGCCACAAGCATACCCACCATGCCACAAGCATACCCACCATGCCACAAGCATACCCACCATGCCACAAGCATACCCACCATCAGCATCCACCACAAGCATACCCACCATGCCACAAGCATACCCACCATGCCACAAGCATACCCACCATGCCACAAGCATACCCACCATGCCACAAGCATACCCACCATGCCACAAGCATACCCACCATGCCACAAGCATACCCACCATGCCACAAGCATACCCACCATGCCACAAGCATACCCACCATGCCACAAGCATACCCACCATGCCACAAGCATACCCACCATGCCACAAGCATACCCACCATGCCACAAGCATACCCACCATGCCACAAGCATACCCACCATGCCACAAGCATACCCACCATGCCACAAGCATACCCACCATGCCACAAGCATACCCACCATGCCACAAGCATACCCACCATGCCACAAGCATACCCACCATGCCACAAGCATACCCACCATGCCACAAGCATACCCACCATGCCACAAGCATACCCACCATGCCACAAGCATACCCACCATGCCACAAGCATACCCACCATGCCACAAGCATACCCACCATGCCACAAGCATACCCACCATGCCACAAGCATACCCACCATGCCACAAGCATACCCACCATGCCACAAGCATACCCACCATGCCACAAGCATACCCACCATGCCACAAGCATACCCACCATGCCACAAGCATACCCACCATGCCACAAGCATACCCACCAGCCACAAGCATACCCACCATGCCACAAGCATACCCACCATGCCACAAGCATACCCACCATGCCACAAGCATACCCACCATGCCACAAGCATACCCACCATGCCACAGCATACCCACCATGCCACAGCATACCCACCATGCCACAAGCATACCCACCATGCCACAAGCATACCCACCATGCCACAAGCATACCCACCATGCCACAAGCATACCCACCATGCCACAAGCATACCCACCATGCCACAAGCATACCCACCATGCCACAAGCATACCCACCATGCCACAAGCATACCCACCATGCCACAAGCATACCCACCATGCCACAAGCATACCCACCATGCCACAAGCATACCCACCATGCCACAAGCATACCCACCATGCCACAAGCATACCCACCATGCCACAAGCATACCCACCATGCCACAAGCATACCCACCATGCCACAAGCAAACATAGAACATTAAGAATCCGAATAGACGAAGAAATGAAGTGTTAAGACTGGAAGCACTGACTGTGTAAGTTAGTGTTGGACGAGTGATTAACTTAGAATATATCTAAGGGCCACCAAGAAGCCATTGCTTGGTTACCAAAATTATTTAACTGCTTAGTAGATGTGTGACATAAGCAAGCCACTACTGTGTAATACTCTTCTGGACAGGGACAAATCTGAACCTTGAGACTGAGTTTATATATGTCGAAGCCGGAAATGTAAATTCAGGTGAAAGGCAGCAAACGTTGACTGATGTGTTGGGGAGACGCGGCAGCATACACTATGTTTATGGCTCCCCTAACTGTGAGAGGACGGGAAGTGCTGTTATCGCCTGATGGCACAATAACACAGAGGTGTATTAGAATAAATAATTGGACTCCCACCTTACAAACTGAACTTGTTGCCATATTTGTTGCTCTTAAGCTTGTGGAAACTGCGACCTTTGACAGTTTGTAAGATTTCGGATTTTTAACCCGGAGAGTTAGTCACCTTGGATAACCCAATGAAGTTAGTGGATCATCGAGGAGTGTCTGTCTTATTTCCGTTGAGGTTCTATAATCGTGTCCTCCAGGATGTGACTCGCAACAGGCGACAAGTACCTACTTACTGCTAGCTGAACAGAAGCAGCTGGTGTAAGGAAACATGCCCAACGTTTCACCCGTGCCGAGGATCGATCATGATTTCCTCAGTGTATGAGGTTAGGTTAGGTAAGGTTTAGTCAGGAAACAGGTCAAGTGTTTCCTGACGCCGGTCTTAGTCGTATGATGACCCGCCAGTGGAGCATTTGGTCATCTGACCGAGGCCTTCCTCCGGCTTATCCCTCCACCCCTTTAGAAATTGTTATATTTACCATTAGATTATTTATTTTCAATGCTTGAGCTGATGATCCTACCAATTAAGCTACCAACTTCTTCAATGTCTGCTCTAAATGCCCTGAGATCTGAATGTAACGTACTTGTGCATGAAGGTATGCACACACCCCAGTGGCCTGGTGGCTAAAGCTCTCGCTTCACACACGGAGGGCCCAGGTTCGATTCCCGGCGGGTCGGAAACATTTCGAAGTGTTTCCTTACACACACACATACTACTCAGACCTAGTGTTTAATCGACATGTGCCTAGGACAAAATGGTAACTAACATACACAACTATTGTTGCTGGTTCTAGTAGTGAATGTTGATAGCTGGAAACAGTAAGAGTGGCCAAGAATGTTGCACACTGTCATTGTGTTACCTACCTGCATTTGTTGTTAATAATCTTTTTATAGTGAGGATGGAAGCTCTGTGAAGAAGGCTCTGTGTGTGGGAAGAAAAGGAAGGAGGCTATGAGAGGGAGGGAGGTACTGTTAGGAATGCTCTACATATTAAGGGACTTTCTGTATACACACCTAAATGTCATTCACCTTTGTACAAGCATTGTATCATGCTGAAATAAAGTATTATTATTATTAAGGAGGCCCTGAGAGGGAGGGAAGTACTGCGAGGAAAGGAGGAGGTCCTGAGAGGGAGGGAAGTACTGCGAGGAAAGGAGGAGGCCCTGAGAGGGAGGGAAGTACTGCGAGGAAAGGAGGAGGCCCTGAGAGGGAGGGAAGTACTGCGAGCAAAGGAGGAGGCCCTGAGAGGGAGGGAAGTACTGCGAGGAAAGAAGGAGGCCCTGAGAGGGAGGGAAGTACTGCGAGGAAAGAAGGAGGCCCTGACAGGGAGGGAAGTACTGTGAAGGAGAAAGGCGGTGTGAGGGAGGAGGCGGTGTGAGGGAGGTACCGTGAGGAAGAAAAAAATGCCATAAAAGAGAGAGAGAGAGAGAGAGGTGGTAGGAAGAGCCGACAATTGGATGGTTGAACCACCATCAACTGAGTGATGTCAACACTAATCAGAGAAGCACAACCATATGACTGACTAGTGGTGGTGGTGGTAGCGGGGAGAAGTGAAGCCGACCTGTGAGGCAGCATCTCTACTAAGAACAAGTACACCGGGGCAGTGTGGTGGCACACCTACAGTGGGAAGTGTAGCGGGGAGAGACATGAGTGTGAGCTCATGGTAATATGATAGTGTGGTCCTGGCCAGCACACCTGAAAAATGATATGACCGACTCCTAATTTATCTGATTCATGTCTGCTGCTATGACATTTTTTTCAATATTTTTCACCTCATTCCAAATATATATATATATATATATATATATATATATATATATATATATATATATATATATATATATATATATATATATATATATATATATATATATATATTATATATATATATATATATATATATATATATATATTATTATGTATATATATATATATATATATATATATATATATATATATATATATATATATATATATATGTCGTGCCGATTAGGTAAAACTGGTCAATTAGCAAGAACTTATTTAAAATTAAGTCCTTTCTAAAATTTTCCCTTATATATTTAAAGATATATATTTTTTCATTTATGTTAATATAAAAATTATTGATTTTGTACCAAAAGAACCTTAGGAAACTTACCTAACCTTATTATAACAAGCGCAATTTAATTTAGACTAATCCAGCTAAATATATTTTATATAAGTTTACAATAATTTAATAATAAACAAACAATGAAATATTTTTTTTTTTCGTTAGGTTCAGAATGTTTGTTGCGAAATTATTGCATAAACAAATTTTTGCTTGCCCTATTCGGCAAGAAGTGCTTTGCTATTTAAACCAAAATCGCAAGTTTTACGTATTTGACGACACACACACACATATATATATATATATATATATATATATATATATATATATATATATATATATATATATATATATATATATATATATATATATATATATATATATATATATATATATATATATAAAATACGTGTGTGTGTGTTAGTTACCATTTTGTCCAGGGCATGCGTGTGTGTACTCACTTGTTTGTGGTTGCAGGGGTCGATTCACAGCTTCTGTGTGTATGTATGTGTGTGTGGGGGGTATGGGCTGGAACAACAGGATGGGCAGAGATAAACACTGGTGGAATCTTTGTGTCATCCCGGGGCAAATGTCAGAGGGCAGTGCATACCCAAGAGGAGTGAGTGCCTTGATGCTGGTGAAGGTATCTTGATCCAAGGTACTGAAGATATCCTCCCTTAATCGGATCAAACCTGATGACCCACAACAACAACAACAACAACAATAATAATAATACCCATGGCATCCCCTATCAACGTAGATTAAAAAAAACGTTAATGAGAGAATATATAATTATCAGAACTTATTATGGCAGTGATTGGCTCAGTGCCATGCATGTCATTCTATCTGGCACCTCCCGGCACCCTGCTTGGCACGCTGATAGGCACTCTCCCTGGCACTATCTCTCAGGGAATTATGCAACCGAAGGACGCAGGTACCATCTAGAGACGAGAGGAAACATTGTCCTTGTTCACCTAGCAGTATATAGGTACCTGGGTGTAGTAGACTCGTGGGTTGCATCCTGGGTAAGAGAATAAAAAGGGCTTCAGTTGTAATAAGCCAGATATGGCGGCTTTACTGGGTTATCCTGGGTTACTAACCCTCAGGGTTAGTAATCAGAATATAAATCAACTTTTAGTGTGCACTGTTTGTCACTCAGTCAAGTGGCTGCACTCACTCCCTCACACTCAGTCAAGTGGCTGCACTCACTCCCTCACACTCAGTCAAGTGGCTGCACTCACTCCCTCACACTCAGTCAAGTGGCTGCACTCACTCCCTCACACTCAGTCGAGTGGCTGCACTCATTTCCTCACACTCAGTCAAGTAACTGCAATCACTTCCTCACACTCAGTCAAGTGGCTGCACTCACTCCCTCACACTCAGCCAAGTGGCTGCACTCACTCCCTCACACTCAGCCAAGTGGCTGCACTCACTTCCTCACACTCAGTCAAGTGGCTGCACTCACTCCCTCACACTCAGTCAAGTGGCTGCACTCACTTCCTCACACTCAGTCAAGTGGCTGCACTCACTCCCTCACACTCAGTCAAGTGGCTGCACTCACTCCCTCACACTCAGCCAAGTGGCTGCACTCACTCCCTCACACTCAGTCAAGTGGCCGCACTCACTTCCTCACACTCAGTCAAGTGGCTGCACTCACTCCCTCACACTCAGTCAAGTGGCTGCACTCACTTCCTCACACTCAGTCAAGTGGCTGCACTCACTTCCTCACTCAGTCAAGTGGCTGCACTCACTCCCTCACACTCAGTCAAGTGGCTGCACTCACTCCCTCACACTCAGCCAAGTGGCTGCACTCACTTCCTCACACTCAGTCAAGTGGCTGCACTCACTCCCTCACACTCAGTCAAGTGCCTGCACTCACTTCCTCACACTCAGTCAAGTGGCTGCACTCACTCCCTCACACTCAGCCAAGTGGCTGCACTCACTTCCTCACACTCAGCCAAGTGGCTGCACTCACTCCCTCACACTCAGTCAAGTGGCTGCACTCACTCCCTCACACTCAGTCAAGTGGCTGCACTCACTCCCTCACACTCAGTCAAGTGGCTGCACTCACTTCCTCACACTCAGCCAAGTGGCTGCACTCACTCCCTCACACTCAGTCAAGTGGCTGCACTCACTCCCTCACACTCAGTCAAGTGGCTGCACTCACTCCCTCACACTCAGCCAAGTGGCTGCACTCACTCCCTCACACTCAGTCAAGTGGCTGCACTCACTCCCTCACACTCAGTCAAGTGGCTGCACTCACTCCCTCACACTCAGTCAAGTGGCTGCACTCACTCCCTCACACTCAGCCAAGTGGCTGCACTCACCCTACACTCAGTCAACGTACTCTTTCAGATAATAAATATTATCCATCTTCAGCAACGGAAGCTTGCTGTGTTTGGTCATTCACCTGTTGTTCTGTTGCTTATTTTGATCATTCATCTGTTGTTCTGTTGCTTATTTTGATCATTCATCTGTTGTTCTGTTGCTTATTTTGATCATTCATCTGTTGTTTATTTTGATCATTCATCTGTTGTTCTTTTGTTTATTTTGGTCATTCATCGTTTTTGTTGTTTATTTGGTCATTCATCTGTTGTTTATTCTGGTCATTCATCTGTTGCTTATTTTGGTTATTTATCTTTTGTTTGTTTTGATCATTCACCTGTTGTTTTGTTCTTTATTCTGATCAGTCACCTGTTGAATTGTCTTTTGTTTTGGTCATTCACTCGATGAATTATTATCTGCCTCGGTCAGTTTACACGTTTTTCCTCATGGTTCTTCACGCGTTTTACTCTGCAATATGGTGGTGGCGTTCCCAAGTTTCTCGCTGCATCCCGTCACAACTGAGTCACGGACGAGGTATTGCAGTCATCATTACTCTGCAATATACTGGTGGCGTTCCCAAGTTTCTCGCTGCATCCCGTCACAACTGAGTCACGGACGAGGTATTGCAGTCATCATTACTCTGCAATATACTGGTGGCGTTCCCAAGTTTCTCGCTGCATCCCGTCACAACTGAGTCACGGACGAGGAACTGCAGTCATCATTACTCTGCAATATGGTGGTGGCCTTCCCAAGTTTCTCGCTGCATCCCGTCACAACTGAGTCACGGACGAGGAACTGCAGTAATGATACTCACAGCCCCTCGCACAGGCTGCCATTACCTTCACGAAGTTAATTAGGAATTTGCAGGCAAGCATCAATTACATACAATCAGGAATCACACGCAATCGTGAATTAAAATGCAATTACGTTATTTGCTTTTCATCATGAGAGATCAGCTACAGTTACAACGTTGTGAAATGAAAGTTTTAACACAGGGGCGCTTTTTGCCTTACGAATTTACTAATATTTTTCACCAAGGTATTTGAGGCGGTAGACTATGAATTATCGATGAGATATTGTGTATGTGGACCTCATTAAAGCCTGTGATAAAGTTCCATACAGGAAACTGAGAAAGTAGTGGTACATGGACCACTGGAAGAAACTACCTCCTGGATCCTGGTATTTTTGATCGATAAGCAAGAGAGAGTTTGCACTAAGATCAGAATGGGGAAGCGTTACCTGTGGTGTTCCATAGGGGTCAGTATTGGTCACCTTGTTCATAATATACATGAATAACGTATATATGAGAATAAATAGAGACATAAGCAAGTTTGACGGTGACGCTAAAATAATCATTCACATAAATGCTGACGATGACACAAGAGAGCTACATGTTATGGTCGGAGAAATGGCAGACAAACTTCAATGTAGACAAATGTAAGGTTCTAAGGTTCTAATCCTGAGAAAAGAAAACAGTCATGGCTTCCATAAACTAATTAGCGTAGATCTCGATCAAAGTGAATGCGAAAAAGACTTAGGAGTTCTAGTTAGAAGTAATCTGAAGCCAAGACAACAGTGCATATGTGCTCTCAATATGGCTAACAAAATTCTTGGCTTCATATCAAGAAGTATAAATAATAGAAGTCCTCTGGTTATTATACTTTGACTTGATATATATATATATATTATATATATCTTTGGTTAGACCACTTTTGGATTATGGTTCTAGGTTCAGGTCTCCATTTTACAGAATGGACATAAATATGCTGAAAAATATACAGAGAAGGATGACGAAGTTGATTCACTCTATTAGTTATCTTTTCTACCAAGATAGACGAAGTCAATGAACTTGCACTCTCTTGGTAGACGTGGATTATTATTATTACAATCAAAATTAAGCATCAGACTCACAAGGGTGACAGAGCGTTGCAGGGCAGGACGTGATAAAGATGAAATATGCGAAGATCAGAGACCAGCGAGGGTCAGGGTATGCAACAGGCAGTCAGTAATAGTAGTGGGGAGCGCTAATAAAGAGAAAATATAATCAAAGTTGGTGTAACAAAGCTTTGCTGACAGAAAGTCAAAGAGGGAGACTGCGTCAAAGATAGGACTGTCAGAGAAAAGGTCAGATAAAGTGTGTTAGAGCGATGACGACGCTGAAGGTAAATTCTGCGTGCCCGCTGATAGACAGGACAGTCTATTAGAGATTGTCAACTGACAAAGGAATTTGACAATTCTCACTGACACGTGGAACTAGGGCAGATATGACTGAGGTGTACAAACAGAAAAGAGGAATAAATGAAAGGGATATATAACGTGCAGAAAATATTTAACAGGACTCGCAGCAATGAATTAAAGTTGGACAAATTTAAATTGAGAAAGAATATAGGTTTGAAAACAGAGTTGTAGATGAGTGAAACAAACTGCCAGGTAGCGTCACTGAGGCAAAAAATTGGGTAGCTTTAAATATAGGTTGGACAGGTACATGGGTCGAGTTAAACGTGTCGAGGCACATTCTAATAAGAACATATGTTGGAAATAAATGGTATAAAATACCGACACAATGGAAAAATAAACACATAAGCAGTATAATGTGATCCTTTATTGACAACGTTTCGCCCACGCAGTGGGCTTTATCAGGTAGATCTGTCTGTGACTCGATAAAGCCCACTGCGTGGGCGAAACGTTGTCAATAAAGGATCACATTATACTGCTTATGTGTTTATTTTTCCAAGAACATATGTTCTTATATTCTTATGACAATGTTTCGCCCACACAGTGGGCTTTATCAAGTCACAAACAGATCTACCTGGGTAAAAGGTACGTGAGTATTTATAGGATGGAGTCAGGTGGAGAATGCTGCATGTGACGACCTTCCGAGTAGGGTGATAGAGTCCAGGACCTTGGGTAGCTTTAAAGAGATTGGATAAATATATGAATAGACCTTCTGCAGTGTTCCTCCATTCTTATGTGGGATAGTGATGAAGAAGTTTCTTGGCAAGGGGTTCAGCTATGTTATAGAAGCCGTTGTTATGGTTGAAGTTGTTGGATATACAGATAAGTGATGACTCCAGGATTCTTCAGTAATGAGTGTTGTCTTCTCTGGCGATGAGTCTTGCGTTTCTGTAGTTGATTAAATGGTTGTGTGAATTTCGGTGTTGAACACAGGCATTCCTTGGATCGTCAGATCTGCCTGCGTACTGGTGTTCTGAAATACGTGTTTGGAGGTCTCTGGATGTTTCGCCCACGTATAATTTGCTGCAGTCATTACAAGGTATACCCCTGCAGAGGATTGAAGCTTGTCCTGTCTATTACTGGTAATGTCCTTGATGGTGGTGGATGTGGAGGTGGATACTTGGAATGAGGTATTGGAAAAGATGTTGGAAACGTGTTTGACAATGGAGTTAGTGGGGAGGACTATGTATCTCTTTTCGGCAGTGTCTTCTCTGGGTGTGTTAAAGATGTTTAATTAATGCCTGTCGTCTGCAGTCTCTAATGAAGTGACGAGGATAGTGAAGGTTAGGAAATACTTGTTCAATAAGAGAGCATTCTTCCTCAAGGAACTCACTTCTGCAGAGTCTGAGTGCACGCAGGAAAAAGCCTATAATTACACCACGTTTAGTTTTGGTGGTTTGGTGAGAGTGGCAGTGGAGAAGATCGTGTTGGTTGGTAGGTTTTCGATAGACTTTAAAAACGAAGATCATGGTCAGCTTCGTAGAGAAGAACATCAAGGAAAGGAAGAGTGTTGTCGACTTCTTCTTTGTCTGTTTGTGACTTGATAGAGACCACTGTGTGGGCGAAACGTTGTCAATAAAGGATCACATTATACTGCTTAAGTGTTTATATTTCCATTAAAAATGAATTTGTATTTAGGTAGGAGTTAGCGCTGTATGACCCTGGTAGGTTTAGCGCTTCCTTTTGATTATACAATAATAATATGTAGTAGTTAGTGAACCACAGTAGCTACTCCTACTACTACTAACAACAACAAACACTAACAATACTTCCGTGTGCCCGTGTTCAGTCCCTGCTCTCAGGTGTTCATTCTGTTTTCAAGTGTTCAGTCCCCGCTCTCAGGTGTTCAATCCCCGCTCTCAGGTGTTCAATCCCCTCTCTCAGGTGTTCACTCACTGCTCTCAGGTGTTCAATCCCCTCTCTCAGGTGTTCACTCACTGCTCTCAGGTGTTCACTCACTGCTCTCAGGTGTTCACTCACTGCTCTCAGGTGTTCACTCACTGCTCTCAGGTGTTCACTCACTGCTCTCAGGTGTTCACTCACTGCTCTCAGGTGTTCACTCACTGCTCTCAGGTGTTCAATCCCCTCTCTCAGGTATTCACTCATTGCTCTCAGGTGTTCAATCCCCGCTCTCAGGTGTTCACTCACTGCTCTCAGGTGTTCAGTTTACATCTGTGTTGAACGATGGGGGTAAATAATAGACCAAGCCACTTAGTTCACTGTTACTGTTGTTGTTCTTGCTGTTGTTTACTCCCTGAGGTGATGGTGATGGTAGTATTATTATTGTTGCTGTTGTTAGGGGTGATGGTGTCTCACTGCCACTGTTTCACTCAGGCCTCGGTACAGTTCTGTACCGGGCGAAACGAGGTTCCAATAAACGCTTCGTCTGACTATTTTGTTTGTCAACACTGAAAACTTGTTACCCAGCTGACCTCTAAGTCAAACAGTTCATAACACATCAAATTTGTGAGGCTTTCCTGACCTTATCTTACTGATGTTATCTAGGCAGGATATTATTATTATATGGGGGAGCGCTAAACCCATAGGATTATAGAGCTCTAGGCAGGATAGGTTATCTTACCGATGTTATCTAGGCAGGATAGGTTATCTTACTGTTATCTAGGCAGGATAGGTTATCTTACTGATGTTATCAAGACTACATAGCATATTTTACTGATGTTATCTCAACAAGACGACATATGGCCTGAAATGCTTTGCCGTAACAATAGGCTTTCGTTAGAATATGTAATATACAATGTTCTACGAAAAGCGTAAACAGCCTATCACCACACAAATTTTAAAACCATCCAGTGTAACCTGTGTTATTCTTGCGAAATAAACTTCTTTATCTTTATCCCGAGATCGAAAAAGAAGACTGACGAGGCTATGAGCTTCGTAAGAGAGGCTATTCTGCCTACTGCACAACACCTACTCACCCATCGAGTCACTGAGCATAAAATGTGTACTGGAGTGTTCTTCAGTTCTCCAACTCGTCAAGCAACAACACATTTTTCAAGATTGGTGGACTGAACACATCGAGATCCCAAGATGTTGCAGCGTCTGCAAGATCCCAAGATGTTGCAGCAAGTTGAAGAATGAGACACTTCTCAGAGAATTTGCTGTACTGTTCTCAAGACTGATGGTCTGAACACATCGACTGCAGCTGTGGGACTGATTACCTCATTCTCCTCCTCATCTTTCACTGTTTTTCTCTGTATCGGATTAAAGAAGCCAGTGACTGGCGAAACGTTTCCTCAATGAAGATTTCCAAATGCTAAACAAGTGTCTCATTGTTCAACTTGTCGGTGAGAGTACGGTCACTCCAGTCACAGATCTCAACACAGCTTCAATACAGTGAGTGTACTTTTATGTAGGTATACACAAATACAGTTACATAGATTATCATGCATTACAGCATATGTGTAGAGAACCTAGGATAACCAAAAAAAGTCAGACAAAGTGACTTATTTGCATTGGGGTCCTTTGACTTATTTGCATTGGAGTCCTTTAACTTATTTCCATTGGGCCACTACAGTGACAGATCTCGACACAGGTTCAATACAGTGGCAAAAGCTCTCGCTTCACACGGTGAGAGTCCGGGTTCGATTCCCGGCGAAGGGGTGGAAACACTGAACGTGTTTCTTTACACCGGTTGTCTATGTTCACCCATCAGTAAAATGGGTACCTGGGTGTTAGTCGACTGGTGTGGGTCGTATCCTGGGACAAAACTGACCAAATTTGCTCGAAATGCTCTGCATAACAAGGGGCTTTCTATATAGTAGTATGTCATTGATATCAGCTAGGCTAAATCAGACAAATAAATACCACAGTAGGACTGTAATTTTGATCTTTAACTAAGGTGGTCAGTAGGTAGAAGAGAGGTTTGGTGAACGAGGCTGTATAAGGGGAAGATTGTACCGTAAGTGCTGTGGGTGGTGACACAGGAGGTGGGTCAGGTGAAGCACACACACGCATGTGGTTTTTCTCACATCCCTGTATATTATATACTATATATACAGTGAGTGTAGGGCCATTACAGTCACAGATCTCAACACAGCTTCAATACAGTGTACGGTTCTCCCACAGAGGGAAAAACCATATGCGTGTGTGTGTTGACCCACCTCCTGTGTCACCACCCACAGCACTTACGGTACAATCTTCCCCTTATACAGCCTCGTTCACCAAACCTCTCTTCTACCTACTGACCACCTTAGTTAAAGATCAAAATTAGTCCTACTGTGGTATTTATTTGTCTGATTTAGTTTATATATATCACTCAGTGCTAAAAGCTAAGAATAATACAGCAAAATTAAAACTCACAATTCTGTTGCTTTAATAAAAAATCCTGTCAATTCGGAATAACAACTGGCAGACAGCTACTGGATGAGCGATGGTCAATGTTTTTTTTTTCTTTTTAAAACTCGCCGTAATTTAGTGGGAGACGGCAGGTGTGGCGAGAACAAAATTAAAACAAATGTATAATTTCCTATGCATTTTTATCTCTCACACGTTTCGAGTAAACGTGAGAGAGATAAAAATGCAGAGGAGAAGACGAAGCTAACAGTTCCTGCCTGACTCTAAGGTCGTCTCGACCTAAACCGGTTTGTATGTTTCTCTAAGATTACTTTCTAAGTCAGGGTCATATTGTTGTTGGGATTATTATTATAATTATTATTAAAATTATTATTAATATAATTATTATTAAAATATTATTAAAATATTATTAGTTTTTATTATTATTATTATTATTATTATTATTATTATTATTATTCAAGGGGAAGCGCTAAATCCGTAGATAACATACAGTAAATGAGGAATGATTCGGTAATAAAGTCTGATCCTTGGAAGGGAAGGTTGTCTCCAATTCCCTGGAGCAAGAGCCCTTCACTAGCCCTAACCTCTGGTGGTTTATTAACACAAATACGACACCTGGAGACGTCACCAGGAACAGCAGGTTCCATGTCAGTCCATCCGGCTGTTGGTATACACCTTAGTTATCTGTTAATGGCCAGATGATTGTGTGTGTGTACCCACCTATTTGTGGTTGTAGGAGTCGATTCACAGCTCCTGGCCCCGCCTCATCGCTGGTCGCCACTAGGTCCACTCTCCCTGCTGTAGAGTTTTGCCGTACCTCTTCTTCAAGCTATGTATGGATCCTGTGTGTGTGCCAAGTGTCAGCATGGTTCACGGATGTAATAGTGTGACGTCAGTGGGCGGTCTAATAGCAAAACTGATGGTTAATAATACTAGATGAAATGATGCGTGCGTCAGCAGTGTTGAATTGGCGGCCTCTGGTGGCCGCCTGCCAGGCTATGCCATTTATACGGCAGGATATATACACCCACAGATGTATATCTCTCTGGGTGTATACACCCAGAGTATATCATGGGAGATTTAATTATATAAATGGTTATAACTATGACCATAATTTTTAAAGGGGTGAACCGGTAAGCCAGCGGAAGGCCTCGGTCAGATGACCAAAAGTTCCAGCGGTGGGTCATCATATGACTAAGACCCGCGTCAGGAAACACTTGTCCTGTTTCCTGACGAACTTTACCTAACCTCTCAGTGAAGATATTCGCCCAAAAGTATATATCTCTCACGGCATAAACACCCAAAGGTGTGTATCTCTGGGTATATACACCCAGAGGTGTGTATCTCAGGGTATATACACCCCAAGGGTGTGTATCTCAGGGTATATACACCCCAAGGGTATGTATCTCAGGGCATATACACCCAGAGATGTGTATCTCTCACACTGGAGATCTCATCATTAATCTTAGTTAAGCAAATAACCGCACAAGGATCCTTAACATCATGTAGTCTTGCTGTTAACTCCCTCGATCAACAGGTCAGCTAGAATCACTGAGACATCATCTTAAATTCTAGATCATGTCTGCACCAAGATGATCCCAACTCTAAATATACTCACGGATAGAACAACTGACCACTACGCTACTATTCTCACTAACATTATAAAACAAAAAACCCACTTCGGACCCCCCAAAATTATTTTTAAGTTTCATAATAATGGTGTAAATAATTTTTTATCGATGCTTATCAAGGACACAGACTGGAAAAAAAGAGCAGTCTGACCTATATACATTTTAGAGAAATTCTTCATCATTGCAAAATGTTACTACAATGTACACTGCCCAGAAAATTCCAAACAGATGACTTCAAAACAGGTTAAACACATGCATTACAAAAAATTTGCTCAAATCAAATGACAAGAAATATGAAACGAAAAATAAGGATATAAATAAGCCTATACAGTAGGCTTATTTAGTCTAGTACAGAGGAGGCAGCAGAAGCAGTAGATATGTGAAGAGGATGTAATCAGTCCCTCACCCTTGAAGACGTAGTTTTGAGGTGGTCAGTCCCTCAGCCTGACTGAGGGACTGACTGATTACATCGTCTTTACATCTCTACCGCTTTTGCTGCCTCCTCTGTACTCGACTGAAGAAGCCTACTGTGTAGGCGAAACGTTTCGGAATAAAGTTACTTAACTGTTGCACATGTGTCTTATCAGCTGCTTCAGAACCTAATTAACAGACATCATCAGGTAGTCATATAGTGCACTTCCAAGCCTACCCAATCAATGATGATAATGTTGATGACCCTGACACAACACTTACTTTAAGTATAGGATTCTTCTTAAGGAACCCAGTGGAAATAAGCCACTTTGACCTTTCTGGGTTATCCTAGGTAATTTACACTATGTATGATAATTGTACTCATGTGTACCTGTGCCTCAATAAATATGGTGGGTAAGAGAACACACACAAGCAACACAGCACAAAGAACACCTCTGGTGTTCCTGGTGTTTGTCTCAACCAGAGGAGAAACCACATGAAAACTAAACAGTTAAGATTGTGTAATAACACACCAGATGAATTAACAAAATAACCAACGAATTCATACAATTTTTTTTTTAAATTGTATTTACTTGGTGAATTTGCTGAAAACAATTAATAACGTATTAATATTTTACATTAATATACACCCAAATTATATATTACACCAAATTCTTCCTTCTGTTTTTTAATGCAAATATATTTTCACCCCTTAAATTATATCGATGTTAATTTCGACTTTTAATCTTAAGTGAATGTCTTTCAGTAAATGCTTTTTTTCTTAATTTATTATAATATATATTTTTATATAATTTCGTCTTACATTTATATACAATATCTAATATATTTCGCATGTTTATACTGTTAATATCAGTCACGGAATATATACACTGAGAAATATATTTCTCTCAGTGTATATATACCGAGAGTTTACTTTCATCTTTATTTTAGGTATTAAAGTATTCTTTACTGGTGGTGAAGAGGTGACGTGCAGCCTTAATTACCCTAGTGTAGTAGATAGGCTTTAAATCACACTAACTAGGGACGCCAAGCCCATGATGATTCTCTTCAAATCTCTCTAGGCTGGAATACTGCTGTACACTAACTGCCCCCTTCAAGGCAGGCGAAATTGCTGACCTGGAGAGTGTACAAAGAACTTTCACGGCACACATAAGTACAATAAAGCACTTAAATTACTGGGAACGGTTGAAGACCCTTGATCTGTATTCCCCGGAGCACAGGCGAGAGAGATGCATAATATACACTTGGAAAATCCTAGAGGGATTAGTACCAAATTTGCACACGAAAATCACTCCCTATGAAAGCAAAAGACTCGACAGGAGATGCAACATTCCCCCAATGAAAGGCAGGGGCGCCACGAGTACAATGAGAGACAACAAAATAAGTGTGCGGGGCCCAAGACTGCTTAACTGCCACCCAGCACACATAATGGAGATTACTAATAGACCTCTGGCTGTCTTCAAGAAGGTACTGGACAGGCACCTAAAGTCAGTACCTGACCAACAGGGCTGTGGTTCGTACGAGGCCTGGTCTCAGACCGAGCCACGGGGGCGTTGACCCCCGAAACCCTCTCCAGGTAAACCAACCAGACAAGTATTGCCGGGTCGCCATCTGGAAAAAGACCCGGGCCGGCAAATGTACCGACGAATCTTAAAAGAAGACAAGTATTAGTCTTAATTTAAGACTGCCCGAGATGTTATACATAACTATGTAGCTTTTGTAAGAGCTGGTAAATACTGTGAGCCTGCTAGTGCTTTGTATCTTACTGGATAATAACTATCTTACCTGCATCAAGGTTGATACACACACAGGCTGTATATCACCGGATACATACACAGGTCTCTCTCTCGTAAGGTATATACACTCAGAAGTGTATATTAACCCAGGACAACCCAAGCAAGCCTAGAAGTGTGGATTATCACTGTGATTCCCAGGTTCCATTTCCACATAACATTTTCCTAACATTCAGGCACCTATTTTAATACTATGAGAAGAGGGGTCAGTAGGTGTCAGGAGACGTGCCCCTACGTCTGGTCCCTACCCAAGATTGAACCACAGGTAGTGTCTCAGGTTCCTAGTACCTGGTATTGTTTTAGATTACACTGGGCAGTAATCTTGTTTCTGTGAAAACTAAGTACAAAAGTGTCAAAGTCGTCTTTGATAACGAGATGCCTCTTATCAACACCCTACATTAATATTATTATTATTATTATTATTATTATTATTATTTACATAGCGAGGCTATAAGTCCACATAAATCATCCATTTGCTGATGAATGGGACCCAGTTGTTTGAAATTTTTATTTGGCAAAACTGGTTACACCAACAATGTGCTGCTACACTATTCTACGTGACAGTTACACAGTGGGAACAAAAGCTATCTATGTTTCCCCTGTCATATTCCATAAGACAAGAAGGGTTATATACGTACGTAGTGTTACAGTGTGTCAACCTGGGCTGGGAGACTTCAGGAGGGCAGTGAAGATATTCTGGTGTTCCATTCAAGGTTCATCAGCTACGGCAGCTTCATGGGCTTCCTTCTAACAGCTGGAGATACTATCACTGGGGAATCTCCATGTCTCCATGGACAGGATAAATAGATTTTATTAGATGAAAGGGAGGGTAGTTCCATTACATTCATGTAAGATTCCTTAACCGCATCAAGGCATCTTCCACGGAGTGTCCTTTGAAGGCTTCTTATATCTTATCTCTATCTATACCTCTACTGTCTCCCAAGAGAGATCTTTATCTTTTCATTATCAACGTAATCAAGCAACGCCAGAAGTTAAATTTCCATTCTATTTTGATATTTCAGTGTCAAGAATATATATATCAAGTATTCTTAATGAATTTCATTCTTCCATGGATACTTTTTTGTAGTGTTTAGTGAAGACTAGACGAAAATTTTTTGACCCTGACAAAGGATAACATTTTGTTGGTGCTGATGAAAGTGATACGAGGAAATTATTCACCCATATGCCCCGTAGCAAGCTAGAAACAATGGCCGCACCTAGGCCACTTAATGGGAGAGGTAGGTGTGTGTGTATAAGCAGTTAATGTTTGATAATGATATGTGATGATAAGAGTGGCTGGCCAGCACAGCTAGGTAGGTTATCAACCATCATATGAAGTGGTCGATGATGTCTCCCCATGCACCAGTGTTTATCTTCTAAGTTTTTTTTCAACCTCATACTGCTGCAGTAGTAAACAGTACGGAGTGTTATCGTTGGCAGGTGAAATAGATGTACAGAGGGTCACATTTGACAGGTGATATAGGTGTAGGGAGAGTTATCTTTGACAGGTCAAATCAGTGAGACTGGGCGTTCCATCTCTTAGCAACATAACCTCAAGGCTGACATTTATAGCGTCTGCGGGGATGCTGTACCTGCTATCAAGTGAAATACAAGATGAAGGGCAGGGGAGGCACTGGACCAGTCTACTCAGCAGATATCAGCTTGCTGACGAGTCGACGGGGTTCAGCAACATGGTCTGACACCAGGTATCTGGGGTCCAATCTTGTTGACATTATGCGTGACAATATAACTTTTCTGTGATGTCCTTGTGGGTGCTTGAAGTTTGATGTCATATTTGGTGGTGCGAAGTTTGCTGATAAAATCTTGATCGTGAGTGAGAAACATAGTCGTCTTTATACTTACCAAGCTGCATTTTTTCAGGGTTGTCAGCTAAAGCTTCAGCAAACTACTCAAACTTGTGCACTAAGGGGAGGGGAAACCTAGTGGGACTACCTTCGCAAGGGAAATATCGAAGGTCATGTACCAAGAATTACTTAACATGCTGATAAAACTTAGTATTGCTAGGTTAGGAAAATATATCTTTACTGTCATTACGATTCTCAGATTATCTGACCCTGGTATATAAGTACTCCAGAACTTCCCAACATGTAAGGGATACCACACGTGGACCCTAAAATCAACTACTGCTAAATTCCAAACTGTTGAGGTAGGCACTGTATACCAGGAACTGCAGTCCAGCTGGACGTCATATCCTGGGCACACTGCCAATGATTGCAGAAGTCGAGTCGCAGCTCATGGCCCGCCTCTTCGCTGGTGTGTAAGGCAATTACGGTGGTGTTGTTGATACGAGATTTCCACACAACGCTCTGGTCGTGGTGGCTCTTAGGGGAAAAATATCGAAAAGGAAAGACGAACATCGACAATTTCCAGCATTTTGCGATAATATCCCCCTTTTCTGGGGGGGGCAAATAACTTTAATTTTTCCATTTTATTAAAATGTGTTTATGCAAATAATTTGTTTTAAATTATTAAATTAGATCACAGTGCAACAAAATAAAAAGGGCTCTTGCTCCAAGAAATTGTAGTAATATTTAGCACCTGGGATCATACCTGACTATCCTTTCTTTTCCACGAGCTGTATGATCCTTGCGGGTTTAGGGCTTCCCCGAATATAATAATAATAGTAATAATAATAATAATAATAATAATAATAATAATAATAATAATAATAATAGTAATAATAATAATAATAATAGATATAAGAGTGAGAGGCTGACTGTTGTAGATCTTATCATACAAAATAAAGTGCCAGTGGCACTACTGCCACACTGCATCAACAATTTTTAGACCAACCCTCAGATGTTCAGTAAATATTCTATTTCATAATGACATACTGCGTTAACAAAAAAATCATAAACAAAATGTAATTTATATTTGTAATCGTATTTATCTCGGTGTATGTGCACTGAGAGAACTAATGAATAAATACCGAACGATGTATATCTTAGATTAATACATATTGACTGGGAGTGTGCAGGTGAAATACTGGTTGTAATAAAGTCTCACTGACTTTATTGGGTCATCCTGGGTTAAACATATATAATGTACAATTTGTGTCCATAACATCCGTATGAACTCAATAACACTGTGAAAAAAGGATTATATATTTTATACATAAAGCTAAAATACAGACTTAATTAATTTATTGTGACTGTATCCACTTCCCAATATATGAACACCATTGTGTCTCGCTTTGTCAAGAAGAATCAGAAGCCTAGTATTATGTTTCTATAGTATTATATGTTCACTTACAATCGTTAACATGCCGGCAGGTTGTTCTATGCGTCACTGAACATTTTCTCTGACGTGTTAGTCACATGAAGACCCGCTCAGTGATGTTTTTGTTTATGAGGCCTGTGGCTCAGCTGCGGGCTGACCGGCATCCATGATGTAAAATAAATAGCATATTACATCATGAACATGTTTATTCACTCATAGTATGAGTGTTGGAGCTCTTAATAAAGCTATCAAATCAATCAAGTGTCGGACGGTTAGAGTGGGGTTAATATTTACCCGGTAATAGCGGTTATGTAGCCGTGTTCCTTAGGCAACACGAGGGCAGGGAGTGAGCAGAAGGGAGTGGGACGGGTGGGATGGGAGGCACATGGAGGGAGGGATGGGATGTGGTGGGGATGGAGTGGTGGGCCTGGTAGTATCGTGAATGAGGTGGGGAGATGGCTAGCTAGTGTTGGTTGCCGCACTTCCTCAGTCACATGGTAAGCGTCAGCTGGTGAGTGTCCTCCGCTATACACACCACAAGACCCTCACACACACTGACGCATACACAGGCTACTGCAGCACGCTCCCACCTGTACCAGTGTGAGTTTACACCGCCAGGAGAGAGCCGGGCGGAGCTGCGACAGGACTGGCAGACACACACAGCGAGGCAGCTAGCAGGGTGCTTGATCCCCCCCCACATAGCACGCGGTAACACACGCGTGGTCTTGACTCACTGAGCAACACACGCGTGCTTCTGACTCACCCTAAGTAACACATGTGTTTCTGACTCACAACAAGCAACACAGCTGAAGACGGGGTGTGTGTTGGTGAGTGCGTGCCACTCTGCGTCCGCCTGTACTGGTGCAGTGTGCACTGACACTCGACTCTGCTTGGCACCAGTGTTCGTTCCTCAACCACACTTGAGCCACAAGTACCGGCAGCTAAATATATGCAAAGCACCGCACCAGTGGTGCTCGCGTTATTGTGCTATAGTGACGTTTACGAAACAAAACGTGTGCTAATTATTAAGTATCGAAAATGCACACGTGAGTTACTCATGAGGCATTGCGAGACCATTGACAGGTGTGTGGTGTAGGTGTTGTGAGTAGCACGTGTGTGTGAGAGACCAGACAGACAGGATGCAGGTGGTGGTGCAGGTGATGGTGCTGGTAGTGGTTGGGGTGGTCCTGATCGCCGGCACCCTCATCTTCCAGCTCTACTTCTCTAGCGTCTTCGACAAGATGCTCTCTAACAAGCTCCTCCTCGTCCCTGGTTCCAACACGCTGGAGTCTTTCAAGTCACCGCCTGTGCCTATCTTCATGCAATTTTGGCTGTTCAACGTAACCAACAGCGAAGCAGTGCTGGAGGGAGCGGTGCCAGTGCTGCAGCAAGCAGGACCCTACACCTACGAGGAGAAGCAGCAAAAATATGACCTCACCTTCCACGACCAAGAAGGCTCGGTCACGTACCTGCAAAATAAAACCTTTTACTTCCGAGAAGACCTGTCTGAGGGCCACAAGGAGAATGACCAAGTGACCACCATCAACGCTGTCATGATGTCACTAGGTGCCAAGCTCGAGGCTCTTTCACCCGCCCTCAGATTCCCCATAGAAATATGGTTCGTGCGTTTCGACGTGAAACCCTTTGTTACGAAATCTGTGGGAGAACTTCTGTTCCATGGTTATGACGAACCTTTGTTGAAGCAGCTGGCTTCGCTCACTAACGACCCTATCCACGCTACGGGTAAATTCGGCTTTTTTTATCCCAAAAACAACTCTAACGACGGGACGTACACAGTGTATACAGGAGTGAAAGACATGGCCGTATATCAGAACATCGTCAGGTGGAGAGGAAAAGAAAATTTAGAATTTTGGAAAAAAGACATGTGGGGCGGTAACACTTGCAACCTGCTGAACGGCACCACCGGCAACCAGTTCCCTCGACCCATGAGTAAACATGAAAAGTTGTGGTTGTACACAGCGGAACTGTGTCGTTCTATCTATGCTGAGTTCCAGAAGGAGGTGAGCCACGGTCACCTGACACTCTACCGCTATGTCCTGCCAGCACAGCTTCTCAGTGACGCCCCCGAGAATTACTGCTACTGCCACGATAACTTTACCTGTCGCGCCTCCATGATCAACGTGTCTCCGTGCAGGAAGGGAGCGCCTGTCGTCATGTCCACGCCGCATTTCTACCAAGGAAACCCCAAAGACACCCAGGAAGTCGTTGGTTTGAACCCTCAGGAAAAGGAACACGAGACTTACCTAGACATAGAACCCACAACTGGTGTCACCTTCCGCGCAGCCAAGAGGATCCAGGTGAACATAGTTCTACGGCGCTACGGCAATCTACCCAGCTTCAGGAATGTGCCGAACCTGATCCTGCCGGTGTTGTGGGTGAACGAGAGTGCGGAGGTGCCCCTGGAACGTACAGCTGCCCTACACCGCACTCTCACCCTCCCCTTCACCCTCGTTGACGTGGCTACGGGCATCCTCGTCACTCTGGGGGTCGCCCTTATCGTAGTGGCGATAGTTAAGGTCATTGTAGCTTTCAGGGGCAGAAAACCAAACAAGAAGAGGAAAGTGGAAAAGGACAAGGATATCAGTGTGACGGAAAAGCTGAATGACAGGAACTATAGCTGAGAAAGTGTAAAGTGTTCGCTAGATCTACTTTGAACTTCAGTGCAGTGTTAGAGCAGCAGCCGTGGGTAGGATGCTTACCAGTGCCATCTAGTGTGCAAAATATTATGTGAACTTTTGGCTGGGTAGTTCAGCATAACAGCGTGGTTGTAACCTAAGATGAAGACTTTTATCATCTGTGTGTGGAAGCGTAAATTTGTGGGCATTAAGAGACAAAAGTTATGAAAACAGACTCCATTATGATATATGTGTTGTTTATAAGAATCTTGTGTTAGATGCACCAACACTGGATGACTGATACTTCGTAGCTTGGGCCGTTGACCCCTTGACCTGTGAGGACCACAGTTACGTTCTGCCTCACGTTGGCCGCAAAGGTCAATACGGTATTATATGTGTGTGAGGCAATCGTGTTATTACGATTTCGTGAGTCAGTAAGGATAGAGATGGCTATTGTGACACCACAGAATGTAGTGTGGACGCGACCAGTGATCTGTGGAGCGTCCAGTGATCTGTGGACGCTACCAGTGAGCTGTGGACGCTACCAGTGAGGTGTGGACGCGACCAGCGAGCTGTGGACGCGACCAGTGAGCTGTGGCGCCTACACTCAACTTGACCTGCCCAAAACTCTGTTCATTGATGTACAAATAAATATGTTTATATTTTTCATGTTTGTTTTACCACTGTAGGTCTTTTTATAAAAAAAGAACTTGTAGTTCTGCATTATCCATATGAACTTAGCGCTTGTGAATAAAATCAACTTAATATACGAAAGTGGAGGCACACCCAAGAAAACAAACACACAAGCATACACACAAAACAAACACACAAGCAGACACAAACACAGACAAAACAAACACACAAGCAGACAAAACAAACACAAGCATACACAAAACAAACACACAAGCAGACACAAACACAGACAAAACAAACACACAAGCACACACAAAATAAACACACACACATATGAGTATGCAAATTAACTGAAGATAGGACACTACGCACTCGGAATACGGACGACCGATTACACACACAGATCCTGGACATTGTTATAGCCTATTATACCAAGTTGAACAAGGAAGACGCTTGATATACTAGCAGTGTAAACACTGGCAGGTGTTGCTGTTTACCTGGACTTTACCTGGAGAGGGTTTCGGGGTCAACGCCCCCGGTCTGAGACCTTCACTAAGATGGATAAAAAACCTGTAAACTAAAACAAACAATACAATTTATGTTTCTTTATGTAGCTTACACTTAGTAAAACACTGATAAACATAAATTAAAGACACTAGTGTGTAATGTGTTTCTGGTTTAATACAGGGCACAAGAGTGTGGTCACGTGTGTGTAGTCACTTGTGTGTGTGTTGTGTGGTCACGTGTGTGTGTGTGTGTGGTCATGTGTGTGTGTGTGGTCATGTGTGTGTGTGGTCATGTGTGTGTGTGGTCATGTGTGTGTGTCTGTGTGGTCATGTGTGTGTCTGTGTGGTCATGTGTGTGTGTGTGTGGTCATGTGTGTGTGTGTGTGGTCATGTGTGTGTGTGTGGTCATGTGTGTGTGTGTGGTCATGTGTGTATGTGTGTGGTCATGTGTGTGTGTGTGGGATCACGTGTGTGTGTGTGTGGTCACGTGTGTGTACTCACCTAATTGTGGTTGCAAGGGCCGAGTCAAATTACATTATGGTTTAACAACGAGAGAGAGAGAGAGAAGAGATAGGTGGATAACATCATTCATTACTGCATCATGATGAGGACGGGAGGGTTTAGCGGTTCCCCGTGATTTTAATAATAATATTAATAACAAGATCAATAATAAAAATAATTTCTAGTACATTAACGGTCTTCTGTTGTAGATAGACTTGAACCCCCATTAACTCAGCAAGCCGCTAACAGACATATAAAGGAATCACCACGTCTGATACATTATCTACACTATCTTTGAGTACTTTGGCTCCTCACTCGTCTCAAACCTGGCCATGATTACCCTCAGGTGAACGTGTTACAACCCTCAATACTCACGTCTCTTCTCCAATATTCACTCTTTGTTTTATTCTCTCGAGGCACTCTGTGATCTGCCGGAGTACATGAACTATCATCCTTGCCTGCTGCTCCAGTTTTCTTGTCTCAGTCTCTTGTGAGGTGTAGCACTGGATGTATTCTTGTTGTCTAAGAATAAACAGTCCACCCATTCTCTCTCTCTCTCTCTCTCTCTCTCTCTCTCTCTCTCTCGTCTCACTTCCGTCACTTGGTCACAGAACTCCAATAGTGTTGGTTATCGTTTATGAACACTTCTCTCCAAGTGCTCTACCACTCTCCTGATTATCTTATCCATCACCTTGTGTGGAATACGTATCATTGAAACTGGTCTGCAGTTCAACGCTTCCTTCCTGTCTCCTTTCATAAGTTTAGAGACTACATTTTCTATCTTCCTGAACTCTGGTAATTGTCTAGTATCCAGTGACTCGTTTTAGGTCTTAGCCATGATTCAGACAGTGCGTTTGTTCCCTCTGGCAGGATCCATAATGTCTCGTTGCATTTGATATATCCAGGTGTCTCAACAGTGTTTTCACCCCTCCTTCATGCACTGTGTGTAGTTGATAAATTAGATACATGTGCAACACATGTGCAGCATATGTCTAATTTATCAATTTGTCGGTTCTCTGAACCATTTGCGTAGATATGTGTATAGTGTCCAGCACCTGTTAGCGCACCATTTGCCCTTGGTTCTCTGATATTACCCCTCTTTCCACTGCGAAGACTCTTCATATCTTTTGTTCAACACTTTACAGACTTCCTTGTCGTTTCTCGTGAGCTCTCCTCCCTTCTTCAGTCAGCTTACCTGATCTTGAACTGTCTTCATTCGTCTGATGTGACTGAAGCAGTTTTGGTTCAGACTTGGCTCTTCCTGTTGTGTCATTTGACTGAAGCAGTTTTGGTTCAGACTTGGCTCTTCCTGTTGTGTCATTCTCCAATAGTCGCACATTTGCTTTTGGTCTGCTGCTTACTTCTCTGTTCTCGCCTGTCCTTCACTCTCTATAGTTTTTTCCACGTTCTTATACTTTTCCTTTTCCTCCCCCCTCCCCTTCCTCCTCTACATCTTCAGTTGAACCAAGGATTCTCTTTGTCTTTGCCATTTTTCCCTTCTTCTGGGTGCGAAGTTGTCCTCTGTCTCCCGGCACTTTCCAACTAGGTACTCCAGCATCTTATCTCGTGTTTTTCCTTCAAGTTTTTTCTCCCACTGCACTGTATTCAGGAATTCTCTAATTCCTTCAGAGTTCTCTCTTCTGAACTCTGGTTTCTCGTGCCCTCCACCTGCTGTGTGTACTCACCTATTTTTGGTTGCAGGAGTCGAGTCACAACTAGACCCCTGTGTGTGTGTGTGTGTTGACTCATCTAATTGTGGTTGCGGGGGTCGAATCATAGCTCCTGGCTCCTGTACTCACCTAGTTGTGGTTGCAGGGGTCGATTCAAAGCTCTTGTGTGTAGAGCACGAGGGTTGTAAGCCACACCGAAGTGTCTCGCTGAGGAAGCAAAGACGACGCAGTGAACCTCAATGAGGGTTTAATAGAGAAGACGCTGGGTCTGTGGGAAAGTGAAAGTCCTCTCTAACCTCGCGCGCGCGCACGTACGTGTGTGTGTGTGTGTGTGTGTGTGTAGTCACCTATTTGTGGTTTCAGGGGTCGATTCACAGCTCCTGGCCCTGCCTCTACGCTAGTCGCTACTAGGTGCGGGTTGTGTGTGTATAGGTCTACTCTCTCCCTGCTCCAAGAGCCTTATCGCACCTCTTCTTAAAGCTACGTGTGTGTGTGTGTGTACTCACCTATTTGTGGTTGCAGGGGTCGAGACATAGCTCCTGGCCCCGCCTCTTCACTGATCGTTACTACGTTACTAGGCCCTCTCCGTGCTGCATGAGTGCTGAAGGTCACGCAGTACACGCACATCCTCGCATGTACATACATATAACAGCTTGTTTTAACACGGTTTATTCTATCGAGTTTATAATCTGTTTACATTCAGCGTGTGTTGAAGCCGCAGCTGCTGGGTACATAGCACGATAGGGGATCAACAGTACATGGCAGGATAGGGGATGAATAGTACATGGCAGGATAGGGGATGAACTTACAACCTGTTAAGGGATAATCTAGAAAAGGGGTGAGAAATAGTGGCCAGTAGAGGACTGTGTAACTCCCACAAGAGAACTACAACAGACCGGGGCGCGGGGGCACTGATCCCCGAAACCTACTCCAGGTTAAACTTTCCAGGTATACACACACACAGGCAGGAGCTATGACTCGACCCCTGCAACCACAAATAGGTAAGAACACACATACATACACACTATGTTGATAAAGTGCAGCGTACTCTGATGCCGATTTTACAGGTTCGAATATATATACGTATATATATATATATATATATATATATATATATATATATATATATATATATATAGATAGTATAATTTTTATATATGACCTAAGTTATCCATACGTAGCGTGACACATGACCTCTGAAAATTGGGAATGGACAGCTGACGGATAACGAACTGGAAATGTGTTCTCTATTTAATGACTATTTTTTGTCAGTCTTTACACAAGAAGACGTAAATGAGATTCCAGAAATTAACAATTATTCAGTTCCTGAAGAATTCAAATTAACTAATATTACTGTCACGAGGGACATGGTTATCAAACAGATAGATAAACTGAAGCAAAATAAGTCCCCGGGACCCGACGAGTTGTTTTCCAGGGTACTTAAAGAATGCAAAATGGAACTTAGTCAGCCATTAACGAATGTGTTTAATACGTCCATCCTAACTGGTGTTGTGCCAGAGATGTGGAAGATAGCTAATGTAGTTCCTATATTCAAATCAGGGGATAAGTCCATTCCATCAAATTACCGTCCAATAAGCCTCACGTCTATAGTAGGCAAATTATTAGAATCAATTATAGCTGATATTATCAGAAGTCACCTTGAAGAACATAATTTGATTAATGAATCTCAGCATGGGTTTACGAGAGGTCGTTCCTGCCTGACAAATTTACTGACGTTTTCAATAAAACATTTGAGGCAGTAGACAGTGATAAAGAATATGATATAGTTTACTTGGATTTCAGTAAGGCCTTCGATAGAGTACCTCACAAGAGACTCTTAAGAAAGGTGGCAGCTCATGGTATAGGAGGTAAAGTTCTAGCATGGATAGAGGCATGGCTTACCAATAGAAAGCAGAGAGTTTCCATTAATGGGGTCAAATCTGAATGGGGATTTGTCACTAGTGGCGTTCCACAAGGATCAGTTTTGGGCCCATTGTTGTTCATAATTTACATTAATGACCTTGATGAAGGAATTGCAAGTGACATGAGTAAATTTGCTGATGATACAAAAATAGGCCGTATAATTCATTCTGAGGAGGATAACAGTGAACTCCAGGAGGATTTGGATAAATTAATGTCTTGGTCTGAAAAGTGGCAGATGAAGTTCAATGTGGACAAGTGTAAGGTGCTTGTCGTTGGTAATGAAAATATCCCTCGAATTTATAAACTAGGTGAAGTTGAGCTTGATCATACAGAATGTGAAAAAGACTTGGGAGTCATGGTAAGCAGAAATCTAAAGCCAAGACAACAGTGCCTAAGTGTGCGCAATAAGGCTAACAGATTACTAGGATTTATTTCAAGAAGTATAAGCAACAGAAGTCCAAAAGTTATTTTACAGCTCTATACATCACTAGTGAGACCTCATTTGGATTATGCAGCTCAGTTTTGGTCTCCTTACTACAGGATGGATATAGATTCATTGGAGAACATACAAAGAAGAATGACTAAAATGATTTACAGTATAAGAAATCTCCCGTATGAAGATAGACTTAGAGCGTTGAATCTCCACTCTCTGGAGAGACGTAGAATGAGGGGAGATATCATCGAGGTGTACAAGTGGATGATGGGCATAAACAAAGGAGATATTAATAAAATACTGAGGATATCGAACCAAGTAAGAACGAGAAATAACGGATTTAAATTGGATAAATTTAGATTTAGAAAGGACATAGGCAAGTACTGGTTTTCGAACAGAGTTGTAGATGCGTGGAACAATCTTCCGAGTACTGTGATAGAGGCTAGGACCTTGGGTGGCTTTAAAAAGAGATTGGACAAATATATGAGTGGGAGGGGCTGGGTTTGATTTGTGTCGTGAGTACGGGAATAAATTTTTAGGTAGTGGTGGTTTTGATAAGGACCTGCCTTGTATGGGCCAGTAGGCCTTCTGCAGTGTTCCTCCATTCTTATGTTCTTATGTTCTTATGAGTGGGAATTGCACATGAGTAAATAAAATTATCAAAGCTTATTTCTTGGGTAGCATTGAAAATTGGGTTGAGCAAATATTCTGTTAGTGGGATGGAATGTGAAGGACTTGCCTAGAATGGGCCAACAGGCCTGCTGCAGTGTTCCTCCTTTCTTATGTTCTTATGTTCTTAAGCTTCTTCTTGGGAGACTTAAGGGTTCAGCCGTCGCTGCTGCTGCTTCAGGCACGTTCCGTACACCTAATTATAATAATAATAATAATAATATCTTTATTTCTACAAGTACATGTACAAGGTATACAGACCATAGCTGACATCAGTGACATACTACTATATAGAAAGCCGCTTGCTATGCAGACCATTTTGGGCAAATTAGGTCAATTTTTGTCCCCAGGATGCGACCCACACCAGTCGACTAACACCCAGGTTCTTATTTTACTGCTAGGTGTACATGGGCAGCAGGTGTCTTAAGGAAACACGTCCTGTTTCTAGCCGTACCGGGGATCGAACCCCAGAGTCCAGACCTCAGTGTATGACACTTATGCAACATATGGGAATCTTTATTAAGGAAACGTTTCGCCACACAGTGGCTTCTTCAGTCCAATACAAAGCAGAGAGGGGTAAGGAGCGGAAGAGTTTGAGGTAATCAGTCCCTCAGCCTGGAATCCATGTGTTCAGTCCGTCACTCTTGTAGGAAGTACAGCATAGGACCAGAGAAGTGACTTATACTGTAGTCAGGTGAGTCTTATGTTGCTTAATAAAGATTCCCATTGTTAGTTAATAAAGATTCCCATTATGTTCCTTAATAAAGATTCCCATTATGTTCCTTAATAAAGATTCCCATTATGTTCCTTAATAAAAATTACCATTATGTTCCTTAATAAAGATTCCCATTATGTTCCTTAATAAAGATTCCCATTATGTTCCTTAATAAAGATTCCCATTATGTTCCTTAATAAAGATTCCCACTATGTTCCTTAATAAAGATTACCATTATGTTCCTTAATAAAGATTCCCATTATGTTCCTTAATAAAGATTACCATTATGTTCCTTAATAAAGATTCCCATTATGTTCCTTAATAAAGATTCCCATTATGTTCCTTAATAAAGATTACCATTATGTTCCTTAATAAAGATTCCCATTATGTTCCTTAATAAAGATTACCATTATGTTCCTTAATAAAGATTCCCACTATGTTCCTTAATAAAGATTCCCATTATGTTCCTTAATAAAGATTACCATTATGTTCCTTAATAAAGATTACCATTATATTCCTTAATAAAGATTCCCATTATGTTCCTTAATAAAGATTACCATTATATTCCTTAATAAAGATTCCCATTATGTTCCTTAATAAAGATTACCATTATGTTCCTTAATAAAGATTACCATTATATTCCTTAATAAAGATTCCCATTATGTTCCTTAATAAAGATTACCATTATATTCCTTAATAAAGATTACCATTATATTCCTTAATAAAGATTCCCATTATGTTCCTTAATAAAGATTACCATTATATTCCTTAATAAAGATTACCATTATGTTCCTTAATAGTTCAATATATATTTGTTTCTGAGGCGGTAGAGATTTGGTTGGGGATGGGTAGTGGATTTGTGTTGGGTTAAAAGCGGACGTCTTAAAATGTGCACTCCAGCAGATGGCAAGGCACCTCTCATTTACACCGTCATACATCTGATATCAGTTAAAACTGCTCTCACTTCAATGTTCCAGAAGCGAGACAGCATTTTCTCTTTCAGTGTTGGACACCACAGCGCGGGAACCTTGCCACTACGAACGTCCCCGTTACCACTGGCAACATACTGGCCAACATGTAGATACCATCAGTAAGAGTAGTTCCAGCTGGTAGACAAGAGTAACACCACGACGTTGATTCCCACAAACAACTACAGTGATAACAGTCATCCTTGAACTTAACACAACTAATTGACTTCACATCACAACTCATGCGGCGGCGGCGGCGGCGGCGGCGGCGGCAGCGGCGGCGGCGGCGGCGGCGGCGGCGGCGGCAGCAGCAGCAGCAGCAGCAGCAGCAGCAGCAGCAGCAGCAGCAGCGCAGCGCAGCGGCAGCAGCGGCAGCAGCGGCAGCAGCAGCAGCAGCAGCAGCAGCAGCAGCAGCAGCAGCAGAGCAGCAGACAGCAGGCAGCAGCAGCGCAGCAGCAGCACAAGCAGCAGCAGCAGCAGCAGCAGCAGCAGCAGCAGCAGCAGCGCAGGCGGCGCAGCAGCAGCAGCGAGCAGCAGCAGCAGCAGCAGCAGCGGCAGCAGCAGCAGCAGCAGCGCAGCAGCGGCAGCAGCAGCAGCGCAGCGCAGCGCAGCAGCAGCAGCAGGCCAGCAGCAGCAGCAGCAGGCAGCAGCAGCAGCAGCAGCAGCGGCGCGCAGCAGCGCAGCAGCGGCAGCGCGCGCGCGCGCGCGCAGCGCAGCGCGCAGCAGCG
Source organism: Cherax destructor (assembly GCA_009830355.1). Taxonomy (NCBI): domain Eukaryota; kingdom Metazoa; phylum Arthropoda; class Malacostraca; order Decapoda; family Parastacidae; genus Cherax; species Cherax destructor. The sequence continues at coordinate 218,730 of WNWK01001140.1, read as the reverse complement.
CAGCGCGCAGCGCGCGCGCGGCGCAGCAGCAGCGGGCAGCAGCGCAGCGCAGCGCAGCGCAGCAGCAGCAGCAGCAGCAGCAGCAGCAGCGGCTGGCGGCGCGTGCGCGGCAGCGCGCGCGCGCTGCAGCAGCAGCGCAGGCGCAGGCAGCAGCAGCAGCAGCGCGCAGCAGCGGCAGCAGCAGCAGCGCAGCAGCAGCAGCAGCGCAGCGCAGCAGCAGCAGCAGCAGCAGCGGCAGCGCGGCAGCGCGCAGCAGCAGCGGCAGCGCGGCAGCAGCGCAGCAGCGGCGGCGCTGGCAGCAGCGCAAGCGCGCAGCAGCAGCGCAGCAGCAGCAGCAGCAGCAGCAGCGCAGGCAGCGCAGCGCAGCAGCGGCGCAGGCAGCGCGCAGCGGCGCGCGGCGCGCGCAGCGCAGCAGCGCAGCGGCAGGCGGCAGCGCGCAGCGCGGCAGCGCGCGCAGCAGCAGCGCAGCAGCGGCAGCAGCAGCAGCAGCAGCAGCAGCAGCAGCAGCAGCAGCAGCAGCAGCAGCAGCAGCAGCAGCAGCAGCAGCAGCAGCAGCAGCAGCAGCAGCAGCAGCCGCCTGTAAGGAAGCTACACGTATCTTGAAGAAATATGATTTAAATATTACCGATGTGTGTGTGTGTATGCTCATCTATTTGTGGTTTCAGGGGTCGATTCACAGCTCATGGCCCCGCCTTTTCGCTGGTCGTTACTAGGTCCACTCTCCCTGCTCCATGAGCTTTATCATACCTCTTCTTAAAGCTATGTATGGCTCCTGCCTCCACTACATCATTCTTCAGATTGTTCCACTTCCTGACAACTCCATGACTGAAGAAATACTTCCTAACATCCCTGTGACTCATCTGAGTCTTCAACTTCCAATTGTGACCCCTTGTTGCTGTGTCCCATCTCTGAAACATTCTGTCCCTATCCACTTTATCAATTCCTCTCGGTATTTTATATGTCGTTATCATATCTTCCCTATCCCTCCTGTCCTCTAGTGTTGTCAAGTTGATTTCCCTTAACGTCTCCTCGTAGAACAAACCCCTTACTTCCCAGACTAGTTTTGTTGCAAAAAAAATTCCGTGTGTACTTATCTAATTGTACTCACGCAATTGTGATTATAGGGGCCGAGTCATAGCTCCTGGCCCCACCTCTTCAACTAGCCGCTACCCGGTCACTCTTCCCGCTCCGTGAGCTTTATCATACTCACACAACCCGCACATATAAAAAGAGAGAAGCTTACGACTACGTTTCGGTCCGACTTGGACCATTTACAAAGTCACACTAACACGTGTTAGTGTCCTTCGTGTTAGTGTGACTTTGTAAATGGTCCAAGTCGGACCGAAACGTCGTCGCAAGCTCCTCTCTTTTAATATGTGCGGGTTGTGTGTGTGTATTGTTCCAGTCACGGTATTGTTCCTTCTTTGTTATTTATCATAGGTGTTGTGTGTGTAAGCAAGGTACACACATAGTTTTCAAGTTAGCAGTAGATGAAACACATTGCCTCTTCATTAGTCTAATTCTACCTGTCAACTCCTGTATTCGTTAAGAAACATTACCCAGTGTATCGTCTGCACTGATCACTGCACAGGCACCTTGGTGCTGCTCCACACATGTTGTCGTGGGGTTCTTGGGAGGTGTGGCACCATAAAAGCAATTACCAGTAGACCCCTGGCTGCCATCACACCTCAGACACCTCAGGTTAGTACCTGACCAGCCGACTGTGGTTCATACAATGGACTAGGTGCGGCCAACAGCCTGGTTGATCAGGCCCTGGACCGGGACGCAGGGGTGTTGACCCCCGAAACACCCTTCAGGTAGCAATGCCACCAATGGAGGAGGCTGTTATATAAGTATATTGAAGCACAACGACGCAGCTTAGCGCTGATGCATCCGCCCGTCACCTGGTTTGGATTGTGACTGAGGCCTACGGCCTAGCGTGCGTGGTTCAATAAGGAAGGTCACGTGACACAGCGTGAGGTACAGAGGGATGCTGCATATAATGGTATTGCCACATAACGTATTTCCCGGCATATAAAAAAAAGTCTTGGAAAATCAGCCTGTGCCTTATATGCTCAAGGTGAGGGTCAAGGGTAGCCACTTTAGCAGTTGTTTACCAACGTTACGTTAACACTGCTTGGTAACATTGTCTTATACGCTCGTGCGTCTTATATGCCGGAAAATACGGTAACATTTATGAAGGAATTCAGGACAACCGGCAAGCCGGACTTGAGTCCTGGAGGTGGGAAGTACAGTGCTTGCACCTTGAAGGAGGGGTAGAGTATAATATTATATATATATATATATATATATATATATATATATATATATATATATACTAGACAAATATTGAAAAATTTAGACACATGTGCAACATCTGGGTATCATTATTGTAGACGTTTTCGCCAACCAGTGGCTTTATCAATACAAATTCTAGGACATAATTTGAAGACAGTAGAACTATATACAAAAGATGAGATAGTCAGTCCCTCAGCCTTGAAGCTGGTGAGAAGAGCACCGTAGTCGTGAAGATTCTGTTCCACAGGCAAGAAGGCTGGCGCTTATATACTGGCGTCAGGTGGATACGGACGGGTGGAAGACGAAGCCATAGTCACTAATAGGCGGGATTCCCCAGTGGAAGTAGGTCATACCCGAGGCACGGGTTAGTAGTGGTAGTAGTAGTAGTAGCAGTAGTAGTAGTAGTAGTAGTAGTAGTAGTAGTAGTAGTAGTCGTACAACTAGACAAATATTGCACCACTGACAGTGTTATTACAGAGCATTAGCATCAGGACACACCAGTTAGTTAGTTTAATATCCTTATTATGCACACCATACCCATCCTGTGGGTGGTAGTCAAAAGATTACAGAGGTACATAATGGATCCAGGGACTGGGCCTCAAAGTTTTGATAGCTGAGCAAGTTACAAAGGTAATGAACTCAGATAGATCTGGTCACAATCATGACAAGTTACGAAAGGTATTTACAGATTACAGAGGTATATAATAGCCCCAAAGTTTTGATAGCTGAACAAGGTACAAAGGTAATGAATCATGTAAGTAAGTAAATTTACTTACGTTTATACATGGTTGCAATCATGAACAAATTATAAAGTAATGAGCAATTTACTAGTCTACACCCGGTCACACCAGAAGTGGCTTTTTGCAACACTCCGGTTGTAGGGCCAGGTGTGATTTTTTCCCCACCTGAAGAATGCAATACTAGAAAAGCTCACCCGGTAATTAGACCCGTGGTTTACCTGTGGCGCATCATGTGACGCAGAGTTACTCAGGGAGCTGCCTCAGGGAACTGACTCAACCTCACCACCACAGCAACACGTCATCCTAACACACGCGTTCATCCACTTCCCTTATAGAAACTCATTTTTTGTGTGTGTGTGTATTTTTGTTCAGCTTCCCAGTATCGCATTTGTAATTATATTGGGTTGTGTGCTGAGCTCAGAGCATCGTAAGTGACTCACCCAAGTCTGTAACACGACAGTGACTAGCGGCTCATACCTCGACGGTGGAGCGCTGGAAACACTCTTGATCCAGGAAACACTCTTGATCCAGGAAACACTCTTGATCCAGGAAACACTCTTGATCCAGGAAACACTCTTGATCCAGGAAACACTCTTGATCCAGGAAACACTCTTGATCCAGGAAACACTCTTGATCCAGGAAACACTCTTGATCCAGGAAACACTCTTGATCCAGGAAACACTCTTGATCCAGGAAACACTCTTGATCCAGGAAACACTCTTGATCCAGGAAACACTCTTGATCCAGGAAACACTCTTGATCCAGAAACCTCTTGATCCGGAGAACCTCTTGATCCAGGAAAACTCTTGTCCAGGAAATCACTCTATCCAGGAAACACTCTTGATCCAGGAACACTCTTGAGTCCAGGAAACACTCTTGATCCAGGAAACTCTTGATCCAGGAAACACTCTTGATCCAGGAAACACTCTTGATCCAGGAAACACTCTTGATCCAGGAAACACTCTTGATCCAGGAAACACTCTTGATCCAGGAAACACTCTTGATCCAGGAAACACTCTTGATCCAGGAAACACTCTTGATCCAGGAAACACTCTTGATTCAGAAGAGCAGAATCTATTCGTCTTTTGTATCAAACCTGATTAATTAACTTTCATTACCAAGACGATGTAGGTCCCCCTAAGTGCTACTCAGGTATACTGTTCCTACTATTCCTGCTGTAGAATACATCGGTGCAGCAGCTCCTGCTGTAGAATACAGCGATGCAGCAGCTCCTGCTGTAGAATACATCGGTGCAGTAGCTCCTGCTGTAGAATACATTGGTGCAGCAGCTCCTGCTGTAGAATACATCGGTGCAGCAGCTCCTGTTGTAGGATACATCGATGCAGCAGCTCCTGCTGTAGAATACAGCGATGCAGCAGCTCCTGCTGTAGAATACAGCGATGCAGCAGCTCCTGCTGTAGAATACAGCGAGGTATCTTGCCCTAAAAGGAATATGGTTCCTTAATACAGGATCTACAAATCACATACATCAAGTCAACGAGGTTAAAAGTATCAGCCAGTGAGGTAGACCTCGCTACTGTCCTTGTTCGTTGTAAGCGGCGTTACTGTCCTTGATCGTTGTAAGCGGCGTTACTGTCCTTGTTCGTTGTAAGCGGCGTTACTGTCCTTGTTCGTTGTAAGCGGCGTTACTGTCCTTGTTCGTTGTAAGCGGCGTTACTGTCCTTGTTCGTTGTAAGCGGCGTTACTGTCCTTGTTCGTTGTAAGCGGCGTTACTGTCCTTGTTCGTTGTAAGCGGCGTTACTGTCCTTGTTCGTTGTAAGCGGCGTTACTGTCCTTGTTCGTTGTAAGCGGCGTTACTGTCCTTGTTCGTTGTAAGCGGCGTTACTGTCCTTGTTCGTTGTAAGCGGCGTTACTGTCCTTGTTCGTTGTAAGCGGCGTTACTGTCCTTGTTCGTTGTAAGCGGCGTTACTGTCCTTGTTCGTTGTAAGCGGCGTTACTGTCCTTGTTCGTTGTAAGCGGCGTTACTGTGTGTTTGTAAGTGGCAACTGACCAAGCTGTGTTCTTGTATGTTATTGTTCTTGATAGCTGACGCAGCTGTGTTATTGTTCTTGATAGCTGACGCAGCTGTGTTATTGTTCTTGATAACTGACACAGCTGTGTTATTGTTCTTGATAACTGACGCAGCTGTGTTATTGTTCTTGATAGCTGACGCAGCTGTTATTGTTCTTGATAACTGACACAGCTGTTATTGTTCTTGATAGCTGACACAGCTGTGTTATTGTTCTTGATAGCTGACACAGCTGTGTTATTGTTCTTGATAACTGACACAGCTGTGTTATTGTTCTTGATAGCTGACGCAGCTGTGTTATTATTCTTGATAGCTGACACAGCTGTGTTATTATTCTTGATAGCTGACGCAGCTGTGTTATTATTCTTGATAACTGACACAGCTGTGTTATTACTCTTGGTAACTGACACAGCTGTGTTATTATTCTTGATAACTGACACAGCTGTGTTATTATTCTTGATAACTGACACAGCTGTGTTATTATTCTTGATAACTGACACAGCTGTGTTATTGTTCTTGATAACTGACACAGCTGTGTTATTGTTCTTGATAACTGACACAGCTGTGTTATTGTTCTTGATAACTGACACAGCTGTGTTATTGTTCTTGATAACTGACACAGCTGTGTTATTGTTCTTGATAACTGACACAGCTGTTATTATTCTTGATAACTGACACAGCTGTGTTATTGTTCTTGATAACTAACACAGCTGTGTTATTATTCTTGATAACTGACACAGCTGTGTTATTATTCTTGATAACTGACACAGCTGTGTTATTGTTCTTGATAACTGACACAGCTGTGTTATTGTTCTTGATAACTGACACAGCTGTGTTATTGTTCTTGATAACTGACACATCTGTGTTATTGTTCTTGATAACTGACACAGCTATGTTATTGTTCTTGATAACTGACACAGCTGTGTTATTGTTCTTGATAACTGACGAAACTGTGTTAATGTTTAGTAAGTAAGTAAGTTTATTCAGGTATACACAAATACAGTTACATACATTACCATACATAGCAGCATATGTGTAGAGAACCCAGGATATCCCAAAAAAGTCAGAGTGACTTATTTCCATTGGGGTCCTTTATGTTATTGTTCTTAGTAACTGACACAGCTTGGGGGGAATAAAGGCATTCAGACTGGATTCAAGGAATCGGAGCACAGGTCCGATTCCTTAGATCAAGATCCCCTCAACAGCATCAAGGACTCTCTGCTTGAGGGGTGAAGTGTGGCAAGAGGCTGGGGGTCAGGATCTCAGAATCAGCCCCTGCAACCACACAGGGGTGAGTACAAGTAGGCGAGTACACACACACACACGCACAGAGTGGCTAGCCGTGTGCGTATATACTAGTGTATATATATAGCAAGAGGCAGTAGAAGAAGCCAGCCTTTCCCTCCTCTCCTGTGCTACCTTCTTCATCAACATTTATCTCCAGCCAGCACAAACAAGCAGCAGCAGCAGCAGCAGCAGCAGCAGCAGAAGCAGAAGCAGCAGCAGCAGCAGCAGCAGCAGCAGCAGCAGCAGCAAGCAGCAGAAGCAGAAGCAGCAGCAGCAGAAGCAGACGGGTACACATTCCTCACACCGCCAGGAAAAAAAATGTGGATTTTAGCATATATATATATATATATAGTCTCAAAACACACACACACACACACACACACACACACAGTCTAGTGGTGTTGTGTGTACTTACCTATTTGTACTCATTTATAGTTGTAGGGGTTGATTCTCAGATCCTTAACTCACCACTCTTCAAATTCACTCCCTCAGCCGCGTAGCCCCTATCGTACTTGCTCTTATAACTATGTATGGAGTCTGCCTCCACCACTTCTTCACCAAGATCACACTACTTCCTGACCACTCTGAGGCTGAAGAAATACTTCCTGACATTCCTATGGTTTATTTGTTGCTTCAACTTCCATCTGTGTTTCTCACCTCTCAAACATCTATACTTGTCTACGCTATCAATTCCCTTGAGGGCTTTGTATGTGGTTATCATATTCTTCCTGATTTTTCCGTCCTATAATGTCGTTAGATTAGATTCCATTATCCTCACCTCGTACCCCATGCCCCTTAGCTCAGGAATAAGCCTCGTTGCATACTTCTGCACTTTCTCTAGTTTCTTAACATGCTTTTTTAAGGTGCGGATTCCATTCTGGTGCTGCATACTTATGTTGTGTCCTGGAGTGACTCTTTGTTGAGATTCCTGAAGGCTATCGTTACATTTTTCATTTTCGAGACGAGCATTGGCTGCAGAGGTTGTTCGACTTGATGTTATACTGGGCACTATACTCACCCCTAGGTCTTTCTCTTCCAGTAAAGTCTGGAGCCTTTGTGTCCCTTAGTCTATACTCCATTTCTGGTCTTCTTGTTCCTTCCCCAATCTTCATGGAGTTGCATTTTATGGGGTCAAATTTGTGCAGATCTCTTTGGAGCCTTTCCTTGTTCTCATTAGTTTCACATCAGCAAACAGGGATATATTTGAATCAGTCCCATCTGGAAAGTCATTCACAAACTAGAAACAGTACTGGTCTTAATACCGATCCTTGCGGAACCCCGCTAGTTACTCTTCCCATCCTGACGTCTCTTTGGTCCACCGGAGTACGTGTCTTGTTATTCCCGCTTGAATTTTAAGTTTTTAGCACAGTGTCAAAGGCCTTCTTGTAGTCTAAGAAAATGTAATCCACCCAACCCTCTTCCTTTCTCTCTCTTTCCTGTCGTACATCTGTTACTTTGTCATAGAACTCCAATAAGTTAGTAAGACAATATGAGCCATCCCTAAACCCATGCATGTTGTTGTTTATGGCACTACATCTCTCCCAGTGTTGCACCAGTCCTCGGCTCATAAGTTTCTCCATTACCCAGCAAGGTCTGCATGTTAGGAAAACTGGTTTGTAGCTCAGCGCTTCCTCTCTCTCTCTCTTCTTTCTTAAGTATGGGAAGTACGTTTACTGTCTTCCAGATCTCTACTAACTGACACTGTCTTCCAGATCTGACACTCACACTGACTTGTTAATCTAGATCACAGCTAGTGGCTTAGATAAAGTTTCTGTATCCTCTCGTGTGTGTGTGTGTGTGTGAGTTCTCACCTATTTGTACTCACCTATTTGTGGTTGCAGGGTTCGATACTCAGCTCCTGGGTGTGTGTGTAATCACCTAGTTGTTGTTGCAGGGGTCGAGTCATAGCTCCTGTGTGTGTGTGTGTGTGTGTGTGTGTGTGTTATTATTGTTGATAAAATATAGAACACAATGTTTTCCCCCCATCCTCACCTCACATGCACAGATGTTGACGATAACAGGTGTTTCAGGCCACCTGATCCACTACACCTGGTGCAGTTACCTGGTACAGCCACTATCTGCGGTGTACCTGGTGTAATTACGCACTTGGGTGAGCTGTAGCTCTTGGTCCCAGTGACTTGTGATGCTACCTGGCGCGTCAGATGACTGGTGCTGCTCGTATCATAGGATGAGAGCAGGATGGAAGGTGTGAGGTGTGTTCATGGTGTTTTAAGTGTGTTTAGTGTCTGTTGGTAGTGATTTAAGTGTGTTTATTATTATTATTATTATTAAATTTACAGATAAGTCGTGAGATTGCTGGAGTCAGACTGGTCACTGTAACGCAATCAGATTTGATCCAGGAACGGGAAGGGTAAGCCCAAATTTCTTGGATCAAGACCCCTTCATCAGCCTCATGCCCCCCTCCCCCCAACTCTCCATCTTGAAGGAACAATATACAGTGAATCTCCTTTAAGTTGAACAATAAGGGTGAGTTTAGCTCACCTGACACACGATGCTTGTTGACTCGCTGAGGTGAGGTCAAGTGTTTGTCAAGTTGTAATGTCTCACCTCTAACACACCACACATGGGAGTGTACAGGTCTGAGGTGCAACACTGGTGATACATGAGTGTACAGGTCTGAGGTGCAACACTGGTGACACATGAGTGTACAGGTCTGAGGTGCAACACTGGTGATACATGAGTGTACAGGTCTGAGGTGCAACACTGGTGATACATGAGTGTACAGGTCTGAGGTGCAACACTGGTGACACATGAGTGTACAGGTCTGAGGAGCAACACTGGTGATACATGAGTGTACAGATCTGAGGTGCAACACTGGTGATACATGAGTGTACAGATCTCACATACATGACACATGAGTGTACAGGTCTGAGGTGCAACACTGGTGACACATGAGTGTACAGGTCTGAGGTGCAACACTGGTGACACATGAGTGTACAGGTCTGAGGTGCAACACTGGTGATACATGAGTGTACAGATCTCACATACATGACACATGAGTGTACAGGTCTGAGGTGCAACACTGGTCATACATGAGAGTACAGGTCTGAGGTGCAACACTGGTGATACATGAGTGTACAGGTCTGACATACATGACACATGAGTGTACAGGTCTGAGGTGCAACACTGGTGATACATGAGTGTACAGGTCTGACATACATGACACATGAGTGTACAGGTCTGAGGTGCAACACTGGTGATACATGAGTGTACAGATCTGAGGTGCAACACTGGTGATTAATGAGTGTACAGGTCTGAGGTGCAACACTGGTGATACATGAGTGTACAGATCTGACATACATGACACATGAGTGTACAGATCTGACATACATGACACATGAGTGTACAGATCTGATATACATGACACATGAGTGTACAGATCTGATATACATGACACATGAGTGTACAGGTCTGACGTACATGACACATGAGTGTACAGGTCTGACGTACATGACACATGAGTGTACAGGTCTGACGTACATGACACATGAGTGTACAGATCTGACATGCATGACACATGAGTGTACAGGTCTGACGTACATGACACATGAGTGTACAGATCTGACATACATGACACATGAGTGTACAGATCTGACGTACATGACACATGAGTGTACAGATCTGATATACATGACACATGAGTGTACAGGTCTGACGTACATGACACATGAGTGTACAGGTCTGACGTACATGACACATGAGTGTACAGATCTGACATGCATGACACATGAGTGTACAGGTCTGACATGCATGACACATGAGTGTACAGATCTGACATGCATGACACATGAGTGTACATTAGACACATATGCAACACTTGGGTATCTTTATTGAGGAAAACGTTTCGCCACACAGTGGCTTCATCAGTCCAATACAAAGTAGAAAGTTGAAAGGAGAGGAGGAGTTTGAGGTAATCAGTCCCTCGGCCTGGAGTCGATGTGTTCAGTCCATCAATCTTGAAGCAAGTACAGCATAGGGGAAATAGAAGTTGCTTATATACTGTAGACAGGTGAGGTGAAGCAGGAGGAGGCGGGGTTATAGTGGTACCATCCACTAGTCGAAGTAGGTCTTCGTCCTAAGGTTGGACAAGTGTTGAAGAAGATGTTGCTGTGTCAGACAGGATGTAGATAAATGGTTCAAAGAACCGACAAGTTGTTAAATTAGACACATATGCAACACTTGGGTATCTTTATTGAGGAAACGTTTCGCCACACAGTGGCTTCATCAGTCCCTTGTCACAAGGTTCGCAGGTTCGAGTCTCCGTCGGCCAGAGATCAGTGTTTGTGAATATTTCGCCTGCTCTTGCGAATTCCTAGCATATATATATATATATATATATATATATATATATATATATATATATATATACATACATACTCACCTATTTGTGGTTGCAGGGGTCGAGACTGAGTTCCTGGCCCCGCCTCTTCACTGATCGCTACTAGGTTCTGTCTCTCCCTGCTCCATGAGCTTTATCATACCTCGTCTTAAAGCTATGTATGGTTCCTGCCTCCACTACATCACTTCCCCGACTATTCCACTTCCTGACAACTCTGTGACTGAAGAAATACTTCATAACATCCCTTTGAATCATCTGAGTCTTCAACTTCCAATTGTGTCCCCTTGTTTCTGTGTCCCATCTCTGGAACATCCTGTCTCTGTCCACCTTGTCTATTCCGCGCAGTATTTTGTATGTCGTTATCATGTCTCCCCTAACCCTCCTGTCCTCCAGTGTCGTCAGGCCGATTTCCCTTAGCCTTTCTTCATAGGACATTCCCCTTAGCTCTGGAACTAGCCTTGTGTGTGGGTGCGTGTGTATACATATGCATGTACGTGTGTATATACAGGAGTCCATGTGACACTGCATGAGAATGGTGACACACTCTTGTGCCGGAGTCTTGGGAAACACGGTGAGCCATCATGTTCCCTTACTAGTTATATTCCACACAGCGGGTGGCACTGGACACCGGGGATGCCAGGCATCAGCATGCCCGGCACTCATACCCCATCCTCTCTCACCTTCTCAATGACCTTAATGGCTATTCTGCTGCTAGAAATCATAGTTACTTCCTATTTTATATATATATATATATATATATATATATATATATATATATATATATATATATATATATATATATATTTAGGCACTGCGAAGTGCATCACCCGCTATTTTCCCTCGATGAGTCGATATTATCGATAACATTCAACGTAATGAGTTTTTTGTTCCTTTAATACTTGTACTACAAGTATAAAAGAAGAATTAAAGAAAAGAAAAAGACTCATTATATTGAATGTTATCGATAATATCGAGTGAAAATACGGAGTGCTGCAGTACACGAACATTCACTCGTCATCACACATCTGTCTTCCTTACAAGATCGCTATTGTTTCTCTCGGGAGAAACTAGAGTCACAGGAGATACAACACAAATTGTTTTGCCTTAAGTTCTCCTCTTGTGTCTCACCCAGTCTCACTTATACATCCATTTTTGTGTATCTCTAGGCAAGCACCGACAGGTTAGTGGCAGGAACTATGGTGGTCCAGTGCAAGGAGAAAGTAAAGTGGGCAGTGGATGAAATGTCGTATGAATACTTACGTAGCAGAACAGCCTTTTGTTTGGACAACATTTCGCCCTGTGTAATTTCATCAGGCTGTGATGAATCTCGACACAGCGAAACGTTGAGGCAACAAGTGTTTGTTCAACAATATTTGACAGAAGTCACGTTCGTCTTGGATTTAATAACACTGGTGGGAAGGTCGACACTGGTGACGTAAACACAATAAAGACGGAAGTGGACCATTCAGTGCAAAACAATGGCGGGGAGAGAAGCCGTGACTCGTGTCCAGGAGTCCTGGTCCACTCATCACTCACCACAGTGTCCAGGAGTCCACCTGGTCCACTCATCATTCACCACAGCGTCCAGGAGTCCACCTGGTCCCCTCATCACTCACCACTGCGTCCAGGAGTCCACCTGGTCCACTCATCACTCACCACAGCATCCAGGAGTCCTGGTCCACTCATCACTCACCACAGTGTCCAGGAGTCCACCTGGTCCACTCATCACTCACAACAGTGTCCAGGAGTCCACCTGGTCCACTCATCACTCACCACAGTGTCCAAGAGTCCACCTGGTCCACTCATCACTCACCACAGTGTCCAGGAGTCCACCTGGTCCACTCATCACTCACCACAGTGTCCAAGAGTCCACCTGGTCCACTCATCACTCACCACAGCATCCAGGAGTCCTGGTCCACTCATCACTCACCACAGTGTCCAGGAGTCTACCTGGTCCACTCATCACTCACCACAGTGTACAAGAGTCCACCTGGTCCACTCATCACTCACCACAGTGTCCAGGAGTCCACCTGGTCCACTCATCACTCACCACAGTGTCCAAGAGTCCACCTGGTCCACTCATCACTCACCACAGCATCCAGGAGTCCTGGTCCACTCATCACTCACCACAGTGTCCAGGAGTCCACCTGGTCCACTCATCACTCACCACAGTGTCCAGGAGTCCATCTGGTCCACTCATCACTCACCACAGTGTCCAAGAGTCCACCTGGTCCACTCATCACTCACCATAGTGTCCAGGAGTCCACCTGGTCCACTCATCACTCACCACAGTGTCCAAGAGTCCACCTGGTCCACTCATCACTCACCACAGTGTCCAGGAGTCCTGGTCCACTCATCACTCACCACAGTGTCCAGGAGTCCACCTGGTCCACTCATCACTCACCACAGTGTCCAGGAGTCCACCTGGTCCACTCATCACTCACCACAGTGTCCAGGAGTCCACCTGGTCCACTCATCACTCACCACAGTGTCCAAGAGTCCACCTGGTCCACTCATCACTCCACAGTGTCCAGGAGTCCTGGTCCACTCATCACTCACCATTGTCCAGGAGTCCACCTGGTCCACTCATCACTCACCACCTGAGTGTCACTATCAGGTCTCATGACAGTCAGGTACCCGCAGCGCTGATGAATGCAAGAATACCCTTCAGGAATCTGAAGGAGGAATTCAGATGACTGTCCACGACATACACAAAGTCAGTACTAGAGTACGCAGCACCACCATGGAGCCACAAGGTCAGTACTAGAGTACGCAGCACCACCATGGAGCCACAAAGTCAGTACTAGAGTACGCAGCACCACCATGGAGCCACTCAGCTCAGCACACGAAGGATCTTGAGAATTATTATTATAATCACAACTAAGCACTAAACCCATAACGTTAAGGATCTTGAGACAGTTCAGATATTTCCTCCTTCAAGGTTGCATCCACAGCTTAAAGATCCTCACATAACTGAAGATAAATACGTTTGATCCGAGGAATTGGATCGCTTCTCCCGTTCCTTGAATTGAATGTAAATAACCAGCGGCCTTCTCTTTGCTAGTGATCGTCTTAGTGGAGGTAGTTTCCATGTGATGACTTGCAACAGTAGTCTCCATGTGATGACTGTCAGCTCTCTTACTCTCAGGGTGAGTTCCTTGATGCCCTTGAGGGGCTCTTGATCCAAGGAATTAGACCTGTCTTCCCCTTCCTTGGATCAAAACTACCTCCTATATCTCCTCTCAGGTGCTGTATGACCCTCAAGCGTTTGGTGCTTCCCACCAAATATGACAACAACAACAATAATAATAATAATAATAATAAAGTAATATTAACAATAATAATAGTAATGCCACATTCATTAAGGTAGGTACCGTTGTGAGTGTTGTGTTGGTTGTTACTCCACTTGATGGAGGAGAAACATCTCAGGTAACTGAGGTGAGGCATCAGTTACCAGTAGACTGCCTCTAGTTGCTTCCAGGGGTCAACACCCTCGCTCCTGGTTGCTGGTGTCTTTTGATCCAGATGGGTATTTGGCAGGACCCTGATGGCGGAAGTACTACTGGAGGTTGTCTGCGGATCCGGGTGTAAGAACTCAAGGTGTGTGTGACTCCTGGCTGTGTTTCGGGTGTGCCAGCCGCCATTATTAACTGACGATATCAGCGACGGTGACCGAGGTTCACGGTGGATTTGTGGTTTCTTTTGTTTACATTATTTTGATGTACTCTTCATGAGTTTCAAGAGTTTCTCTCTTCTCTGGGCACGGCCATGGGCTAGGCTTGTATGATTGTTGCGTGGATAACCAAGCTGTCGCTGTTGGTGGCCCGCTGGCCCAAATATCAATGACAGCCTGGTTGATCTGGCAATCGAAGATAATTGTCCAGTTTCCTCTTGAAGACTTCTACACTTGTTCCAGCAGTGTTTCTGATATCTTCTGTTAAGATGTTGAATAATCTGGCCCCACAAATGCTAATATAATATTATCTTATTGTGCCCACGGCACTCCTGCTTGTCACTTGGCTTATACACCTCTTTCCATATCCCTCACTCCAGTTTGTTACGGCAGTGTATAGATTTGTGACCAGGCCCTCGAGTACTTCCTACGTATATGTTATCACGTATCTCTCTCTCTCTCCTCTACTCCAGTAAGTACATATTTAGGACTCTGAGGCGTTCCCAGTAATTTAAATGCTTTATTGGCTCTATTCGAACCGTAAATGATCTCTGTATCTGTTCCAGCTCTGATCCCCTTCCAATTTTTATTTTACCTTTTACCGAGGTGACTCGTGCTTATTTTGGTATCCGCAAGTGATGATACAGAACTGTGGCGAGTGTTTTTGTGTCTGCTGTGAGGATAAGAAACAATAAAGGCGCCAGGACCGCGCCTTGGGGTACCGAGCTTCCTAAACTCCATTCATTTAAAATGAGACATTGATTTATCCTCGTGCAAGGCAATGGAGCCTTGTCAGGGACCAGGACGCAGGGGCGCTGACCTCACGAACCAGAACCTGACTTCGGGCAATCAAACATTGTCGCCCGACCTGTCGTCCCTTTCCTTGGATCTACCCTGATTGTTTCAGATTTTCCCCAAGTGCAGTATGACCCCATACGGGATTTGTACTCCCCCCTCCTAAATATAATCTTTTTTTTTTTACCCCTCCCATCCTCTGGTACTGGCTTTACACTGACCATGGACCCGGCTTTACCCAGATCATGGACCCGGCTTTACCCTGACCATGGACCCGGCTTTATCCTGACCATGGACCCGGTTTTACCCTGACCATGGACCCGGCTTTACCCTGACCATGGACCCGGCTTTACCCTGACCATGGACCCGGCTTTACCCTGACCATGGACCCGGCTTTACCCTGACCATGGACCCGGCTTTACCTTGACCATGGACCCGATTTACCTTGACCATGTACCCGGCTTTACCCTGACCATAGACCCGGCTTTGCCCTGACCATGGACCCGGCTTTACCCTGACCATGGACCCGGCTTTACCCTGACCATGGACCCGGCTTTACCCTGACCATGAACCCGGCTTTACCCTGACCATGGACCCGGCTTTACCTGACCATGGACCCGGCTTTACCTTGACCATGGACCCGCTTTACCTGACCATGGACCCGGCTTTACCCTGACCATGGACCCGGCTTTGCCCTGACCATGGACCCGGCTTTACCCTGACCATGGACCCGGCTTTACCCTGACCATGGACCCAACTTTACCCTGACCATGGACCCGGCTTTACCTGACCATTGACCCGGCTTTCCCTGACCATGGACCCGACTTTACCCTGACCATGGACCCGCTTTACCTGACCATGGACCCGGCTTTACCTGACCATGGACCCGGCTTTACCCTGACCATGGACCCGGCTTTACCCTGACCATGGACCCGCTTTCCCTGACCATGGACCGGCTTTACCCTGACCATGGACCCGGCTTTACCCTGACCATGGACCGGCTTTACCCTGACCATGGACCCGGCTTTACCCTGACCATGGACCCGGCTTTACCCTGACCATGGACCCGGCTTTACCCTGACCATGGACCCGGCTTTACCCTGACCATGGACCCGGCTTTACCCTGACCATGGACCCGGCTTTACCTGACCATGGACCCGGCTTTACCCTGACCATGGACCCGGCTTTACCCTGACCATGGACCCGACTTTACCCTGACCATGGACCCGGCTTTACCTTGACCATGGACCCGGCTTTACCCTGACCATGGACCCGGCTTTACCCTGACCATGGACCCGGCTTTACCCTGACCATGGACCCGACTTTACCCTGACCATGGACCCGGCTTTACCCTGACCATGGACCCGGCTTTACCCTGACCATGGACCCGGCTTTACCCTGACCATGGACCCGGCTTTACCCTGACCATGGACCCGGCTTTACCTGACCATGGACCCGGCTTTACCCTGACCATGGACCCGGCTTTACCTGACCATGGACCCGGCTTTACCCTGACCATGGACCCGGCTTTACCCTGACCATGGACCCGGCTTTACCTGACCATGGACCCGGCTTTACCTGACCATGGACCCGGCTTTACCCTTGACCATGGACCCGGCTTTACCCTGACCATGGACCCGGCTTTACCTGACCATGGACCCGGCTTTACCCTGACCATGGACCCGGCTTTACCTTGACCATGGACCCGGCTTTACCCTGACCATGGACCCGGCTTTACCCTGACCATGGACCCGGCTTTACCTTGACCATGGACCCGGCTTTACCTTGACCATGGACCCGGCTTTACCTGACCATGGACCCGGCTTTACCTTGACCATGGACCCGGCTTTACCTTGACCATGGACACGGCTTTACCTTGACCATGGACACGGCTTTACCTTGACCATGGACTCGGCTTTACCTTGACCATGGACACGTCTTTACCTTGACCAGGGACACGTCTTTACCTTGACCATGGACTCGGCTTTACCTTGACCATGGACCCGGCTTTACCTTGACCATGGACACGTACTTTACCTACTGACTATGGACCGCTTTACCTTGACCATGGACTCGGCTTTACCTTGACCATGGACACGTCTTTACCTTGACCATGGACACGTCTTTACCTTGACCATGGACTCGGCTTTACCTTGACCATGGACCCGGCTTTACCTTGACCATGGACACGACTTTACCTTGACCATGGACGACTTTACCTTGACCATGGACCGCTTTACCTTGACCATGGACACGCTTTCACCTGACACGACATTTTACTTGACATGGACTCAGTCTTACGACCATGGACGGACTTTATTGACCAACACCACCTACCATGGCACCGGTTTACACTGACCATGGACTCTGGCTTACCTGAATGGCACGGCATTCATAACCACCTGACCATGGACCGTGTTCCTGAACCGGACATGTGACAGTTTACCTGGCAGACCATGGAGTCGCTTTATTCCCGGGACACGTTCTTACAAACATGGTAGCGTTTATATGACGACAGTCGTAATAAACATGGTAGCGTTCTTTATATACCAGCACAAACAGACTAACACTACACAACACTTAAACATGGTAGCGCTTTAATCGCAGCGGATCACTTAAACATGGTAGCGTCCGTTGAACAGAGACAGCTCCAGCGTATGCTTCTAAGGTGCTTTATTCTGAACGCTTAAACATGGTAGCGGTGTTATATACGCAGCGTATACTTAAACATGGTAGCGGTGTTATATACGCAGCGTATACTTAAACATGGTAGCGGTGTTATATACGCAGCGTATACTTAAACATGGTAGCGGTGTTATATACGCAGCGTATACTTATAACTGACACTTAACGTCGACGTGTCTAACACAGGTATCAAATATTTCTTGTACCTCCAGAGGGAATATTATTAACTAAGAGTAATAATTGAAACACCAGCCAGAGAAGAAACATGATAACACCGTGGGTCCAACAATCACAACCCACAACACCGTGGGTCGAACAATCACAACCCACAACACCGTGGGTCGAACAATCACAACCCACAACACCGTGGTGAAACACCAGTGGGTCAACAATCACAAAACTGGCAACCACAACCCACAACACCGTGGGTCGAACAATCACAACCCACAACACCGTGGGTCGAACAATCACAACCCACAACACCGTGGGTCGAACAATCACAACCCACAACACCGTGGGTCGAACAATCACAACCCACAACACCGTGGGTCGAACTCCACCACACACCGTGGCAAACGTTCGAACAATCACAACTAACCCACAACACCGTGGGTCGAACAATCACAATTAATTCACAATACCGTGGGTGGAACACTCACAACTAATTCACAATACCAGGGATGGAACACTCACAACCCACAATACCGTGAGTGGAACAATCACAACCCACAATACCGTGAGTGGAACAATCACAACCCACAATACCGTGGGTGGAACAATTACAACTAACCCACACTACCGTGAATGGAACAATCACAACCAACAATACCGTGGGTGGAACAATCACAACCCACAATACCGTGAGTGGAACAATCACAGCTAACCCACAATACCGTGGGTGGAACAATCACAACTAACCCACAATACCGTGGGTGGAACAATCACAACTAACCCACAATACCGTGGGTGGAACAATCACAACCCACAATACCGTGGGTGGAACAATCACAACTAACCCACAATACAATGGCTGGAACAAGTCACAAGTAACCCACAATACAATGGCTGGAACAAGTCACAACTAACCCACAATACCGTGGGTGGAACAATCACAACTAACCCACAATACAATGGCTGGAACAAGTCACAACTAACCCACAATACAATGGCTGGAACAAGTCACAACTAACCCACAATACCGTGGGTGGAACAATCACAACTAACCCACAATACAATGGCTGGAACAAGTCAACAACTAACCCACAATACCGTGGCTGGAACAATCACAAGTAACCCACAATACAATGGCTGGAACAAGTCACAACTAACCCACAATACCGTGGGTGGAACAATCACAACTAACCCAAAATACAATGGCTGAAACAAGTCAACAACTAACCCATAATACCGTGGCTGGAACAATCACAACTAACCCACAATACCGTGGGTGGAACAATCACAACCCACAATACCGTGGGTGGAACAATCACAACTAACCCACAATACCGTGGGTGGAACAAGTCACAACTAACCCACAATACCGTGGGTGGAACAATCACAACTAACCCACAATACCGTGGGTGTAACAATCACAACTAACCCACAATACCGTGGGTGGAACAAGTCACAACTAACCCACAATACCGTGGGTGGAACAATCACAACTAACCCACAATACCGTGAGTGGAACAATCACAACTAACCCACAATACCGTGGGTGGAACAATCACAACCCACAATACCGTGGGTGGAACAAGTCACAACTAACCCACAATACCGTGGGTGGAACAAGTCACAACTAACCCACAATACCGTGGGTGGAACAAGTCACAACCCACAATACCGTGGGTGGAACAATCACAACCCACAATACCGTGGGTGGAACAATCACAACCCACAATACCGTGGCTGGAACAATCACAACCCACAATACCGTGGCTGGAACAAGTCACAACCCACAATACCGTGGCTGGAACAATCACAACCCACAATACCGTGGCTGGAACAAGTCACAACCCACAATACCGTGGGTGGAACAATCACAACCCACAATACCGTGGGTGGAACAATCACAACCCACAATACCGTGGCTGGAACAATCACAACCCACAATACCGTGGGTGGAACAATCACAACCCACAATACCGTGGGTGGAACAAGTCACAACCCACAATACCGTGGGTGGAACAATCACAACCCACAATACCGTGGCTGGAACAATCACAACCCACAATACCGTGGGTGGAACAATCACAACCCACAATACCGTGGGTGGAACAATCACAACCCACAATACCGTGGCTGGAACAATCACAACCCACAATACCGTGGCTGGAACAATCACAACCCACAATACCGTGGGTGGAACAATCACAACCCACAATACCGTGGGTGGAACAAGTTACAATAAGCTCACAATTAGGAAAGGAAAGTTTAAATGTGGCTTCGGTAAACAACAGCGTAATGTCGTCTAATTATGATTATCATCATAACTAAGCGCTAAATACGTCGTCTAATGTCCTAGAAGACAAATCAACTTCGTCTTAAACATGTACCTGGAGTCTCCTTGGAGGGTGTTCCGGGGGGCAACGCCCCCGCGGCCCTGTCCTTGACCAGGCCTCATCTGCAAGAACATGTGGCCAGGAAGCGTTCATTAGCATGAATCCTGAGCAACTGAGGTCACAGAAAGTCGCCAGTCAGAACTATATGTACCCGACAGAGAAAACCCCCCAACCTGCAAACACATCCGATTACATCATCACCACACCCCCACCGAACCCAAAGAATGACTCTGCAACAAAGAGTTAAGCGCTACATTCACAATGATAACTACCAAAGACCAAGAATTCTGAGTGATCTCCCATCGAACCAGAAGGGTGGATACCTCCAGACCCAGTCTATGTTTAACAGCATAGATTAATACTCCCATTTATGGGTGACCTACCATTTCCAAATTACATCTTACAACCAGCATTGTAACACCTACGAACTTCCTATACTAGGACACCACCTCAGAAACAGCTTGTCAGCTCCGGGCTAACCACCAATACCATCATGAGCCCAGCAACTACCACCTGTTGCAGCAGAAACTGCTTGACCAGCCCGGGCTACCATCCAGCAACACCGAATAGCCCAGCAAATACCACCTGTTGCAGCAGCCTGCCTGGAAAAAAAAAAAAAAAAAAAAATTAATTAAAATGTACTTCAAATAATATGCTTTTTCCAACTCAGTCACATGCTAAGTGACAACAGTGTACCTGTGTGTGACTGATGGGTTAAGGCATATCCTCTCCTAAAATTTACTTATGTATTACTCTACATACACACACACATATTATGTTGCACCAAAGTGGATAGGCCACTTACCTTTACAACCCTAACCTCTCCCCCCCATCCCACCTATTTCCCAATTTCCATCCTTACCCATCCTTCTTCCTTCCCCCACCTTACCGACGCTCAGGTCAAATCCAGCAGCAACCAGCAGATATATTAACTCACCAGTGATCACGTTACACACGGCTCAAGATGGCGCACTTACACAAATAACCTGCACATAAGACAAAGAAGTTTACGATAACGTATTGGTACCACTTGGACCATTTACAAAGTCACACTGTGTGACTTTGTAAATGGTCCAAGTCGGACCGATACGTCGTGTTAAGGGACTTAGTCAGTTCCTCTGTTGTCTAATAACAAGTTATTTTTCCACTATAACCTACCTTGTCCATAATTACTATCGCATTTGCTTTGTCTGCTTTCGTAAGGTGAAGTTCAGGATCTTAATTCATGGTATAACTTAATAAATGTTTGATGACATTTATGTTGTAGAGTGTGAGCTTTGCTCACACCTCTAACATAAATGTCATCAAACTTGTTAAGTTATCCATGAATTAAGGAAAGATCCTGAACTTCACCTTACAGCAGAAAAGCAAGCATAGTTATGGACAAGGTAGTTATAGTGGAAAAATAACATGTTATAGACAACAGAGAACTAAGTCCTAAGCTTGTGTCTCCTGTGTGCAGGTTATGTGTGTATTGTTGCAGTCACAGCATTGCGACTTTTTGTTCTTCATGGCGCATTTGTTGTAAATTTGACCTCGAGGGGAAGACATTGAACAGTTGCATTCATCGTGTGAGTGAACATACAGAAAACATCCGTTTACCTGGAGTCGATTCCAGAAGTCAGCGCTCACGCGACCCGGTCTCAGACCAGGCCTCCCGGTTGCTGGCCTGATCGATCAAGCTGTAAGTGCCCGCCGCCCGCAGTCCAGCGTTTGCACCACAACGTGGCTCACCAGAAACTGTTTTTTTCAGGGATGTGTCGAGTTCCCTCTTGAAGACTGCTAGGAGTTTTGTTGGTAATCTTTTTGGATAAAGTGAGAACTCTGAAGAGTCGTGGTCCTTTAACACTTACTAGTTCTCAGTGTATCCACCGCTTCCCTGCTTATCACTGGAGGTATCCTGCACCGTCTGCCAAGCCTCTTGTGTTTGTAAGTACTAATTTCAGTGTGGTTTGGGACCAATCCTCCAGAAACTCTCAGGTGTAGAGTATGATGTATCTTGCTCACGTAACTATGAAGGTTCTCTGCTGCACATTCTCAAGCTCAATAATTTAGCTTGCTTTGAAGGAGACCGTTAGTACACGACAACATTCCAGCCTAGAGAGAACCAGTGACTTGAAGAGTATCATCATAGACTTGACATCTATTGTTTTGAAAGTTCTAGTTATCCAACCTTGCAGTTGCGAAAACAACATGGTGTTCCTTGAACCTGAGATTTGACATCATCACTCCCAGGTCTCTCACGTTTGACTTACGTTCTACTGAGTGGATTTAGTTTGGCTTGCACTTTGATCTAGTTTTTATTTCCTCCATTCTTCCGCCAGCGCTATATGACCTTTACGGGTTTAGCACTCAGTTATGATTATAATAATATATTCTTCCGTGACATACAAACTGAAATTTGTGCTCATTGAGCATGGCATTGTTGTCAGTGGTCCACTGAAGACTTAGTTTATATCATCTAGGAGGCTGACTGTGTCATCTAGGAGGCTGACTGTGTCATCTAGGAGGCTGACTGTGTCATCTAGGAGGCTGACTGTGTCATCTAGGAGGCTGACTGTGTCATCTAGGAGGCTGACTGTGTCATCTAGGAGGCTGACTGTGTCATCTAGGAGGCTGACTGTGTCATCTAGGAGGCTGACTGTGTCATCTAGGAGGCTGACTGTGTCATCTAGGAGGCTGACTGTGTCATCTAGGAGGCTGACTGTGTCATCTAGGAGGCTGACTGTGTCATCTAGGAGGCTGACTGTGTCATCTAGGAGGCTGACTGTGTCATCTAGGAGGCTGACTGTGTCATCTAGGAGGCTGACTGTGTCATCTAGGAGGCTGACTGTGTCATCTAGGAGGCTGACTGTGTCATCTAGGAGGCTGACTGTGTCATCTAGGAGGCTGACTGTGTCATCTAGGAGGCTGACTGTGTCATCTATGGATGACACTCATGCAAAGTCTACCATTATTTAGTTACAGGTACACACACAGGTACACACACAGGTACACAAATTACCATACATAGTTACATGAGCATTAAAATCACAGTAAACAAGGGATATCACAATATGCAAAACCACCACTGTGAAAAAAAGGTGAAATTCCAAGCGGTACATTGATTTCTGACGTGATCAAGGACCAGGTCCTTGATCACGTCAGAAATCACTAAAGCGATTTGAATTAGCTATTTTTTTCACAGTGGAGGTTTTGAATAGTAACATAAGTGTAAATTACCTGGTATCGTCTACAAAGAATGTTAACACGGGAGCACTGTATTAACATCCGGGGTCCCAGACTATTCAACATCTTACCAGAAGATATCCGAAACACGGCTGGAACCAGTGTAGAAGCCTTCAAGAGGAAACTGGACAAATATCTTCACCAGGTGCCAGATCAACCAGGCTGTGATGGATATGTGGGGCAGCGGGCCTCCAGCAGCAACAGCCTGGTTGACCAGGCAAGCACCAGACGAGCCTGGCCCATGGCCGGGCTCAGAGAGTAGATACTCTCGAAACTCTTCAAAGGTATATCAAAGGTAAGTACTGTAGTTGATGTCACTGTATTTCAGATATTACGTAGCTCGATTGGTCGCGCACTCAGCTCACACACTGAGGTCCGGGGGTCGATCCCCGGTACGGCTGGAAACATTAGGACGTGTTTCCTTAAGACACCTGCTGTCCATGTTCACCTAGCAGTAAAATAGGTACCTGGGTGTTGGTCGACTTGTGTGGGTCGCATCCTGCGGACAAAATTGACCTAATTTGTGGGAAATGCTCAGCATAACAAGCAGCATTCTATATAGTAGTATGTCACTGACGTCAGTTATGGTCTGTATACCTTGTACTTGTAGAAATAAAGGTTATTATTATTATTATTATTATTAGGAAAAGAAATGCGGCGAGTATTGAGGTATCATCACCTTTACAAATTCTTATGCAAGCCCAGGAAGACCCGCATGTTGCTGCAGGATGCTGTCAACCATGGTTACATCACGCTCGCATTGTTCATAAGTGTACTACTAAGTATTCCCGTTGTCTGCTGCATTCTAAGTGCCGGAGAATGTTCATCTCTCTGGCAGTTGGTATACCAAGACGCCGGCCGGCTCCAGTACCTTCGATGGGGAGCAACTAACAAGGCTCCTAGAAGGGTAGGTAAGCACTAAGCAGCAAATACAGCGCTAGTAGGGAAATAAGTCACTTTGTCTGACCTTTTTATAGGTTATCCTGGGTAATTTACACATGTTACTTACGTATGATACTTTGTGTAACTGTGTGTGTAGTCACTGTGTGTGGGGTCACTGTGTGTGTGGTCACTGTGTATGTGGTCACTCTGTATGTGGTCACTCTGTATGTGGTCACTGTGTATGTGGTCACTGTGTATGTGGTCAGTGTGTGTGTGTAGTCACTGTGTGTAGTCACAGTATGTGTAGTCACGGTGTGTTTGGGGTCACTACACAGACCCCAATGGAAATAAGTCACTCTGACTTTTTTGGGTTATCCTGGGTTTTCTACACATATGCTGCTATGTATGTGTATACCTGAATAAACTTACTTACTAACTAGGTGCAGGGCCACTCAGACATTGGTCTCTCAGGGGAGGAGTGGATATGTATTGTTTCGTATAAGTCCTCCCTCCCAGCCCCACTTCCCTACCTTCTTCCCCCCCCCCCCCAAGGCTGCTGTTTCCACACCTTCACTGTTCTCCCTGGAGAGAGACAATGGTAGGTTACATTTATTTTTGGAAAAACAGAAATGATGACGATGGCGTGTAGGCAGCATGGTGCTCATGCTGGAGCAATGGTAAGAATGAATGGGAGTGTTGGTACCCGGGGATGAGGTGGATTTACCTGGGGTGAAATTTGACTCCAAAATGTCTATAATCATGTGGTAAATCTTGCAAGCTAGGAAGCCAAGAAGCTAACAGCACCAAGGTGTGTCTCATACTTAGATGACAATAGAGGCTGCAAAACTCTGTACGAAGCACAAGTGCGCTCACACCTTGAGTATGCTCCACTTTCTTGGATTCCCTGCCCCCTCCCCGTCTCATCTACGACTTCTAGACAGAATAGAGAATTGAGCCTCCATAGGTCTGCCATTTCAGCAGAGCCTTCAACATAGGAGGAATATGGGTGGCCTTACTGTTATGTACAAGGCTAATATTGTCAAGATACCACACTTGGTTCCACTCCTAGGACAGCAAAAAGACTACTTCTGTACCACAAGACGGGCAGCAAACATAAACTACACTCTGAATGTAACCCTCTCCAAAACATTACTTCATTTGAGATCATTTATTCCTAGAATGACTCGAGTCTGGAACACATTCGTACAGCATAAGGACATCAATAACGCCAGTAGACCAAATGGCTCCAACTTCCTCCTGTTCCCTCTTTGTATGTTTCATATCAATAAAAAGGCTTTCAAATGAACTGAGGCAGGTAAAAGCGGTCTCTCGGACTGTAAATAAAAGAAAGAACTTTTAATGTAAATATATATGAACTCCCCTTGTGCGTGTGTAGAGAGAGAGAGAGAGAGAGAGAGAGAGAGAGAGAGAGAGAGAGAGAGAGAGAGAGACAGACAGACAGAGGGCATTTACCTCATATCACCATTAACATTTTCCTTGCCAACAAAGGCGTCTTTCCTCCATTACAATAATACACTCCTCCTACCTGGTGTACTGTATATTATACAACTCGAAATTAATACACGACGAGGACCTCTCACAAATACATCACACGCTTGGTGTTCAGCATATACCAGCCAGTGTTACCACACAAATACATCACACGCTCGGTGTTCAGCATATACCAGCCAGTGTTACCACACAAATACATCACACGCTCAGTGTTCAGCATATATCAGCCAGTGTTACCACACAAATACATCATACGCTCGGTGTTCAGCATATATCAGCCAGTGTTACCACACAAATACATCATACGCTCGGTGTTCAGCATATACCAGCCAGTGTTACCACACAAATACATCACACGCTCGGTGTTCAGCATATACCAGCCAGTGTTACCACACAAATACATCACACGCTCGGTGTTCAGCATATATCAGCCAGTGTTACCACACAAATACATCATACGCTCGGTGTTCAGCATATATCAGCCAGTGTATAAATGGAAAACAGGAATAAATAAAGGTGATGTAAATAGCGTGCCAGTGTTACCACACAAATACATCATACGCTCGGTGTTCAGCATATACCAGCCAGTGTTACCACACAAATACATCATACGCTCGGTGTTCAGCATATACCAGCCAGTGTTACCACACAAATACATCATACGCTCGGTGTTCAGCATATACCAGCCAGTGTTACCACACAAATACATCACACGCTCGGTGTTCAGCATATATCAGCCAGTGTTACCACACAAATACATCACACGCTCGGTGTTCAGCATATACCAGCCAGTGTTACCACACAAATACATCATACGCTCGGTGTTCAGCATATATCAGCCAGTGTTACCACACAAATACATCATACGCTCGGTGTTCAGCATATACCAGCCAGTGTTACCACACAAATACATCATACGCTCGGTGTTCAGCATATACCAGCCAGTGTTACCACACAAATACATCACACGCTCGGTGTTCAGCATATACCAGCCAGTGTTACCACACAAATACATCACACGCTCGGTGTTCAGCATATATCAGCCAGTGTTACCACACAAATACATCACACACTCGGTGTTCAGCATATACCAGCCAGTGTTACCACACAAATACATCACACGCTCGGTGTTCAGCATATACCAGCCAGTGTTACCACACAAATACATCACACACTCGGTGTTCAGCATATACCAGCCAGTGTTACCACACAAATACATCACATAAACAGCCACTTTTCTATTTAAGAAATATACCATTAAAAACATTAAAACGAATTTTATGAAAATAAAGATTGTTATTAAAATTACAAAATGTGAATAAATAAGGTACTAGAAGAGTGTACGCACTAAATAATGCACTTTGTGGGTGCAATCAGCCTGACTCAGTGAATATACCTGAGGTGGGTAAATACTCAGTGTATATACACTGAGAGTGGGTGCTTCAGTGTATATACACTGAGGGTGGGTGTCTCAGTGTATATACACTGAGGGTGGGTGTCTCAGTGTATATACACTGAGGTGGGTGTCTCAGTGTATATACACTGAGAGGTGGGTGTCTCAGTGTATATACACTGAGGTGGGTGTCTCAGTGTATATACACTGAGAGGTGGGTGTCTCAGTGTATATACACTGAGAGGTGGGTGTCTCAGTGTATATACACTGAGAGGTGGGTGTCTCAGTGTATATACACTGAGAGGTGGGTGTCTCAGTGTATATACACTGAGAGGTGGGTGTCTCAGTGTATATACACTGAGAGGTGGGTGTCTCAGTGTATATACACTGAGAGGTGGGTGTCTCAGTGTATATACACTGAGAGGTGGGTGTCTCAGTGTATATACACTGAGAGGTGGGTGTCTCAGTGTATATACACTGAGAGGTGGGTGTCTCAGTGTATATACACTGAGAGGTGGGTGTCTCAGTGTATATACACTGAGAGGTGGGTGTCTCAGTGTATATACACTGAGAGGTGGGTGTCTCAGTGTATATACACTGAGAGGTGGGTGTCTCAGTGTATATACACTGAGAGGTGGGTGTCTCAGTGTATATACACTGAGAGGTGGGTGTCTCAGTGTATATACACTGAGAGGTGGGTGTCTCAGTGTATATACACTGAGAGGTGGGTGTCTCAGTGTATATACACTGAGAGGTGGGTGTCTCAGTGTATATACACAAAGTTTGCTTAATCTCTATATTAGCTATTGTCTGGTGGTGTACAGTTGACTTGCAGTCTTAATGACTCGTGAAGTAGATAGACTTTAAACCCCATTAATCAACTTAGTATAAGACTGCCTGTGTCTTGCTCCCTGGCTTGTGTGTCTTGCTCCCTGGCTTGTGTGTCTTGCTCCCTGGCTTGTGTGTCTTGCTCCCTGGCTTGTGTGTCTTGCTCCCTGGCTTGTGTGTCTTGCTCCCTGGCTTGTGTGTCTTGCTCCCTGGCTTGTGTGTCTTGCTCCCTGGCTTGTGTGTCTTGCTCCCTGGCTTGTGTGTCTTGCTCCCTGGCTTGTGTGTCTTGCTCCCTGGCTTGTGTGTCTTGCTCCCTGGCTTGTGTGTCTTGCTCCCTGGCTTGTGTGTCTTGCTCCCTGGCTTGTGTGTCTTGCTCCCTGGCTTGTGTGTCTTGCTCCCTGGCTTGTGTGTCTTGCTCCCTGGCTTGTGTGTCTTGCTCCCTGGCTTGTGTGTCTTGCTCCCTGGCTTGTGTGTCTTGCTCCCTGGCTTGTGTGTCTTGCTCCCTGGCTTGTGTGTCTTGCTCCCTGGCTTGTGTGTCTTGCTCCCTGGCTTGTTTTTCTTGCTCCCTGGCTTGTGTGTCTTGCTCCCTGGCTTGTGTGTCTTGCTCCCTGGCTTGTGTGTCTTGCTCCCTGGCTTGTGTGTCTTGCTCCCTGGCTTGTGTGTCTTGCTCCCTGGCTTGTGTGTCTTGCTCCCTGGCTTGTGTGTCTTGCTCCCTGGCTTGTGTGTCTTGCTCCCTGGCTTGTGTGTCTTGCTCCCTGGCTTGTGTGTCTTGCTCCCTGGCTTGTGTCTTGCTCCCTGGCTTGTGTGTCCTGCTCCCAGGCTTGAGTGTCTTGCTCCCTGGCTTGTGTGTCTTGCTCCCTGGCTTGTATGTCTTGCTCCCTAGCTTGTGTGTCTTGCTCCCTGGCTTGTGTGTCTTGCTCCCTGGATTGTGTGTCCTGCTCCCTGGCTTGTGAAGATTTTATTCGGATTGTTAACCCAGAGGGTTAGTAACCCAGTATAACCCAAGAAAATCACACTTGCTTAATTCCATTAGTTTTTTGTTAACAGAGGCACCAGGTGTAAGGAAACATGTCTAGCGCTTCCACTTGTGTCAGGATTGAACCCAGAACCTTCAGATGTGAGCCTAAGGCGGTATGATTCATTGGATCCTTTGGCCACACGACTTCAGGAAAGCCTCTGACACTGTATCACAAAAAAGAGACTGGGAAGCAAAGAGTAACTGAGGAGAGAGCGGTCAGGACGACAGAGTATAACAAGTGGTGTTCCTCAGTGATCTGTATGAGGGTCACTGCTGTTTCTGTGAATGACTTATCAGAAGAGATTAAAGTCAGATGTAACCCTGTTTGCTGATGATGTAAAATTAATGAGGCGAATAATAACTGAAGACCAAAGAAATACTATAAATGGACGTGACTAACAGCAGATTGGCTACGGAGTTCAGTTCCAACAATTGTAAGTTAGGAAACCGGAAAGTAAGTATATACTGGGCGAGTGAGGCTGCAGACCTAACTCAACAAGAAAGTCTTAGAGGTGAGTTAGTGCTAATCATATCTCCAGAAGCACATAAACCCAATAACCTCTGCAACGAATGCTCATCTTCAAATCCAAGACTGGCTTTCAGGAATCGTAACATAGAATCATTCACGACCCATCAGTGAGTATGTGGCACCAGCATGGAACCCACACCTAATAAAACATATTAAGTAACCAGAGAAAGTGCAGAGGTATGCAAGGAGACTAGTCCCAGAGCTATGGGGCATTAGCTACGAGGAGAGGCTAGAGGAAATGAACTTAGTGACATAAGAGGATAGAAGAACCTGAGGAGAAATAATGATATGATAACTATAACAATCAGAGAATTGACTAGCATAATATAAACAAAAAACTATCAAACAACCCACAGAAACTTTACAAAGCTCTCAAAATCCACAGCAATGCATGGACATGCTGAATGAAGAAGCATACAAGGTCTGTAAAAAATATACTATATCCAACTAAGAAAGCCAAACTGAGATCATACACAGAGGAAGAATAGAAGTGAAGCTGGTGACTAAAATGTGGGTGACCAATGATTGAGAGAGGTGCTTCACATTACACGTTAACTTGCTTACGTAAGCTTCGCGGGACACTTTTGTTGACGTAAAGCTGCTGTTATATTTAAGGGGGGGGGGCGCTAAACCCATAGAGGGGGTCATACAGTGCACGGACAAAAATAAAGGCATTCAGATTCACGGAAGAAGAGGATATAAGCGCC
This sequence comes from Cherax destructor, assembly GCA_009830355.1. Lineage (NCBI taxonomy): Eukaryota > Metazoa > Arthropoda > Malacostraca > Decapoda > Parastacidae > Cherax > Cherax destructor. Next base: position 188,205 of record WNWK01001140.1, on the reverse strand, counting down.
GTCAACTGCCACCCATCTGTTTCCTGACCTAATCTAACTTAACCTAACCACCCATTTGACTGTTTTTACAACAGTGCCATGATGTCTGTGCTTAGAGGAAGGGCCGCGGGCCGGATAGAATTCCTTGGTGGATGAGACATGACCCGCGGGGAGTGTTGTACCCGGCCTTGCTGTACTCTAGGACACGACTGGAGGGGGAAGACATGATCACATGCACGAACACACTGTATCTACGGGGCATCTACCTGAAGGGTGTTCCGGGGGTCAACGCCCCCGGAACACCCTGGTCAATAACCAAGCCTCCCGGTGGATCAGGGTCTGATCAACCAGCCTGTTACTGTTGGCCGCAATGGAGGCAGGCTGAATACACAGTTTTAAGAATAGGTATGATATGACCCACGAGGCTAAGAGGGAGTAAACGCAGCAAGTTGCAAATTAATAGGCAGGGCCAGGAGCTGAGACTCGACTCCTCTGCAAACACGAAAAGTTGAGTACAAATAAATGAGTAGCGCATTTGCGCTCTACTGACATCTGATGTAACACGCAGCTCGGGCGTGGGAGGTCCCCAACCCTCACCAAGACCCTAGACCACACCCACAACCCTCACCAAGACCTTAGACCACACCCACAACCCTCACCAAGACCCTAGACCACACCCACAACCCTCACCAGGACAATAGACCACACCCACAACCCTCACCAAGACCCTAGACCACACCCACATCCCTCACCAAGACCCTAGACCACAACCACAAACCTCACCAAGACCGTAGACCATACTCACAACCTGTGCCTTGCTTCTCCCATGCCCAGTTATAAGTACGTAGTGTAGTGTACTAATCCGATTGTGTTTGTGCATTTGTATATATATGTCGTGCCGAATAGGTAAAACTTGCTATTTTGGCTTAATAAGCAACGCTCTTCTTGCCGAATAAGGCAAGCGAAAATTTGTGTACACAATAATTTCACAAAAATTATTCTGAACATAACGAAATAAATATTTTAATTGTGTTTATTATTAAATTATTGTAACCTTATCTAAAATATATTTAATTGGATTAGGCTAAATTAAATTGCGCTTGTTATAATAAGGTTAGGTAAGTTTTCTAAGGTTCTTTTGGTACAAAATTATTAATTTTTACATTAACATAATTGAAAAAAATATATATAAACGTATAAGAGAAATTTTTAGAAAAGACTTAATTTTGAATGAATTCTTGCTAATTGACCAGTTTTACCTATTCTTCACGATAGTGTGAATGATGGTGAAAGCGTTTCTTTTTTGGGTCACCCTGCCAAAAAAGAAACACTTTCACCATCATTCACACTATCACTGTCTCTGAGTAACAAGGTGTAAAGCTTTTTCTTCGTTAGTAAACTAGTCTAGCGACCTAGTCTCTCTGATAAATTAACTGTATATTTAATGGAGCTTAAAACCCTGCCCAACCTATCTTAGGTCAGTCTATATTTAGTGGATATTACTGAGTACATGTGAAGCAGTGTATGTGTACTCACCTAGTTGTGGTTGCAGGGGTAGAGTCATAGCTCCTGGCCCCGCCTCTTCACTGGCCTCTACTGGGTCACGCTCCCTATATGTGTGTGTGTGTGTGTTCAGACTAGTTGTCACCCAGCTAGTGCACCTACGCATTCTTGGGCACATGATGAAGGTTTAAAATGTTGAGGCTATTGCAACATTAAATCCATATTGTTTATGTACTGATGTATGTACGTGTTCTTAAATAATGTAGTCAAAATTTCTCTCTCCACCCCTCACTCTTTTTCTTCTCTATGTATATAAATCTCCAAGAAGATATAAATCAAGTTTTCCAATGGGCAACAGAGAACAATATGATGTTCACTGAAGACAAATTCCAACTACTCCGTTATGGAAAACTGGAGGAAATAATAGCTAGGACTGAGTAAGTATACTACAAACTCTAATCACACAATAGAGCGGAAAAATAATGTGAAAAACCTGGGAGTGGTAATGTCCGAAGATCTCACCTTCAAGGATCACAACAATGCCACTATCACATCTGCTAGGAAACTGATAGGATGGATAATGAGAACATTCAAGACAAGAGATGCTAAGCCAATGATGATCCTTTTTAAATCACTTGTTCTCTCTAGGCTGGAATACTGCTGTACATTAACATCTCCATTCAAGGCAGGTGAAATTGTAGATCTAGAGAATGTACAGAGAACCTTTACTGCACAATAAGTTCCATCAAACACCTAAACTACTGGGAACTCCTGGAAGCACTTAACTTGTACTCACTGGAGCGCAGGCGAGAGATATAATCTACATCTGGAAGATTCTGGAGGGACTGGTCCCTAATCTTCACACAGAAATCACTCCCTACGAAAGCAAAAGACTTAGCAGGCGATGCAACATACCCCCAGTGAAAAGTAGGGGCGCCACTAGTACACTAAGAGAAAACACAGTAAGTGTCCGGGGCCCAAGACTGTTCAACAGCCTCCCACCAGCCATAAGGGGCATTACCAATAGACCCCTGGTTGTCTTCAAGAGGGAGCTGGACAGATACCTAAAGTCAGTGCCAGATCATCCGGGCTGTGGTTCGTACGTTGGACTGCGTGCTGCCAGCAGTAACAGCCTCGTTGATCAGGCCCTGATCCACCTGGAGGCCTGGTCGTGGACCGGGCCGCAGGGGCGTTGATCCCCGGAATACCCTCCACGTAGGTACCTATTGCCTCAAACTGTGATGGAGAAACCTTCATAAAAATAACATTTCTCCTGTGTATAGACTAGGCCATACTAAGAAATGGTAATTCCCAAGTGATAGTAACTCCATCTTTTCTGAAAAGTAGCTTTTGGAGCTTTCGTGGCTGATGAACCTTTAATGGAATACTTGACTATGTCCTCATTGTTCTACTGAAGTCTCCCAGCTCAGGTTGCAAGATTAAAACTATGTGTAACCATCTTGCGTGATGGAATATGACAGGGCAACATAGCCAGCGTTTGTTCCCATTCTGTAACTATCATATAGAAAAATCTAGCAGAACACTGCTGATGTATCTAGTTTTGCTAAAAACTTATCGGACACCCACTCAAGGTCACTCCCACGCACCACCTGCATCTAAAGTCTTAGATCCTCAGAAACTTTCCTACTACCCACTTCCTTCTAACAACTACCCATCTCGCATTAACGTTGGTAGAATTACCGACAATATGTTAGGTAAAAAGCCACAAGTGCAGCTAATGTGACATTTTATTGTGGTAAGGTTTCGCTCTCCCGGAGCTTTGTCAAGCCGATAACTGCTTGACAAAGCTCCTGGATAGCGAAACTTTGCCACAATAAAATGTCACATTAACTGCACTTGTGGCCTTTTACCTAACAACTACCAATCTCCTCCAAACTCACCTACCCGCTCCCTTACTGGTAACTAATGGTAGTGAGAACTGCTAGTCACGATGCAGTCACGATGCAGTCAACTCAATAACTGGATCTTGTATGATGGCACTCAAGTCTGGCACCGCAGAAGCTCCGCTAAAAGTCAATGTAAAACCTGTTATGAATAATACTTACTTAGCTAATTATTCCAACAACACTTACATTATAATGACCACGTAAACTAAATGCAATGCAATTAATTGTTTTAAATTGTTATCTCACTCACTTAGTTGCATTGCTACAATAAATTGCTACAATTAATAGATATGTTCAACTTATATTCAAACTTTAAAACTTAGATATGCAACTTTACTTATTTTATAAATTATCAACCATAACTTTTTATTATTTTATTATTACTATTGCTTTAATTTGTTTAATCTGATTTAATTAATTTTATAATGAAGACAAAAGTACAAAACTATGTTCAAATTTCATAGCCTAAATACTCACCTTTACTCATTGTATACTATCTACAAAAATTCTTACAATCTAGTTTTAAGTTAATTTTAAGTCTGCCCAAAATGCCCTGCATACTAGGGGCTTTTGGCATGTACACCTCATGTAATCTCAATAACCAAATGTAATTCTTTGTATCATGTCCAAATAAAAATTATTATTATTAAACCAATTCCACTTGGGTTTGAGATGCCACAAGGCTGTGACCCATGCAGCCACTGCTAGCCTAGCCCATCAAAAAAAATATTAAATATAATTTTGCCATCGCTTTTAACTTTAGTCGGAAAAGAAGTTCATTATTTCCTTCCCCTATTATTTATTCGTCCAATCGTGTTATAGTGGCATCTCAAAACTTGTGTTTGGCGAAAAGAAAATTAACTTTGTGTATTTGAAGATTGCAGCCTAGTGACACCCCTCGCCCCCCTCTCCTCTTATGCCTTGTTATTACACGGGAAGGCTATCCAGTCAACTCAATAACTGGATCTTGTATGATGGCACTCAAGTCTGGCACCGCAGAAGCTCCGCTAAAAGTCAAAGAAATAAATAATCTTGGAAAGAATTTAAGACTCTTAAATCCCGCACTACCCAAATACTAACTCGCACGAATGAGACAGACTTATGACGATATTTCGGTCCGACTCCGATCATTTACCTAATCATGCCATTCTATAATCTATGTTAGAAACTACCCTAAATCTTTCTCCAAGTAAGTACAATTACCATACATGGTGTAAATTACCTAGGATAACCCAAAAAAAAAAAGGTCAATGGCTGCGAGCTTCACCTCTAGTCAACTAGGTACGATATATTCATTAGTAGTCTTAAACAGAATTATTTTAATGGGGAAGCGCTAAACCCGTCGAGTTCATACAATGAAGGAAGGGTAGTGTAGGTAAACTTCCTTGGATCAAGAGCCCTCTAGCAGAATCAACGTACGTACAATTAATTATTATAATAGAGAAGCGCTAAACCTGTTGGATTATACAGCGCCTGTGGGGAGGATGTACGGTATTCAGGCTTAATTCAGGGAATTGGAGCACAGATCTAATTCCCTAGATCAGGAGCCCCTCACCAGCATCAAGGAACCTCCCTTGAGGGGCGTACAATATATAGAGTGGTTATTGAGTGTTTGTAGTGTGTGTGTGTGAACAATGTGTTTATGACAGGGTGAAGAGGCACTAGGCTATACTGTTTACTCAGGTCGTAAACAGTTTTAAAGTGCCTTAACTCCTGTCCACGGGTATATACACATCGCAGTGTATATACTGTACTCATGCATATACACACACCGAGGTGTGTATACACCTACATCAAGGTGTTTATACATCGTGTCATGTATGTCTGAGAATATACATAAGAAGGAACACTGCAGCAAGCCTACTGGCCCATGCGAGGCAAGTCCAAGTCTCCTACCGGCTTAACCCAATGCCCTAACCTAGTCAGGTCAGGTCACATTCACTTAAGGAAGGAGCACGGCATCTGACCTAGTAGCACAAGCTAGTCAGGTCCAACTCACACCCACCCTCACCCACTCGTGTACTTATCTAACCTACCCTTAAATTATTATTATTATTATTATAATCAAATAGAAGCGCTAAACCACAGGGGTTATACAGCACCTACCCTTAAAACTACACTACATTTCAGCCTCTTATAACTTTACTCGGGAGTTTGTTCCACTCATCCACAACTCTATTACCAAACCAGTGCTTTCCTATATCCTTCCTGAATCTGAATTTTTCCAGCTTAAAACCATTGCTGCAAGTCCTGTCTAGGCTAGATATTTTTAGCGCGCTATTTACATCCCCTTTATTTATTCCTGATTTCCATTTATACACCTCAATTATATTTCCCCTAATTCTACGCCTTCCTAGAGAGTGCAGATTCAGGGCCCTCAGTCTATCCTCATAGGGAAGATTTCTGATACATGGGATCAACTTTATCATCCTTTATACGTTTTCCAGAGCATTTATATCCATTCTGTAATACGGTGACCAGAACTGTGCAGCATAATCTAAATGAGGCCTAAGCAAAGATATACGTATAGAGTTGAAGAACAACCTGAAGACTTCTTATTTATACTTCTTGATGTGAAAGCAAGGATTCTGTTAGCTTTATTGTGAACACTCATGCACTGTTCTCTTGGTTTCAGATTACTGCTAACCAGAACTCCTAAATCCTTTTTGCAATCAGTAATGTTAAGATCTATATTATTTAGTTTATATGTGGCATGGTTATTTTCCTGTCCAACATTTAGAACTTTGCATTTGTCTATATTAAACTGCATCTGCCACTTCTCCGACCACTGCATCAATCTATTCAAATTATCCTGAAGTGCTCTAATGTCCTCATTAGAATGAATTGGACTGCCTATTTTGGTGTCATCAGCAAATTTGCTTATGTCGCTATTTATTCCCTCATCTATGTCGTTTATGTAAATTATGAACAAGAACCCAACACTGACCCCTGTGGAACACCGCTTGTGACGTGCCCCCATTCTGATTTCTCCCCATTTATGCAAACTCTCTGCTGCCTATTTGTCAACCATGCCTCAACCCCATGGAACAGAATTCTCCTGTATACATACATTACTGAAGTTAAAAAGAGAAACTTTTGTTTTTCTCTTTGGGCCACCCCGCCTTGGTGGGAAACGGACGATTTGTTGAAAGAAGAAGCCTCTACCCCAGTGGCAGCTCGTCAAAATATCGTATGGGGGAACTGCAGTTCCTCGCTGCCAGATATAACGCTAGTAATACCTATACTATCATATCGTTTCACCAAAAAAATAAAAATTTGCTTATAAATACATTGAAAATAACATACAACAGATTTTTCCTGTAATATACTTGTCAGTTGCAAATTATTTTAGCGTAAGGTTGATGAAGTCATACGTCTGGCATGAGCATCTGGGGGTGCTGCAGTTCCGCAGTGCCTATACATGAACCGCCACTGCTCTACCCAGGTAAAAACTTCTCCTCCTATTCCATGTGCCTAAAGTTTCCTCAATAGCCTCTGATGTGGAACTCTATCGAAAGCATTACATACTTAAGTCCATATACACAATATCATATTCAATACCATGATCTACCTCCTCACCTTAGTGAAAAAAGTTAGTGAATTCGTAAGACAAGAACGCCCCTTTGTGAAACTGTGTAGATTCATTAATCAATTTATGCCTTTCAAGATGGCTACGAATTGCCTCGGCAATTATTGATTCCATAAATTTTCCCACTATGGAGGTAAGACTTATTGGTCTATAGTTCGAAGCTAAGGACCTGTCACCTGCCTTGTAAATAGGTACGTATTATATTTGTCATTTTCCACTTGTCTGGCACTATGCCAGTTTGTAGTGATATAGTATTGAAAAGATTAGTTCCTCTTTACATTCCTTTAAATTATTATTATAATCAAAAGCGCTAAATCACAAGGGTTAACATTCCTTTAAAACCCTTGCAAACAATTCATCAGGGCCTGGGGATTTGTTAGGTCATAATTTATCTATTTGTCTGAGAACCATGTTACTAGTTACCCCAATCGTGCATAATTTATTATCGTTCTGTTCTACATAATTTATTATTTCTGGAATTTCACTAGTATCTTCCCGAGTAAAAACTGAGAGGAAGTGTTGAAAATTTCAGGTCACTGATCTGACCTGAGTTACTCTTAAGTGGGCCTATCTTGTCCCTAATCTTACTTCTGTATACCTGAAAGAACCCTTTTGGGTTAGTCTTCGAATTCCTTGCAACTTAAGCCTCAATCCCTTTTTGCTTTTCTTATTCCTTTTTTTTATTTCTCTTTAATATATATACGTATATGTACATATATATATATATATACAGTGGTCCCTCGGTTTTCGTGCATCTCCAAACTTGAACATTTATGTAAGTGTATTTTCGTAAGCGCTGTTGCAAGTGTATTTTTGGGGGTCTGAAATAGACTAACCTACGTGACATTATTTCTTAAGGAAGTAAATTCGTTCGGTAATGGCACTTGAGCAGCATTCTGGAACGAATTTTCAGCGAAAACCCAGGGACCACTGTAAGTGTATTTTCGTAAGTGCTGTTGCAAGTGTATTTTTGGGGGTCTGAAATAGACTAACCTACGTGACATTATTTCTTAAGGAAGTAAATTCGTTCGGTAATGGCACTTGAGCAGCATTCTGGAACGAATTTTCGGCGAAAACCGAGGGACCACTGTATATATATGTACGTAGTATATACAAACACAAACAATACTACCCCTGTATCTGCAGGAAAAATATTACAAGGACCAACTGCGGATAGTAGCAAACCCTACATATAAGTCATTTTTCATTTACGTGTGCATACATACCTATTATGAAGTTTGATAAATTAAACACATCATGGCTTCTCCTAGGCTTTGAAGAACTGCCACCATTACTACTTTTGTACTAAAGTGCGCAAAATTAAGGCTTCTTTTCAGGCCACAGTAAACTGCGGAAACCAGACCCGCAGATACAGGGGTCCTACTGTATATAAAGGAGGAGATTGGGATATTGGTTGTTTGGAGTGACATCTAAACTGTCATATCTGAGCGCCTCTGCAAGACAGTCATTATGTGTGAATGATGGTGAAAGTGTTCCTTTTTTGGGTCACCCTGCCTCGGTGGGAGACGGCCAATGTGTTGAAAATATATATACAGTGGACCCCCGAATAACGAACAAAATTCATTCCAGAAGCCCGCTCAAGTGCCATTACTGAACGAATTTACTCCCTTAAGAAATAATGTCAAGTAGGTTAGTCCATTTCAGACACCCAAAAATACACTTACAAAAGCACTTACAATATTATACTTACATAATTGTACGATTTCCAGGGTGTTCGTAACTCGGGGGTCCACTGTATATATTTTTTTAACATGTCAGCAGTCTCCCACAATAAGTACGATAGGGTCCACAAGGCTAGGCAAGTACAGTCGACCCCGAGTAACGAACACCCCGGAAATCGTACAATTATGTAAGTATAATATTGTAAGTGCTTGTGGAAGTGTATTTTTGGGGGTCTGAAATAGACTAGCCTACGTGACATTATTCCTTAAGGGAGTAAATTCGTTCGGTAATGGCACTTTGAGCAGGCTTCTGGAATGAAGTTTTTACGTTACTCGGGGGTCCACTGTATAAATCTGGTAAGTGGCAAGTTGAGGGGCAGAACCAATATGAAGACTCAACCCCAGTAAACACGTGAAAGCAAGTGAATATAGGTGAGTAGCACAAAAATTTATTTTCCTTGCATAATCTTGAGCTGGAAATTCATAACTTTCTTCTGCAATACAGTGGACAACCGGATTACGTCATTATTTCGTTCCAAAATGCTGTTCAAGTGCCGTTACCGAACGAATTTGTTCCCATAAGGAATAATGTAAATTAGTCCTTTTAGACCACAAAAATACACTTACAAAAGCACTTACAAAAATACACTTACATAATTGTTCTAGTTTGGAGCAGTACGTAATCCGGGGGTTCACTGTAATTTTAAGACTTCATCCATCCATCCATCCTTTGTTGTACATGTGGGCAATTGCTCATTTTAGAAACTGCTATCTTGGGATTATTTTTCTCTTAAACATCAGAATCAAATGAAATAGTATAAACTCAGAGCCTATCTTACCCTGCCTGCCTGACCCTCTCTTTGAAGCATTAAAGAGTAAACACCTGGCAGTATGAGTGTCAGACCTCACTGCCATGATTCAAACACCACCACTTCTATTAGTAATTGGCTTGCACTAACTTTTTTTTCCACATACAAGTGTTAGACTAAACTTTGATGAGAAAACATTAGCTTGGGGACCTTTTTTAATAAGTAAAAAAAAAAATACAATGTACAGTGGAACCTCGTTTTTCGTATGCCCTAGTTTGTAAGTAAAACTATAGTTATTCTCTATAAAATGTATTTTTTGTTAATATTTTTGGGTGTCTGGAACGGATTAATTGGATTTACATTATTTTTTATGGGAAATATTAACAAAAAATAGATTTTATAGAGAATAACTATAGTTTTACATACAAACTAGGGCATACAAAAACCGAGGTTCCACTCTATGTATAAATTGTACTAACAGCATTTGCTTTTTGGGTATTGAAAAGGAGATTCTTAAAATTTTCCAGCATCATGTACAGTGCAGACACTACCCTACTTACGAACATTTGGACACACGAACAGACTGCCGTGTTAGTTAAAGTTTCATTCGCAATAGTACTTCCTCAAATCCGAATTTTGAGTTGCATGCCTTTTGCGTAGTACGAATGAAGATTTGATGGAGCTGAAAGAAATGCAGCGTAAGGAAGAGCAAGAGGAACAAGATGAAACTGTTCCTTCTAAAAAGTTTGAGATAAAAATGATGGCATTTTCTCTTATAGAGAGGGGTCTCCATATGTTTGAGCTTCAGGACCCCAATATCGAGAGATTCACAAAGGTTTCAACTGGTGTTAACAATTCTATCTCATGCTACCATCTTATATACAACGAGATGAGAAAAACAGTGCAAACTTCCTTAGACAAATTCTTCAGACCAGTGCCTTCTACCTCAAAAGCCTCTTCAGATGCTGAAGAAACCCAGGCTTATGAAACCCTGACTGACGAAGCATTTGATGACGAAGTGTATGAGGTTGACGACCCTCTCCCCCAGTAGCCCCACACAACCTCCAATCTTCCTCTCATCCATCACCTCAAGTTTATTGTACCAATTAAAAAGGTAAGAAGTTTTTATTACAGTATTTATTATTAAAATATGCTTTAGTATTAAGAACCGTACATTAATGATACTGTACAGTATTCTCTAAGTTTTCAACGAACAACAGCGCAGAGAGAGAACAATAATAATAATGATATTAAAAACAATAATAATAATCGAAACAATAGAAAAATGGCAAAATAACGACTTACAAACAATTCAAGACATGAACAGCCTTCTGGAACATAAGTTGTTCGTAGTTGGGGGCATCTGTATATGAATATTGTAGAACCCTAGTAATACAGTATAGTACTACTAGTAGGATCTCCAAACCAAAGCTACACTACAAAATATAAACCAAGGCTACACTACAAAATATAAACCAAGGCTACACTACAAAATATAAACCAAGGCTACACTACAAAATATAAACCAAGGCTACACTACAAAATATAAACCAAGGCTACACTACAAAATATAAACCAAGGCTACACTACAAAATATAAACCACTACACTACAAATATAAACCAAGGCTACACTACAAAATATAAACCAAGGCTACACTACAAAATATAAACCAAGGCTACACTACAAAATATAAACCAAGGCTACACTACAAAATATAAACCAAGGCTACACTACAAAATATAAACCAAGGCTACACTACAAAATATAAACCAAGGCTACACTACAAAATATAAACCAAGGCTACACTACAAAATATAAACCAAGGCTACACTACAAAATATAAACCAAGGCTACACTACAAAATATAAACCATGGCTACACTACAAAATATAAACCATGGCTACACTACAAAATATAAACATTTCACACCACATTTTACAGCTACAGTATTTCAGAAAAATTACAGTACGGTATATCAAAAGCATGCCTTAACAGTAAAAACTTTAATGTATTGTAATATGTTTACCATTACAAAATCAAAATTTGCATGCAGAAATTTTAATCCTAGTTAATATCTAATTTAAATTAAGATTTAAGACTTGTTATCTGAAGTAAGTCCTCTAAAGTGTCGGCTCCATCTTCTTCACTCTGAAAAAAAAAAGTTATGCACTGTAGCATTCAATTAAATTTTGGGATATCTTTTCCCATACCTGTACGAACAACAATGATATTCACTAAAAGCACTAACCTGTATAAGTACAGTACATATATAAAAGATATAGAATGAGAAAGAATATCAGAAGTATCAGGTAGGGAAAATAAGGGTCAGTTAAGAGGAATATCTTACAATGGTTTGCGAGTCTGGAGATGATGGATGACAAGACTAAGAAAATTTCCCAAAGTAAAAGACTTAAGTAAACAAATAACATACAAGAAGAGGAAGTCAGAGGAATACTGTACGTACTTGCAAAAAAATATTAGATTCTACTAATAATTTCATGAAAGTTAGAAAAAAAATGAAAAATAACAGTTTTTCTTACAATTCAGAATGCAATTTCATTATGCTATGCTATACATTGTATTAATTTAACATATTAAAAACATGCTATCCAGTGAATGATTAAACCAAATACTCATTAATACTCATTACATTACTACAATATGACGATCTGTGGTGAAAAGAATTAAAGTGTTCCAACCTGTTTAATTTCTAGCATGGCAGTCTTGAATGATAAGAAATCCGTGAAGGTCATGAGAAGATCAAACACTTCCCCATCAAGGGCACAGGATGATGTTAATTCTTGCAAGAATAATGACATCTGAAAGCCACTAGCACGGCTAGATAACTCTTTCTCTATGTGGCCCTCAATCAAATTTGTCTGCAAGAAAAAGAATGATTGAATAATACTGACAGCTAGGAATGCATAAAAGGTCATTCATCTTCCTTAGTGTATATGGAATGCAACAAAGAATCTTGTCACAATTTTCACTCGCATCATAGTTACAGTATGTACACAGTGTGCCCTTAATTATTTATAACTATCCAAAATTGATATAAACTCAAATTTAGATCAATATACACAAATGCTTGTATACCTGGTACTGTACATAGTTCCCAAATCCCTTCACCTACTATGGTAGTTGTATGTAATTGTATTCTGTACTATAATACCATAACTAGTGAACTACAGTATGTACATACTGGTACTATACATCAGGTTACACATACTGTAATGGAATACATAGTTATGATATTTGTGAAGAACACTGTATATGCAGTCAAGCTCTGGAACACACATGCTTACATGATTCAAATATTCAACATTCTGCAGAGAGCTTTGATTATTCATATTTTTTCTTAGTACCCACTTACTTTTTCTTGGCACACAACCCCCAAACTGTTGCTCAGTACATGACCCCTAAATCAAATGTCAGTATTAAGCATATTAGAGCAGCATTTAGAGATTTGGCAAAAAAATATTTAAATAATTTGCACAAAAAAATTTCTTATCTGTGGCTTCAGAATTAACATCACCAGAAGCCAAACCCCAGCACATAATGCAATTTAGCTGCACAGTAGTGCATAATGAAAGTTACAAGTAGTATACTGGAATACAGTATTCTAATGATATTTGTGAAGCCCATTATATATACAGCATTAGCATTTTGAAGGTAGTGCTATGGAATGCAGTAATGATTCTGTGAATGCCATTCTACATGAATAGTTTTAGACAAGACTTAAAATGTCTTATCTAAATATTGTATTAACACAAGCAGTTCTAGTTTACTTCGCATTCATCAGAACTATTTGTTCAGGCGGGCCCCACGTAACAGCGCTTTACTTTATGGCGTTTCGCTAATGCAGCAGCTTCAATTATACCCATTCTTCATTTATTCAGACTTCCTACAATAAATATATTTACCACTCACTATAAGCTAAGGACAAAAATATTTTAAGGTAAGTAATGTGTGCACTTTATGTATATGCATTTTTTAGGTCTAGCTCTATTGCTTACTTAATACATGATAGTCAACATGTCATCAGGCATTTATATGCATTTGAAAGGGGGAAAAAAAAGGCTATGTTTCACTTTACAGTGATTTTCACTTTACAGCAGCAGCCCAGAAGCTAACCTGCTGTATAAGCAGTGTCCTCCTGTACTGTTCATAAAACAAAAAAAAATATAAAAGTCTAAATGATACGTACATATTGTTTGAAAATATCCATGTATTCCAGTTTGTTCTCATCATTATCATCAAATATGTGACAGTGTTTCTTTAGGAAGTTTTCTCTCAGGGTGGAAAACTCATCACCTGCAAAGATTACAATGAAGAATCAGCATTTAAAATTTTCTGAGATCAAGCTATTGCTGAAAAGTTAATGTTAACATTTTATCAAAACAATAACGAACATATGGTGAAAAGGCGAAAGATTAACTTATCTATCAATCACATTCAAATGTGAACATTTTGCACAAGACGGAGCAAGAGCACGGAAGCTCTGTGAACCTAACCCAACCAAATAACCCGATTCAACTGTATGTACAAATACAGGTCAGTCATCACAAATCCAGCATCATTGGGACCTGTAGTGTGCCGGATTACAGAGTGGTTAGGTTAGAATACACTTAATAAAGTTAACCAACTTGACTTATACAAGGAAGTTCATTGAACGTTGGCAAAAATCAAACATTTCTGCTACTTTGAGCTCAATGTCAAGGTACTTTTCATCGTGAAACCAATCAAAATCATATCTATTTCTGTAATATATTTTCCATTCTATCAAATGAGACCAAAAAAAACGAGAATACAACCATAAAAACCATATAAAAATATATCGCTAAGGAGCGGCTAATGGCTGAGAAGTGAACTCCGTTATTTATCATCTGATTTTTTTCATTTTTGGTGTACGTTAAGAAGCATCTTTCCATCATACATTGCCCAAGTTTCAATAAGATAGCCCAACAAACTGAGAAAAAATAATATTTACCAAAAATCATATATGGCAAGCCCAAGCCAGGTATACTGGAAATAAGTCACTGACTTTTTTGGGTTATCCTAGGTCCTCTACACATATGCTGCTCTGTATGATAATGTAGTGAAAATATCTTTTTTGTTTCAGTTTTATGGTGCATTACAAGTGTATATCACAGTTAGCCCTGTGCTACACTCCGTTTTCTCTAATATAAGCCCCAAGACAGGGATAGGAGGATGGTACTTTCATCCCATATCCTCTTCATACCTTCGATGAACCGCTCGGTATTATGCCAAATATTATTCATTCTGGAGTATTTAACATGTTTTTATGTTATTTATATTGTTTATTATGTCATATTAGATCAATTGTGATAGGTAAATAAGCCATAGTGTTGATATTAACGTAATAATAAAGCATATTCCCCTGCATCATGAGACTGAGCTCATGGCAACCGACAGTGGCTTCAAAGCCATCTTATCTTTTATGGACAATGTACTGTGTATGTGCTTTACACAACGAGAAGCATTTCTTTTATTTGTTGGAACCATGGCTAGGGCTAAAAGTAAGCAGGTTATAACAATAAATGGAGAAAAAGAAATTGGAATGACTTATGCAGCAAGTAGCGCCACCAAACAGTAGCAGCAGGTTGGTGTGGCGACCCTGGAAATTTGAAATTATGCTAGCCGAAATTAGTGTCGAATAACTGATGGAACCGGATGACTGATTGCTGGATTTGTGAAGGCGGACCTGTATATGAATTTTCCACTGCAGACAAAATAGGCAACTGAAAACAGTGATGTAATAAGTGTAGTACAGTGGACCCCCGAGTTTCGTAAACCCCGAAAATCGTACATTTATGTAAGTATAATATTGTAAGTGCTTGTGGAAAAGTATTTTTGGGGGTCTGAAATAGACTAACCTACGTGACATTTTTCCTTAAGGGAGTAAATTCGTTCGGTAATGGGACTTGAGCAGACTTCAGGAGTGAAGTTTTTACGAAACTCGGGGGTCCACTGTACTGAACTTGAGCATGTTGCACTGTGCTAGAAGAGACAGGAAAATTCATAAACAAATGTACTAAGGTAATTAATCAGTACTATATTTGAGATTTAAACTAAGGACAAACTGCAGCCTTTTTGTCACACTTGGCATTTCCTTTCTTAAAATACAATTAATTTTGAAGCCATTTTTCAACATTCCAATGCATTTCAGTCATTTGAGAATTATAGCAAAGTGCACATATTTTTGGGATAAACTGTAATTAGCAATCAACTAACAAAACATGCTAATGAACTGTGATGATCTCAATACACTGTAATTATGGTTTAAAAAAAAATCTAAGATGTGGTGATGAAAGTACTGTACTGAGGTTGTGGACCGAAGTACCTTGCTGTACATTAACATCTCCATTCAAGGCAGATGAAATTGCAGATCTAGAGAATGAAAAGAGAACCTTCACTGCACATATAAGTTCTGTCAAACACCTTAGCTACTGGGATCGCTTGGAAGCACTTGACTTGTACTCACTGGAGCGCAGGCAATAGAGATACAGTTCGTAATGTCAAACACCTTTATGGAAAATCGCTTGAGATTGGGACTGTGTCACCTAAATCTGTGATCAAACGACATACATCATTACACCTGGAAAATCCTAGAGGGACTGGTCCCTAATCTGTACACAGAAATCACTCCCTATGAAAGCAAAAGACTTGGCAGGCAATGCAAAATACCCCCAATTAGTAAACTAAGAGAAAACACAATAAGTGTCTGGGGCCCAAGACTGTTCAACAGCCTCCCACCAGCCATAAGGGGAATTACCAATAGACCCCTGGTTATCTTCAAGAGGGAGTTGGACAGATACCTAAAGTCAGTACCGGATCAGCCGGGCTGTGGTTCGTATGTTGGACTACATGTGGCCAGCAGTAACAGCCTCATTGATCAGGCTCTGATCCACCGGGAGGCCTGATCATGGACCGGGCCACGAGGGCATTGATCCCAGGGATACCCTCCAGGTAGGCATGACCAAGCCTCTGCTGAGAGCACTCATGCAATTTGTCTTGAGACCTAGATTAGTACAATTATGTAGCATGCCTACCTCATGAATAGTAGACAGAAGATTGAGCCTCCATCATGTCTTGCTTTAAATAACCAACATAGAAACCAAACCATGGAACGGGTGGGGTTCAAACCCATGACAAGTAAGTCGTAGAACTTCAGGCCAGTGCATAAGCCACTGGCCCAGCTGGCTACAATAAGATTCATCCAACTAGGCATATTTCTATACACCATAGGGAGGTTACTAACATAGGTTCAGATCTAATGTAGTAGTATATAAATTTAGTCATTTAACTGCAGAGCAAAGATAGTATAAAATACAAACACATGGTGGCCAGTGTCCTGGTAGACACTTCACACAGACAAGCAAGCTTGGTGTTGAAGTGATGTGCACAAAGATCTCCATATTACTTGTGTGTCACTTACAATTTAATTGCATTTTTGCTATTTTCTACCTGTGATGCAAATGACCCCATTGCAAATATGAATGGAGTCGAGGTTTAGTTAAGTATAGTAAGCAGAAGACATTTGAGGTTTGACTATTTGATCATAAAGGCACAATACCGTGTCTGAAAAATTACACAAATAACCCGGTCTTAGAAGAAAAAAACTTATGATGACGTTTCAGTCTGACTTGGACCATTAACTAGTCACAGTGTAACTAGTATATGGTCCAAATCAGACTGATATGTTGTCATAAGTTTCTTTCTCCTATGTGTGGGTTATTTGTGTACAGTATTTGCTCATGCATGTTGACTGAAAATTATACAGGGCTAAGACTATTAATTAAATAATAAAGGCTAAGTCTATCGATTAATAAATAAAAACAACAGATATTACAATAATGGTGCCTCACTAAGTATGATGTCTTCTATATGTCCAACCAAAGAGTCCAACTGCAGAGTATCTTGAGTTTTATCTGATGCCAACACTTCCTCCATCTCCTCCGGCACTCGTGCCATCACTGGCACCAGTGACTGATCACCACTTCCCTTAACCTTGAAATTAAGAATTTTTTATATACAGTGGACCCTCGGTTTTCGTTCACCTCCAAACTCGAACAATTATGTAAATGTATTTTTGTAAGAGCTTTTGTAAGTGTAGTTTTGGGGGTCTGAAATGACTAATCTAATTTACATTTGTCCTTATGGAAACAAATTCGTTCGGTAATTGCACTCAAACAGCATTCTGGAAAGAATTTTCAACGAAAACCGAGGGTCCACTGTACAGTGGTACCCAGAGTTTCGGACATAATTCGTTCCAGAAGGCTGTTCAAGTGCTGTTACAGAACGAATTTGTTCCCATAAGGAATAATGTAAATTAGATTAGTCCGTTTCAGACCCTTAAAAATACACTTACAAAAGCACTTACAATAATACACTTACACAATTGCTCGAGTTGGGAGCTGTTCGAAACTCAGGGTACCACTGTAATATATACAGAATACAGTATATAATGCCTGGAATATTTAATATAACAATACAGTACAGTGTTAGACTATTTAAGGCTGATTTATTATACTTTACTTGTGACTAGTTTTGAGGATCCTCTATCTCAGCAGCTCAGCCTGAGGTCAGGCTTCCTGTTGATGACCTGGTTAACCAGGTTGTTTGTGCTAGCATCTAGGCTGGAATACTGTTGTACACTAACTGCTCCCTTCAAGGCAGGTGAAATTGCTGACCTGAAGTGTGTACAAAGAACTTTCACGGCATACATAAGTACGATAAGACACCTAAATTACTGGGAACGGTTTAAGGCCCTTGATTTGTATTCCCTGGAATGCAGGTGAGAGAGATGCATGAAAATATACACTTGGAAAATCCTAGAGGGATTAACCTATAGTATACCTGGAGAGGGTTCCGGGGGTCAACGCCCCTGCAGCCTGGTCTGTGACCAGGCCTCATGGCAGATCAGGGCCTAATCAACCAGGCTGTTACTGTTGGCCACACGCAACCCGATGTACGGACCAGAGCCTGGGCTGGTCAGGTACTGACTTTAGGTGCCTGTCCAGTACCTGCTTGAAGACAGCCAGGAGTCTATTGGTAATCCCTTTTATGTATGCTGGGAAGCAGTTGAACAGCCTTGGGCCCCTGACACTTATTGTGTTGTCTCTTATCGTGCTAGTGGCACCCCTGCTTTTCATTAGGGAGATATTGAATCATCTGCCAAGTGTTTTGCTTTCATATGGAGTGATTTTCGTGGGCAAGTTTGGAACTAATCCCTCTAGGATTTCCCAAGTGTTTATAATCGTGCAATCTCTCCCACCTGCGTTCTAGGGAGTACAGGTTGAGGAACTTCAAACGTTCCCAGTAATTGATGTGTTTTATTGCAGTTATGTGTGCCATGAAGGTTCTCTGTACATTTTCTAGGTCAGCAATTTCACCTGCCTTGAAAGGTGCAGTTAGTGTGCAGCAATATTCCAGCCTAGATAGAACAAGCGACCTGAAGAGTCATCATGGGATTGGCATCCCTAGTTTTGAAGGTTCTCATTATCCATCCCATCTTCTTCTGACATGATCACTCCCAGGTCTTTGACATTAGTTTTTTGCTCTATTGTGTGGTTGGAATTTGTTTTATACTCCGATGTAGTTTTAATTTCCTTACGTTTTCCATATCGGAGTACTAATTGAAATTTCTCATCGTTGAACTTCATATCGTTTTCTGTGGCCCATTTAAAGATTTGGTTGATGTCCGCCTGCAGTCTTGCGGTGTCTTCAATGGAGGACACTCGTGTAAATTCGGGTGTCATCTGCAAAGACATGGCGCTGTGGCTTATATCCCTATTTATGTCAGATATGAGGATGAGGAACAAGATGGGAGTGAGTACTGTGCCCTGTGGAACAGAGCTTTTCACCGTAGCCACCTCAGACTTTACTCTGTTGACTACTACTGTTTGTGTTCTATTTGTTAGGAAATTATAGATCCATCTACCACCTTTTCCTGTTATTCCTTTATCACACATTTTGTGCGCTATTACACCATGGTCACACTTGTCAAAGGCTTTGGAAAAGTCTGTGTGTATTACATCTGCATTCTGTTTGTCTTCTAGAGCATCCAGGACCTTGTCATAGTGGTCCAGTAGTTGGGACAGACAGAAATGACCTGCTCTAAACCCATGCTGCCCAGGGTTGTGTAACTGATGGGTATCTAGATGGGTGGCAATCTTGCTTCTTAGAACCCTTTCAAAGATTTTTATAATATGGGACATTAGCACTATCAGTCTGTAGTTCTTTGCTATTGCTTTACTGTCCCCTTTGTGAAGTGGGCATGAAAATCACTCCCTATGAAAGCAAAAGACTCGGCAGGAGACGCAACATTCCCACAATGAAAAGCAGGGGCACCACAAGTACATTGAGAGACAACACAATAAGTGTCTAGGGCCCCAAGACTGTTCAACCGCCTCCCAGCATACATAAGGGGTATTACCAATAGACCCCTGGCTGTCTTCAAGAAGGGACTGGACAGGTACCTAAAGTCAGTACCTGACCAGCCAGGTTGTGGTTCGTACGTCAGTTTGCATGCGGCCAGCAGTAACAGCCTGGTTGACCAGACCCTGATCCACCATGTGGCCTGGTTTCAGACCGAGCCGCGGGGGTGTTGACCCCCGAAACCCTCTCCAGGTAATCCCACAAACCCACTTACCCAGTGTAGGTAAGAAGGGAAGGAAATTGAAAATATTGGTAAAAGAAATAGATGATTCTGAAAATAAAAATTCTGAAATTTTAGCAGAAATCCAAGGTAGAGAAAATTATGCCTGAAATGCTCATGCATGCTAGCGGCCTTCTTTTTGCTTGACAATATTTTATTATATGTAAACTACACATTGTACTGTACAAAGAAATAAAGGATTTGATTTGATGGCAGCCAATTTAATAAGACTTTGGAGAGAAAAAATGAAAAGCTAAATAAAGGATTACATAATGTAATGTGGGATCTACTGATGGAACGTGACCAAGATACCTTAATAAGCAAGTTATTGTGATTAAATATTTCAACTGGAGAAATAAACTGGATAACCCATGAGGCTGACACTATAAATAAATCATCAAGGACCCCAATGGAAATAAGTCGCTGACTTTTTTGGGTTATCTTAGGTAATTTACACTATGTATGATAATTGTACTTGTTTAGCTGTGCCTAAATAAATTAACTTACTAAGAACTCTTTAACGTAATAATGTTAAGTCACTTTGTATGACATTGTGGGTAATCTACATATCCATTACTAAATATGATAATTTGTGTAAATAAACTTACTAATAGACTTATTTATGCATGAGAACCTACATGACGTGACATATCAGAGGCGACACTCCAATACTTAACCTCGAACAAAGGAAGATATTTTCAACATAAAACTGATAACATACTCTCTCACTCCAATAGTCCTGAAAAATTATTCACATGTAACTACTCATGCCTTCTCGTTGCTACAGTGAATTACATTAAATAAAGTCTAGAGACTCGACACAATTGTTTTTGTTAGGAGTTTCAAGGGCGACTGACAGTTTACGCCGTATCGAACCGTTTCGTTATGTCTTGCCAGGAAATATTGGCCAAAATTGGGCGATGAAAGAAAATAAAGATTAAAGTAGGAACAAAAGTGTTCCCAATTAGGTCAGATAGACCATCCTTACACTTGGCAGAGTGGGACACCTACAACCTCACCTAAGTACAGTAACTGGCTTCCCACCAAAACCGTAAAATATCCACAGAGCGGAAAAATGGAGCTGATGAATAATGACCTTTTAATGTGCCCAGCTCGCAAAATACAATAAGGACAAGCGTCTCAGAGAGAGAGAGAACGGAGAAAACTTGTCGCCGATGCTCAGAAGAGAGCGAGACATCCTCACACCACTAAGGCTGCCGCAGAAATGCTGAGAACCTTTACCATGTTACTGGTGTTGGGATATTAAAGGCCACCAAAGCTTACGTCTTTTTTGACACCAACCCCTGTGAGTCAGGAGAAAAATATGCGCCAATCTGGGCGGTAAATATGAAGACAATAAAGTCTCCTCTGAAAAGAGGCTAAGTAGATCCCTTTCCGTAAACCCCCGGCAGAGTCTCAAGATTTCGGATATCTTATCATTAACAATGAAATGGTTTTCTGCATCCCGCAAGGTTTGTATGAAGGTGTCTCTGAAAAGTTGAATAATAATAATAATAATAATAATACTTTATTGAGACATGGTACAATGATACATGGTAGACAAGAAACATAGTTATTAATGAGATGTACATGCCAAAAGCCCCTAATATGCTGTTTGGACACTCTATGATATAATACTCCAGTGTATGGCTCTGTCTCTATCTATGTACTTTGCATTTTGTCACTGACATCTCCATTCAAAACGCACTGCCAGAGACATTTATAGCCTAGCCTTAGTCTAGCAATAATAACATCTTGCAATTTACTGACTGCTACTTTCTTCATAAATATGCTTAGCTTGACATGTTTCATTATGATGGACAATTATATTGTTCTACTTTCTACAAACTTGTTTGCTAGTTCTTTTCTAACAATATATTTTTAAACTTCTATTTAAGACACCAAAACTTTGTTCGACATATTCTTCATATAATTCTTGCTTAGCTGAGTTTTCAACTTTTTCATGTTCCTGGAGGCCTATGTAAGAGAGACCACAAAAACTTAACTATGATCCCTTTCTTACTTATTTGTGTATATCTGTGCCTATCTTCATACACAAGTATGTTATTCAGATCACAGGCTATTTAGTGCAAGTAGTGAGGAAAGAGAAACAGTTCCCAGACAGTAAAAGGACACAAGTGCAACTAATGAGACATTTTATTGTGGCAACGTTTCGCTCTCCAGGAGCTTTGTCAAGCCGTTACAAACAATGCATGGACACACAGGGTATATATAGGTTCAGGGTGAGGTGTAATACTAGTGGTGGTAGAGGTAGTAGTGATATAAGTCGTAGTAGTAGTGATACAATAAGGTATAACAATCAACTTGCACATGAGTAAAAGGTGATAAAGCAATTACTTGGGTAGTATGGTAGTATAAAATATTGTCGGTAATTCTACCAATATTAATACAGTTCCCAGACAGTTGGAAGTGATGTTTTCATAAATGTACTTGATGGTACTATAATTCAGAGATGTATTATAATTAAAAACTGGTTTTCCACCTTAAAAATTGAATTGCTTGCCATATTTATTCCTCTCAAGCTTGTGGAAATTGCTTCATCAAATAGTTTAAGTGTTCGAGTAAACAACAACAGGCTTTCAAATGGCTTAGAAAATGGTAATGCAAAGCCTCCTGCCAAATTAACTAGAGGGCTGATGATGAGGATCAGCATCCAGAGAAATCAAGAAATTCATCAAAAATGCTTTATTAAGAGCCGCCACGGCGTTACTGAACACTATCTCCCGGCCCCTGAGGAATAGGGAGATAAATTATAGATAAAAAAACAGATCAATTGTCTATCATAATATAATATAATAATAATAATATCTTTATTTACTGCAAGTACATGTACAAGGTATATAGTCCTAGCTGACATCAATGACATACTACTATATAGAAAGTCTCTTGTTATGGTGAGCATTTCGGGCAAATTAGGTCAGTTTTGTTCCAGGATGCGACCCACACCAGTCGACTAACACCCAGGTACCTATTTTAGACTGATGGGTGAACATAGACAGCAGGTGTCTTATGGAAACACGTCCCTAATGTTTTCCAGCCATACCGGAGATTCAATCTCCGTACCTCAGTGTGTGAGCTGAGTGCACTAGCGATCGTGTCAAGTTAAACATATCTATGGAGAAAGTAACAAAGGCAATAGATCGCAGTATGTTGTTACTGCTAGACTAAGGCTAGGCTATAAGTATCTCCGGCAGTACGGTTTGTATGGAGATGTTAATGACATACAATACAGAGTGGACAGGGACAGAACCATACACTGGAGTATTATATCTTAGTGTCTAAACATCTAACCTTTCAGAGACACCTCCATGCAAACCCTACAGGACAGAGAAAAACACTTCATTGTCAATTATATCTGAAATCTGTATCCACATTTTGCATCGACTAGATGAACGAAGAATTTTTATAGAGGAGATTATAACCCAATTATGATGAATGTTTTTAGTAGTAATAAGAAATCGATTTTTTCTGAGATTGTATTCAATACTACATTGTGTAGATTAACTATATGAATTATTTGTAAAGTATGAAATAGTTAATATTTCTTTCTAGTAGTGTAACAATGCCTAGGGAGGTCTGATAAAGCCCCACTGTGACCTTTGTAATCCTTCTTATACGGAAATCACTCCCTACGAAAGCAAAAGATTCGGCAGGCAGTGCAACATCATCCCCCCAATGAAAATCAGAGGTGCCATGGGTACACTATGATGGGATCCACTATGATGGGATCCACTATGATGGGATCCACTATGATGGGATCCACTATGAGGTCTGATCATGGGCCGGGCCGCGGGGGCGTTGACCCCCGGAACACCCTCCAGGTATGAGGTGCACAATGAACTAGCCACTCAGACAGCACAACAAAATCTCAAATACGGTAGGTTTGTAAGGGGAGTGTTAGCCCCTATAGCAGATGGAATAAGAAGAATGGTGGGCACAGCTGAAACTTGCCTACTCTCCCCGAAGCTTTGAGGAAGACATATATAAGAGACAGAGTCTCACGATGGAGCTGCAACGGCTGGTCATCATCTGACTAAGACCCGCGTCAGGAAACACTTGACCTGTTTCCTGACAAACCTTACCTAACCTACCTACGATGGTGAGGGAGATCATAGCCAGCTCCAATGAGGGTCAGATTAGATTTTGCCACCGAAGTGGCTAGTTTATTGTGCACCCCATATCCATCCTGTGGACGGTAGCGCAAGAGCATATGGATACACAAAAGGCCTAGGCACTAGGCCCCAAAGGGGTTAACAATTGTACATTTGGGTTCATATCTACATTTCAATTATCTGTTACAAGCAGGTATCTTATTTCATGAATAAGATATCTTGACATGTCACATAGGTTATTATATTGTCTATCTCTATATGAGGGTCAAGACAAGTGATTCAAGGCAGTCGGATACGTTGCAGGAGATGTGTTCCAGAAAAATTGAATAAGTAAGTTTATTTAGGCACAGGTACACATAGTACAATTATCATAGTGTAAATTACCTAGGATAACCCCCCCCCAAAAAAAAAAAAGTCAAAGTGACGTAGTTCCATTGGGGTCCTTGATACATGCATTATTCTTGTTTTTGTTCTTAGTATTAAGTAGCACTACAGCTTGAGCCTTACTTCACGCTGTCTGGGGAGGAAACACTGCACAAATCTGAACAACTCAAGAAAACAATCATGCACACTAAAAAAACATATTGGTATATACTGGGGAAGGGGATCAAAGAACCCTAGCGAAGATAAGCCAGAAACAGCTAACATATTGGGTTATCCTGGGTTACTAACCCAGCATGAGCCAGTTCAAGAAGAGAGCCAAAATGTACCTAATGAATGTAGCTACAGAAAGGAAGGAGAGTTATTTCTTGTATAGCTAACATACATATACTTATTACTGTGATCTGATCCTCTCTTTAATGTTAATGTAAATAACTCAGTTTACATTATTCCTAGTATAACTCCTTTTATTGTTTAAATAATAAGCTATTACAAGGACCGACCCCAATAATAATAATAATAATTTTTACTTACTACAAGTACATGTACAAGGTATACAGGCCTAGTTGACATCAATGACACTACTATATAGAAATAAGTCTCTTTGTCTGACGTTTTTGGGTTATCCTAGTAAATTACACATATGCTACTATTTATGATAATGTATATAACTGTATTTATGTGTACCTGCACCTGAATAAACTTACATGTGGGTTTAATAATTTGAATTTTGCGGGAGTGCGCATTGTTGAGTTCACTGAGCGAGGCTGAGGCTGCCTTCCTTCCTGCCCCTGGCACACCACTACCAGAGGTAACCTCACCTTTCTCACATATTTACGTCAGTTTTAGCTTCTTTAGCCTGCATTTTGGGAGTGCAAGTGTCGAGGTGCTTCAGTGGGATACTAGAGGTGGGGAGTGTGCGTTAAAATAGTTGATTAATGTCGTTGATTTTGATTTATTGCTGAGTTAATGTGGTGTGTGTTGTACATGTGGGCTTGTGTTGATGCCGACTGTGGTGGTGTATATGATAAATATTTTAACCATCTGTTTATTTAAGGGGCCAGGGGAGAATGCCTTGATGCCGATGAAAGGTTCTTGATCCATGGAATTGGGGCTCCCTTCGTGGATCGAGCTTAATTACCTCGCATTTCTCAGGAGTCTTATAACCCTTACTTGTTTAGCGCTTTCCAGTGAATGCAAAATTATCTCCCTATAAATTTGTAAAATTATCATCATACTGTATCACCACTGTAGGCCTATGATAATTATTGGCTAACTAACCATTGCTCATCAACTTCATTTACATTAGGGTGATTTTTCAACATTTTTAGCCATGTGCACCAGCTTTATTAAGAACATTGTTATAGGCATACATTGCCCCCACGGATGTAGTAGCAGTACTACTATTACTAATACTCGTAATAAAAATAATAGTACAGGCACATGTTAAATTATGAAGATTTAATTAATGATAATTTAACAATTCAGTGACTTTATTGTAGTCGAAACTATGTATTTGAAAGTGTGGTCAGTCCGCAATTATATTATACAAAATAAAAGATCAAAACTCGATATTCCTTAATAATTTTCCCTCATGTTTCTTCTTTAACTATGTACTCATTAACTCCAGTCATTATGATATTCATACTATTACTAAACTTGCCATGATTAGGTAACCCATTTCATTCTTGTAGCTGTATAAAATATTTTAAGCATATCTGTACACAGTGGATAACTACAAAATTGTTTCGAGCTCATCGCCCATGGTATAACATAATATAATGCAGAGCAGTTCAAATCCTGTTTGGTAATTACTTACCGTAGCTTTATAGTGGTAAAGAATTTAGCTCTCAAGCAGCAGGACCACAGAGTTATCCTAAGGGAGACACGATGTAATGGGTAAATCTAATGTTCGTTGCCTATTACCTAGTCAGTTGTGGGTCACATCCTAGGCAAGATCCTAAGGATCCCTCAGAAATTTGCCTGACTGCTTGGCTTTCATGGGTTATTCAAGTTATTAACCCTTAAGGGCTACTAGTGAGAAAAGATGTCTTCGCTGTCCGAGATGTTTGGCACTCTATTTTTAGTCTTTAAAAATGTGATTCTGGCACAAAATTCTCGCTTGTATAAATTTTGTGAAACTGTGGACAAACACTAACCTAACCTAAACCTAATAATAGATACTGTACTGTGTTTAAGCACTGGTTTAATTCTCCCTAGATGGCTCTGCACACCTTT
Organism: Cherax destructor; assembly: GCA_009830355.1. NCBI lineage: Eukaryota > Metazoa > Arthropoda > Malacostraca > Decapoda > Parastacidae > Cherax > Cherax destructor. The sequence goes on along the minus strand of WNWK01001140.1, from coordinate 161,301 downwards.
CGTGATATGAAGGGTTCTGTACAGCTTTTTTATATAGAGGCAGAGTGTCAGTTGAGGTATTGGATTTTTGTTAGTACATAACCATTACTACTTTCAGATGCCGCAGTTTTGCAACGGCAAGATAACAAAACAGACGGCTGAACAGCCCGATGAGTTCGAAACATCCATCGGGCAAACTTTGCTCGACCTGGAAATGAACTCGGAGTTAAAAACACAGCTTCGAGAACTCACAATTACTGGAGCTAAACAGATTGAGGTTGGAGATAAGAAGGTATGTTTAATTCTTCACTGTTTTGATGGTGGGCATTTTAAGATTAAAAATTTGTCCTTTCAACAAGTGCTGGATGAACCAGACTGTGATGGATATGTGGGGCAGCAGGCCTCCAGCACCAACAGCCTGGTTGACCAAGCAAACACCAGATGACCCTGGTCCATGGCTGGGCTCCAAGAGTAGAGAGAGTCTTGAAACTCATCAAAGGTATATCAGGTATAAATCATAATCAGTATTTTTATCTAAAATTTATTATGTAAATACAGTGGAACCTCGAGTTTCGGCCGTAATCCATTCCAGGAGCTAGGCCTAAACTCGAAGCGGCTGAAAGTCAAAGCCATATTTCCCATAAGAAATAATGTAAATACAATTAATCCATTCCACCCAAAAATATTCACCAAAACATTTTTTTAAAGAATAAATACAGTGGTACCTCGGTTAACGATGGTCCCCAAACTCACCCTTTTATGTAAGTTTAGTTTTTTTTAAATGCTTTTGTAAGTGTATTTTTGGGGGTCTAAAAGGACTAGTCTATTTTACATTATTCCTAATGGGGATAAATTCATTTGGTAATGGCACTTGAACAGCATTCTGGAATGAAAAAATATCGTTAACCGAGGTACCACTGTACTATAGTTTTACATACAGAAAACAATGAGAAATAATATAAAGCACTAATTTTAATGGATAAATGAACATTTAAATCAGTTTTACCTTTATTGAAGACTTGTTGGCATATGAGATGCAGGAGAGAGTGTTTGGAGGCAGGACAAGATAGTCCTTCAATATGACACTAATATCAATTCTACGGCTTATTTATCTAGCACAATTCATCTAATATAACATAATAAACAATATTAATAACATAGAAACATGATATGAATGAATAAAATTCATGTGTCTCTCTCCCTAACTGACGAGTGTTGCTGTGTTTGTTGTTGGGTGTACAAGGGCCACTGAAAGATAAGCCTTACATAGTGGTGGTGATGGCCGCCAGAGATGGCTTTGTTGTCAGTCGCCCTATATAACTCCAACAACATTGGAGGAGTCAGTTTCATGCTGTCCTTTTCCTATTGATTAATTGCTTAACTTACTTGCTACACTGTTAATGCTGCACTTTATCGCTGGCTTGTGCTATAGCCTTTATCAACTCGTGCTGCTTTAGTATCGTGCATATCTTAAATCACTTTGGTACTACTTTGCTACAATTTCTTTCTTCAATTCTATCGTGTTTGTCACTTTCTTTACCAAAGGGCTGCCACTATGAAGTTTCTTTGGGCCCATGGTGGATTATTTCACAGTCACAATCAATAAACAAATGAATTTATTGTGAAATGTTTGGATGAGCATGCAGGGGTAACGGCCGAAACTCGGGACAAAATTAGGCCGAAAAAAGCAACCGAAACTCGAAGTAGCCGATACTCGGGGTGGCCGAATCTCAGGGTTCCACTGTATTTGAGGGCTTTTGTGTGTGATATGTACATGTATGTTCAACTATTTACTGCATTCTTGTTTGGTTTATTTGAACAACAAAAATGAATGTAATCACTATGCTTCTGGAACAGATTTTTCACCACATTCGTTGTATGATGTGATTTTAATTTCCTGCACTATTGCCTGGAATTTTAGTCACAACATGTTTCCCACTTGAATGAGGAAACTCATTCACCTTCATTCATTTGATAATGATCTTGCCAGATGTGTGCAGGCATGACAGTTCAGGTTACTTTTTATATTTATTCTATGTACTGAATTACTGTTGATTCTTTGTAAGATGTAGTGATGGTTTTCCTTGCAGTGCATTGCAATCTTCGTGCCTGTGCCATTGTTGCGTGCCTTTCAACGTGTACAACAGCGCCTGGTGCGTGAGCTGGAAAAGAAATTTAGTGGCAAACATGTTGTAGTGATTGCACAGCGCCGCATCATACCTAAGCCATCTCGTAAGCTGAAGAACCCACCCAAGCAAAGGAGACCCAGGAGGTATGTATCTTTTATATTGTTTTCTCCAAGAACATTAGTGTTTTTGACCTTGTAAATACTAACTTCAAAGGGCATTTAATATACAATAATTAAAATTTAGGGAATGCTTGTGTGCAAAATACAATTTTCATCATAGGTATATATTAAATGCTTCTGTATGGCTGGGATTTTTTTTGTAGGGGTGAGGCTGTTGTAGTCCAAGAAGTCCTGCAAAAGTAGAAACCTTGAACAATAGAAAATTGTTTGCATTACAGACATGTTATCTGTGATATATTACTTTTGCCTTTTCATAAATGTTAATACATATTCAATACACAGTAGCTTTTCCATGTTAAAAATATCAGGGTCACTTTACATTTGTAAGTGCACATGTGGGAGTAAATCAGCCATTTCCTGTTTCATAGCCAGTGCACGCAATATATGTACAGCGAGGCTCCACTTCACAGCGCTTTGCTTTACGGTGTTTTGCAAATGCAGAGGTTTTCGATTATACCCGTTTTTTGTATATCCAGACCCCTTACAATAAATATGTTCACCATTCACTATAAGCTAAAGACAAAAATATTTTAAGGTAAGTAATGTATGTACTGTATGTGCATTTCTTAGGCTTAACTATTGCTCGATTAAAATATGATAGTGTAAACATGTTATATGCATTTGAAAGGGGGAAAAAAAAAAAGTTTCACTTTACAGCAGTAGCCTGGAACCTAACCTGCTGTATAAGTGGGGCCCTCTTGTATGTCTTTTGCCTCCTTTTCCTACTGTATGGTACAATTAAGTGTTTTATAAATTTTTGACTGGTGCTGACCTTGGCTATGAATGGGTATAACAATTGCAGATCACCTTTCCATGAAATGGATAGCATAGATGGGTGTGCACATAAAAATGAAGCAAATATCATTGACTACAATTCTGAATACTGTATTCTGTATATATGACCATATACAGTGGACCCTTGGTTTTCGTTCACCTCCAAACTCGAACAATTATGTAAGTGTATTTTCGTAAGTGCTTTTGTAAGTGTATTTTCGGGGGTCTGAAATGACTAATCTAATTTACATTTGTCCTTATGGGAAAAAAATTGTTTGGTAACAGCACTCAAACAGCATTCTGGGAAGAATTTTCAACGAAAACAGAGGGTCCACAGTACTATTAAGACTTGAATAATTTAAATTATGCATATATCATTGGGCTGTATAAACAATGAATGTTTTATGCTTAAGTGTGTTACGCAGATATTATTTTAAAGCTTATTTAAAAGTGTGAAATCTAATAAAAACTCGTATTGTTCAGAGTTTCCAAAATAACCACTAAGAATATACTGAAATTGAATTGATGTAATGATAGTGTTCTATATTACAAGATAATACCACTAAAATAGGTACTGTAAACTCTCCATATAACAGACTATTTGGGGAAGTGGGTGGCTGTAATAATATTTGTGGTGGATAGAGATAGTTTTACCTTGATAGTGACAATAGATAATTATGTAACCAACAGACTGTTTAGTTTCTAAGTCAATTAACCCAGTGGATTTCATTCCATATTTCTTAAGTGTTATATGGAAGGTTTACTGTAGGTTAGCAGGAATAAAAGTCCTCCTATCAAGTGTTATGATGATATTTTCGAAGCATGATGCACCTTGACTGGTTCTATACTCTAAGAAGAACTGAATTGCAATTGCTAAAAAAATTCTAACTATTCAATCTGCCATGCATTAAGGGGGACTTGTATTACAGCCGTACCTTGACCTGTGTACATGATGCAATTCTGGAGGATCTTGTTTTTCCTGCTGAGATTGTGGGCAAGAGGATCAGAGTTAGACTTGATGGCTCCCGGCTCATGAAGGTTCACCTTGACAAGGCACAGCAAACAAACATTGAACATAAGGTATTTTGATACAGAGGCTAGAAATTTTGTATAGCATTAATTTTTTTGTGCTTTGATTTATTTCAGATGGTAATTTGCAATGCCAATATTTTCCAAGTTAAATAATTTGCAAAGTGTTATTTCACAGCAGAATTGCTCTGTACGTTTTTAATGAAATGTTTAGTAATTGATGCACGCTTACTCAATTAAATAGAAGCAGTGATCATCCAAATTCATTTCAACTTTATTAATGTTTCTTAATAGATTCTAAGGCAGTAAAACAAATACAGGTCGGCCATCACTAATCCGGCATCATTGGGACCTGGAGTTTGCCGGATTGCAGAGTGGTTAGGTTAGAATACACTTAATTAACTGATGAAATTTGGTTCGGCGCACTGATGAAATTTGATATTATGCTAGCTGAAATTAGTGCCAGATTACTGATGGAACCGGATAACTGATTTACTGCTCACAGCTTATCTGAGTGAAGTGAGCTCATGGTGTAATTTTATGGTATGGACACTTCTAATCCGTATAATTACGGCACTAATGGCAAAGTGGTTAATACATGTCGTGACCAGTGCATAAATGCCCTTTACCTAAAACTTGGTGTCACCATACTACTACCAGACAAAGCAAATATTTTGGTAGCATATACAAAATAATACAAATTTGGGTAGTCTTTGAGGCTTTGTTCAATCTATTTTTTTCTTAATCAAAATAAGATTTGCTGATAATCACTGAAAGATTGTGGTCAGAAAAGATTTGTAGATTATATCTTAGTAAAGGATTTAAGAGTTTGAACAAGCAATAAATTTTTAGTATTTATGAATTTAAACATAAGTGTTTACTAGAGAAATGTGTGGAGCATTACTTTAGAAATTAGTTCATAATCGTAGGTGTGATGTCACAAAACTTACAATAAAATAGGGAAAAACAATATAAAAATGAATACGGAGTGCTGGTAAGCATTGTTTAGATGTAAAAAAAAAAAAAGTAACGGGTCTGTTATAGTAGTGCCATATAGCGATCAGAGACCAGGCGCCGCTATTATCTTTGCAAATAATTATTAGCATGTAATGATAATTTTAAGCTAGTGTAATATTCTTTTGTTAAAGACTATTTCACCGACATGAGTTTCTGGGACCCTCCAAAATTTACTTGGGAATTGAAATAAGCATTTTATAAAGTAACAGTATTCATATGTATGGAGCTGTCACTGCCTGATCACTCATTGGTTAATGCTTTTACATGTACAGAGTGTAGTTTTTCAAGTAAAAGGACATCTTCACAATTGACAGTTTAAAATATCTTGATCACTATCAAAACTTCATAGATAAGATGTAAATTGCAAATTTTTCCCTACAAACATTAGATATATTGTAGTATGAACTACTACTGCTTGGAATAAAAATTGACTATCTTTGTAGTAAATGTAATAATTTAATGTTTACTGGAATTGTAATGGTAAATCTTGTACAGATATTTTGCAAGTATGTGATGTTAAGTACTTTATACAGTGGTACCTCGACTTACGATGGTCCCCAAACTCACCCTTTTATGCAAGTTTATTTTTTTAAATGCTTTTGTAAGTGTAATTTTGGGGGTCTAAAAGGACTAGTCTATTTTACAACATTTCTTAAGGAGATAAATTCGTTTGGTAATGGCACTTGAACAGCATTCTGGAATGAAAAAATATCGTAAGTCGAGGTACCACTGTACTTGTATAAATATTTTGATTGGAAAAGACAATTTGACACTGCTTGTAAATTTTAAAAGCACAAGCTATTTCATGAAGTGACATCTTACTGATGTATTGATGAGAAATGTAATTTATCTGATCAAATTAAGCTTTAGTCTGCATTACCAAGTATTAGACATTTTTTTTTATTAACACATCGGCCGTTTCCCACCAAGGCAGGGTGGCCCGAAAAAGAAAAACTTTCATCATCATTCACTCCATCACTGTCTTGCCAGAGGCATGCTTACACTAGTTATAAAACTGCAACATTTAACATCCCTCCTTCAGAGTGCAAGCACTGTACTTCCCAGGACTCAAGTCCGGCCTGCCGGTTTTCCTGAATCCCTTCATAAATGTTACTTTGCTTCCACTCCAACAGCACGTCAAGTATTAAAAACCATTTGTCTCCATTCACTCCTATCAAATACACTCGTGCATGCTTGCTGGAAGTCCAAGCCCCCTCGCACACAAAACCACCTTTACCCCCTCCCTCCAACCTTTCCTAGGCCGACCAAGTATAAAGTCCAAACCACCTCAACAACCCCTCCTTAATCCATCATAACAGCTGCTATTCCTTCTCTTCCATAAGTTTGTGCTTAGTTTTAAACTCCTTTATTTTCAGTATTTATTACAGTAGATCTGTAAATTGTTTGTACACTATTGTATTAGGTATATGTTACAGTACTTCAGTGCACTTTTTACTATTAGTTTAACATCATTAAAATATAACTTTCTTTATAGTCCATTATATTGTGGCTTTACTGGATATAGTCCTCATTTTATCAACGGTCCCCTCTTCCAATCTCTGAATTTAACTTTTCATATTACAACTCTCTTTTTAATTTCTTCACTTTTGTTTTTTGTTTTCAACACTGGCTGTCTCCCACCAAGGTAAGGTGACTCAAAAGGAGAAAGTCGCCACCACTCGCTCAGTCATTCTTGCCAGAGGAGTGCTGATGTCACAGCTCAGATGTCCCTCCAAACTGCAACATCCCCATTCCTCCAGGACTCAAGTCTGGCCAACCATTTCCCTAAATCCCTTCATAAATGATATCTTGCTGACACTCCAACAACAAGTCAAGTCATAAAACCCACTTGCCACCATTCCTATCTAACATTCGCACATGCCTGTTGGATGTCAAAGTCCCTCACACACAACCTATACAGCCTACCTCCAACCTTTCCTAGGACAATCCTTCCCACTCTTCATAATATGCACGTCAAACATTTCCCCATTGTTTTATTTATTGATTGGCTCCTCCACACTTCAGCTACCTTCTTTGCATTATCTATTTACATCATACTATCACCACTCCTCCATCTGCAGTTTCTCTTCAAAGAGCAGCTCCACAATTCTCACTATATATCTGATTCAAACACTTGTGCCTCTTCTTGATCTTGAACTCAGGCATTTATTTATTTTATAGCTCCATATATAAATGCATCATACAACTTTGTGACAGCATACCCTTTTACTTAATATACTCTTTTTACCTACCCTAACTTGAGCCTCACTATCTGTAACATTTTTCAACACTTACCACATTGGTCTCCTGTTCACCTTGTCATATACTTACAAATAACCTGCACATAGAAAACTCGTGACAACATTTCAGTCCAACCAGTGCCTCGGTCACTTTCCCTTTACTCGCTTCTGGTTCCCTTTTAACAGATTTTATTCTTCCCTGCCCATGCATAAAATGTCGTCCCCTCCTTTCCATCATTCACATTTCTTCTGAAAATATTTTCTTTCCTATACCTCCACCTCACCATATAACCTCTCGCCACTCAACTATGAAGTCTATTTGTTTCCCATGCTTTCTGTATACAGTAGGACCCTGCTTTACGGCGTTCCGCTAATACAGCGAATTCAAATTATGACCAGAATTTGCTATACGGAGAGTGGTCTTTCAAATACGGCGTGCCCCACTTGGTTTGTTTGCATACTTCGTGAGCACATCTCTATTATGTCTGGAAATTTTTCCAAAATTTCAAGTTTTAAAGTTATTGTGTATTTTATATATACTGATAATTATACTTGTGTACCTGTACCTAAATTTACTTACTGTTCTGGCATGCAGGTACACATTAAAATCACTAAGTCTATCTACTCTTGACGTCATATAGTCTCTTGGGCGCATTAAATGTCGTATATTACGTTAATACGTATAGCCATTTCCATTAATCCATCAATGATATTTTTTCAAAATTATATAATAAACACGCTACGTAACATATAAACATGATACATACACCCACAGTATAAAAATTTACAAATATGAGATTTGTTTACCAAGCGGTTGGTGGGAGTGTCGGAAGAATTACGTTTTCTCTGGTCAAACACCAGTAACTTAACTAGAAATTTATTCCTTTCGTATGCCTTCACTATCTATGGCTATTCACGACCCTTGTGGGTTTAGCACTTCTTTTTTATTATGATTATAATAATAACTTGTAATAATAATTTGTCAGAGCATCATTCCTTCTAAAAATTACATGAGAATGGGAAGTGTTAGTCTTTATTTATTCTACTGTACCACTGTGGAGACAACTTGTACACAATGTAAGGTGTTTGTATGAACGTGTATCAACCCTAACGAGACGGTTTGTTTACATAAGTACTCTGCGGCTCTTGTCATATCTCTCTCTCTCTCTCTCTCTCTCGTTTATTCGTTTTTATCTCGCTTACTCACCTCTCGCCCTACATTTAGACTACAAATATTTTAAGGTAAGTAATAAGTGTACTGTATATGCATTTTATCACTCTAGGGCGCTTTAAGCGTCGTAGTATATTATGTGTGGGTGGGGTGGCCAGGAGGGCTACCACACCTGACTTACAGTAAATACTACTCACATTTTGCCCTACATTAAGACTACAAATATTTTGAGGTAAATGATGAGTGTACTCTGTGTGTATTTTACTTTTTATTGTTTTTTAATGCCTAGTTCTATTGCTAACTTTATATGTTAGTGTAAACTTGTATGGCATTTATATTCATTTATATGTGGAAAAAATGGTGTTCTGCTTTCTGGTAGTAGCCTGGAACCTAACCTGCCATACAAGTGGGGCAATACTGTATATGTATTCCTTGCTCTCCAATGTTTCTTATTTTCACCAAAATTTCATACACCCATTCACACACTTGCTATTTTCCTTTCATCAGCACTGTTTACTTTACTCCAGTTTACTTTAAACTGCTTCTTTTTTATACTTGTTGAATTTATCAATCTCTTTGTTTGTCCTCTTCATGCTTTTAACATTTTTCCCCCTTTCCATATATATTTACATTATAAATACCTTTCCTATGTTAACTTGTGCCCATTTTTATTTATTTTATCTAATCATTCCTCTTGCACCCACCCCATATAACCACACATCTCTGATGCACACAGCCCAGCATTCTTTAATCAACATGTTCACATTTCTTTTTACCCACTCAGGACTTTATGCCTTGTACACCACCTTCCTCTTACGCTGGCTATTTATTAATATAGTTTTGCATATTAATTGCTTCTATGAAAAGTACTCCAGGAAGCCCACTCTTTGAGTTTTTATTGACCATTTCAAAATCTAGCCCACTAATCATTCCTCACGTGTTTTGCATCATATTCAGCCACAGAACTATCTGAAGTTTCTAAAACAAAATGGCATTGTTGTAATAATAGTAAATCAGTTTCATATATTATCAGTGTCTTCATTTTTCTTGGTAGTTTTAAAGTACGTATGTAAAATTGTGAATTATTGAATGATGATAATTTGAACATGATTTCTGATTGTATTCTCTAAGAAGAACTGAAATAATACCATGCAACATGATAAGAGAACTAATTTCTTTGAATAATAACCAATGAAACTGTTCCAGGTTGAAACATTTGCTGCCGTCTACAAGAAGCTAACTGGCAAGGAGGTGAACTTCGAGTTTCGTGAAACCTATTTGTAACTTAAAATGAATTGAGGAAAAAAAAAAAGATTTTCCTTTATTCCACATTTTGTATTTAAAAGGAAAGATGGGCTGCTCAAATGATGTGGCACGAAGAAAACTCCATTTTGGCATAGATGGTGGGGATATTTCGACTTTTGAATTTGCCGACATTTATGGGCACTGATGCTAAAAGAATTATGGAATATGAAAAAAGCCTTTTGTTTTTCATGCTCTGTAATTGATTCCTCCAAGGTAGGTTCCTTGATGTCAATGATTGACTCTTGAGTCAAGAATTTAGATGTCTTCCATGAATTGAACTTAATTTTCTTTCATTCTCCAGGCCTTTGGAATTGGATCAAGAGCTCCTCTTGAATTTGATTGCTTCCCATTTCCCCAGGCACCCCTATGAGTTTAGATCTCCCACATGAATGGAATAATCCCCCATGAATGCTGTAGTGATTGATTTCTGTAATGAAACTGACCACAGGATGCCATTTTTTTAATGGAAAAATTCAAAATGCTATGAAAGGATGTCCCTTCAAGGGAGGTTCCTTGATGCTGGTGAGGGGCTCTTGATCTAGGTAATTGGATTTGTGCTCCAGTTCCCTGAATTGAGCCTGAATGCCTTCCATCTTCCCACAGGCGCTGTATAATCCCTATGGGTTTAGCGCTCCCCATAATATGAAAGGACGTTTAAAATCATGATGCATGTGGTGGCTCTTGATTCAAGGGGGAACACTACGAGACCCTTATCGGTTGAGTGCCTAATTTGCTTATAATCCTGATTTCAGGAATTGAATCTGTCCTGTTAGATCAAACCTGATTGTCACCCATCATTCTCCCTAGGTACTTCACAACTAGCAGTGCTGTGTGACCCTGGTGGTTCAGCACTTAGTTTTGATTATAATGCACAACTGTGGGTTTGTAACTTGCTCCCAAATATGATTATAATAAAGCACTATATAACAAAACTGTTTTAGCATTTAGTAAATTAAACAAAACAGACTACTGTGTTGACTATTAAGTGCATGAAACATCTTGTAGTGTGACATCCAGCATGTAGTATGAGGTGATGCATTACCCTCTACATGTTAACACTAACATATGTATTTCAGTTACTATGCAATCCAAGAAAGGTATCACCAATGCCCCATAATCCCCCACTTCTACCTCAATGTATCTGTGGTTTAGCGCTTCTATTTGATTATAATAATACCTCAATGTATAGTGTGTATAAATTTTATATACTTCCAAATCCTCACTGCCTCAAGGAAAGGTCCTTGATGGTAATGAGGGGCTCTTGATCAAGAGAATGAACTTGATTGCTTCCCATTCCCTCCAATAATAGTCCTCATGAGATTAAGAAGCTATAACTCCTAAGTGTGAGCAGAGTAACATTTTGTGAAGGGATTCAGGGAAACCGGTTAATTGATTTAGTTGGACTTGAGTCCTGGAAATGGGAAGTACAATGCCTGCACTTTAAAGGAGGGGTCTGGGATAGTGACAGCTGGGAGGGACTATTCTCAGCTGTTGTATCTGAGCACCTCTGCAAAGACAGTGATTATGTATGAGTGTGGTGAAAGTGTTGAATGATGATGAAAGTATTTTCTTTCTTATTGGGTCACCCTGCCTCGGTGGGAGACGGCCGACTTGTTGAAAAAAAAAAAACCTGAGGTGCAGGAGGTAGAGGTAACATTTTGAAGGACACTCAAGGGTTTTGTGCTTCATTTTGGTTATAATGATAATCAAGGGAGAGCAATGAGCATGCAAAATATACCTGTTATCTTCTCCACCCCTGGTTCCCTCTGCTCCAGCAACACCCCCTGCCCTGCAGTGCTGTATGACCCTAGTTAGTCTTTTATTTATTATAATGTATGACCCTAGTTTGTTTATTGCTTTTTATTATGGGAGGGCAGTGCTGTATGACAGTTGTGAGTTTAGCACTTCATTATGATTGTAATAATCCTCAAGGGAGGTGCAATGATTCCAATGAGTTCATGCCCCAAGAAACTACTTAGATCTTTCCTGGGTTGTACCTAATTCTCTCTCATTTCTCAAGGTACTATATGACCCCTACAGGTTTAGTGCTCCCTCAAATTCAATAATTGTATTTTGGTCATTGCACATGAAAGGCATAGTTCAACATAAGTTTGTAATGCAGTTAAATGTTAGCATTAAAGATTTTGAGTGAAAAGGAGGCATTCATGAGTTATCACATGGAAACTAATATTCCAATTTTAGTATAAATTAAACTTTCCACCAAAAAAGACTAGCTTTAAAATGTTTATTTAAAGTGCTGTCTGACCCTGGTGGTTTAGCGTTTAGTTTTGATTATAATTTAAAATATTTAAAGCCAAACTAAAGAGGCGTTCTTTAGTTATGTCACACAAATCAGTATCCTATATTACGTTAAATTTAAAGTTGTAATGTCACATTGCTGAGCTGAAGGTTTGAAGCCAATTTGATAAACTTAAATTTTCTTAAAACCAGTATGTATTTAAATTTTCCCAATATCTTCAATAAAAATGGCCATTGGTGACCTATATAGGCCAAAATCAGATAAAAAAAAAAAATTCCCAGACTGACCAGCAATTAGGGTTTAGTAATTATTATTTAGGCTTTGAATATGTCCTGTTGTATGAGCCATGTGAGTTTAATTCTTGATTGTAGTAATAATTTGAATACTATGTCCCACCTTTGATTCAGACTCTTACTTGGACATTTTTTTTTAAGAAACTAATCCATTGCACCAAATTTGATTATATTTTACGTTTGACACCATTACCCTAGCTAAAACTATTTCTTGCACTCCCCTACCCCAGGCTTAGACTCTGACCCCTGCATATTCCTTAGCACAGCCCACCCTGCACACGCCCCGATGGCATGGTGGCTAGCGCTCTTGCTTCACGCACGGAGGGCCCGGGTTCAATTCCCGGCGGGGCCGAAACATTTCGAAAGTGTTTCGTTACACACACACACACATACATACAACAGGCCTAGTGTCTAATCGACATGTGCCTAGGGCAAAATGGTAACTAACAGCTGTATGACTTTTTCTGGTTTAGTGCTTAGTTTGATTATATTATTAGGCTTTTTTTTTTCACTGGCCGTTTCAAACCGAGGTTGGGTGGCCCCGATAAAGAAAAAACACTTTCACCATCACTCACTCCATCACTGTTTTGCCAGAGGCTTTGGATAAGTAATAAAAACTTGTTACTATAGCCTTGAGGGTAGGCAGATGTCATGGGTACATAAAAATTGCATTATGTAGATTTAACATAAGTTGAACCAATGAAGTCAAACTGACTTCTGTACAAGGGGGACATTTTTCAGTTATTCCATGTAGCATTGTTTTATAAAAATAAATCTGACCAGAAGCTGTATTCTTCATCTACTGTTTAAAGTTTAATATCTATTATGCACCCCATACCCATCCTGTGGGTGGTTGTCCCAAGATTACAGAGGTATTTCAAGTTTTTACCTAGGTTAGAAAATTAAGAATTTTGCACCTACAATGCCTACCCCCCACCCTGAAGTTTAACCCCCCTGCCCCCCACCCTGAAGTTTAACCCCCCTGCCCCCCACCCTGAAGTTTAACCCCCCTGCCCCCCACCCTGAAGTTTAACCCCCCTGCCCCCCACCCTGAAGTTTAACCCCCCTGCCCCCCACCCTGAAGTTTAACCCCTGCCCCCACCCTGAAGTTTAACCCCCTGCCCCCACCCTGAAGTTTAACCCCTGCCCCCACCCTGAAGTTTAACCCCTGCCCCCACCCTGAAGTTTAACCCCCTGCCCCCCACCCTGAAGTTTAACTCCCTGCCCCCACCCTGAAGTTTAACCCCCCCACCAAAAAAAACTTCCATAGCATAAATTAGCCATTAGAGAGTGAAGTCATTCAAAAGAAGCATACTCGGATTGTTAATGGAAAATACTGCAGATATCAGCATTGTTGAAAAACTGAAGTTGAGGGGCTCTTGATCTAGGGAATTGGATCTGTGCTCCACTTTCCTGAATTAAAACCGAATGCCTGCCATCATTCCTCCCCCCTCAGGCTCTATAATTCCTCTCCCTGCACTATCCATTGTCCTGCTGCACTCCATACTCTACTAATCATCCTTTTCCCTCTTACAACCCATTCTCCCTGCATCCTGCAATAACCTGCAGTGCTGTATGACCCCTGTGGTTTAGCGCTTCTATTTGATTATAATAATAATCTGTATAATTCCTACAGGTTTAGCACTCTCTACCATAATATTAATTGAAGCTGACGGGAAAAGGCTTTCAGAAGTTAAAAGTGATAGCATTTGGAGGAAATTGGTGACTGTAATAACTGGAGCTTCAACTTGAGACGAAAATTTGTGGGATGTGATGTCAGAAGTAACTATAAACTTTTTCAAACTAGTCTTGCTGGACCTCAGTCCATATCATCCAGTACAAGCAAAAAAATCCAATTAAGTTATTGGAACTGTTTATAGTCGATGAAATTCTTCAGACATAACAGTACTCGCCTATTTGTGGTTGCTGGGGTCGAGTCACAGCTCCTGGGTAGAAAAAAAAGTTTTATAGAATACTCTGAAATTGAATAATTAATATATTTTATTTCCTGGTCAAATATGGTACTTAATGACTTTTCCATCAAACTCGAGATTGATGAATGAACTCATCGACTCAAGGCTGAGGGACTGATTACCTCAAACTCTTCCTCTGTTATTTTTTGTGTATTGGACTGAAGAAGCAGCGCTGTATGACCCTTGTGGGTTTAATGATTAGTTATGATTATTATAATAATGGACTGAAGAAGCCACTGGCTGGCGAAACGTTTCCTCAATAAATATTCCCAAATGTTGACAAAGTGTTTTCCTCTTAAAAAAAAATGTTTTCTAGTCGGGCGACATTATTATAATTATAATCATGGGGGAGCGCTAAACCCGTAGGGATTATACAGCGCCTGTGGGGGGGATGGAAGGTATTCAGGCTCAATTCAGGGAACTGGAGCACAGATTCAATTCCCTAGATCTAGAGCCCCTCACATACGTCAAAGAACCTCCCTTAAGGGAAGAGTCAGGCGACAAATCGGCCTTTTCCTCGACAAGGTAAGTCAGTCCCAGAGGCAATATTCACAATCAATCAATCAATCAATAGCTGTCTTCCCAGATATGTGTACACACACACACGTAGCTGTTGTATAGCAACATCAGGAAGACAACAGTCAAGGACCAGGTAATCAGGCTGAGGAAAGGTGGGGAACTCACAAGAAACGACCAAGAAGTATGTGAGGAGCTCAACATGAGATTTAAGGAAGTATTTACAGTGGAGACAGAAAGGACTCTGGGAAGACAGAACAGAGGGGGACACCAACAAGGAATATACCAACAAGTGTTGGATGAAATACATACAACCGAGGAGATAAAGAAGCTGATAAGTGACCTTGATACCTCAAAGGCGGTGGGACCGGACAACATCTCTCCGTGGGTCCTTAGAGAGGGAGTAGAGATGCTGTGTGTGCCACTAACAACAATTTTCAACACATCCATTGAAAGTGGGCAACTACCTGAGGTATTGAAGACGGCAAATGTAGTCCGCATTTTTAAGAAAGGAGACAGACACGAGGCACAAAACTATAGACCAGTGTCACTGACGTGTATAGTATGTAAAGTCAAGGAGATTATCAGGAGGAGAGCGGTGGAGCACCTAGAACGGAACAAGCTCATGAACGACAACCAGCACGAATTCAGGGAAGGCAAA
Source organism: Cherax destructor (assembly GCA_009830355.1). NCBI lineage: Eukaryota > Metazoa > Arthropoda > Malacostraca > Decapoda > Parastacidae > Cherax > Cherax destructor. Next base: position 145,775 of record WNWK01001140.1, on the reverse strand, counting down.
TCCTGTGTCACAAGCCTACTGAAGTTTTATGACAAGGTAACTTAGGTAAGACACGAGAGAGAGGGGTGGATAGATTGCATTTTCTTGGACTGCAGGAAGGTCTTCGACACAGTTCCTCACAAGAGATTAGTGCAAAAGCTAGAGGATCAGGCACGTATAACAGGAAGGGCACTGCAATGGATCAGAGAATATCTGACAGGGAGGCAACAACGGGTCATGGTACGTGACGAGGTATCAGGGTGGGCGCCTGTGACGAGCGGTGTTCCACAGGGGTCAGTCCTAGGACCAGTGCTATTTTTGGTATATGTGAATGACATGACGGAAGGGATAGACTCAGAACTGTCCCTGTTTGCAGATGATGTGAAGTTAATGAGGATAATTAAATCGGATGAGGATCAGACAGGACTACAAAGAGACCTGGACAAGCTCGAAGCTTGGTCCAGCAACTGGCTCCTCGAATTTAACCCCGCCAAATGCAAAGTCATGAAGATCGGAGAAGGGCAAAGAAGACCGCAGACAGAGGTGGCCAAAGACTGCAAATTTCACTCAAGGAAAAGGATCTTGGGGTGAGTATAATAACAAGCACATCAACCAAATAACTGCTGCAGCATATGGGCGCCTGGCAAACCTGAGAATAGCGTTCCGATACCTCAGTAAGGAAACGTTCAAGACTGTACACCGTGTACGTCAGGCCCGTACTGGAGTATGCAGCACCAGTTTGGAATCCGCACCTGCTCAAGCACGTCAAGAAATTAGAGAAAGTGCAAAGGTTTGCAACAAGGCTAGTTCCAGAGCTAAGGGAAATGTCCTACGAAGGTTATGGGAAATCGGCCTGACGACACTGGAGGACAGGAGGGTTAGGGAAGACACGATAACGACATACAAAATACTGCGAGGAATAGATAAGGTGGACAGAGACAGGATGTTCCAGAGGTGGAACACAGAAACAAGGTGTCACAATTGGAAGTTGAAGACTCAGATGAGTCAAAGTGATGTCAGGAAGTATTTCTTCAGTCATAGAGTTGTCAGGAAGTGGAATAGTCTAGCAAGTGATGTAGCGGAGGCAGGAACCATAAATAGTTTTAAGACGAGGTATGATAAAGCTCATGGAGCAGGGGGAGTGAGGACCTAGTAGCAACCAATGAAGAGGCGGGGGCAGGAGCTATGAATTGACCCCTGTGACCACAAATAGATGAGTACAAATAGGTGAGTACATCTCAATGCACATGACCCAGCAACTCCCACCCCAATGTACTGACGCCCTGTCTCCCAGGGCGCTGTATGACCCCTACGAGTTTAGTGGTGTAATAAAAGCTACCCAACCCCTTAATTGTCACATGTGGAGTATAAATTATTCTGGTAAAAAAAGGCCTCAGAAATTATAAAGATAATAATAATAATAATAATAATTATTATTATTATTATTATTATTATTATTATTATTATTTTATTATTATTATTATATTATTATTATTATTATTATTATTATTATTATTATTATTATGGTGGTCCCAAAACGTTTCCTTATGAGTAACGGTGCCCCGTGGCCTGATCGCTAAAGCTCTCGCTTCACACGGTGAGGGTCTGCGTTCGATTCCCAGCGCGGTTAGAAACATTGGGCGTGTTTCTTTACACCTGTTGTCTATGTTCACCATCAGTAAAATGGTTACCTGGGAGTTAGTCGACTGGTGTGGGTCGCATCCTGGGACAAGGACCTAATTTGCCCGAAATGCTCTGCATAATAAGGGACTTTCTATATAGTAGTATGTCATTGATGTCAGCTAGGACTGTATACCTTGTACATGTAGTAAATAAAGTTATTATTATTATTATTATTATTATTATTATTATTATTATAGAAATGGTCTGGTGAAGAAGTCACTCGTGGCGAAACGTTTTCTTTAATAAATGTTCTGAACTGTACATAAGTGTCTTTTTGCACACGTTTCTTTATAATGGTGACTCTAACACTTTTCCTTCGTGGTTACGCTGGTGACATGCTGTGACATGCTGTGACATGCTGGACATGCTGTACTTCTTGGCTTCACACCACGTTTCCCACGGGTGGCGAAACGTTTCCTCAGTTCCTTCAAGACCACGGTGCTCTTCACCTAGGCCAGGGCTCAGGGACTGATTACCTCATCTTTTGTATATAATTCTTCATATTGTGTCCTTATATTGTACTGATAAAGCCACTAGAGGGCGAAACGTCTACAAATAAAGATACCCAGACGTTGCACATGTGTGTACTTGTTTACCTTGTCGGTATTTTATACCTTTTATATACACAAATTATCATATATAGAAACGTGTGTAAATTACCTATAATAACCCAAAGTGACTTATTTCCACTACGTGTAACCTCCATGATCTATATGCTGTAGAAAATAAATGAATTGTATTTGTATCTGTAGGTCAGGTTAGGTCAGGTTAGGTAAGGTTAGGTAAGGTTAGGTAAGGTAAGGTTTGTCAGGAAACAGATTGTTTCTTGACGCGAGTCTTAGTCATATGACCCGCAGCTGGAGCTTTTGGTCATCTGACCGAGGCCTTCCGCTGGCTTATCCACTCCACCCTTTAAAAAAAATATGGTTATTATTATGTCTATCTTTAAGATGCATCAGTCATTAAATATTGAATTTTGAAGACAGAGTAAAACAACTTAAGTTAAATCAAGTTTATAAAATTGTTCACAAACAGTGTCCAGAATATATTGCTGCCAATTTTGTCAAGGCTGGGAACCAAAGCAGTCATAGTACTAGGGGGAGAGAGCACAACTTTGTAGTACCCACAGTCAGTGGCCAGGCTTCAAACACCTTTTATTGTACATCAATAAAAGAATGGAACAGACTGCCTGCACATGTCAAAGCCAGTCATAACATGAGCCAGTTCAAGAAGAGAACCAAAAGGTACCTAATGAATGTAACGACAGAAAGGGAGGAGAATTATTTTTTATTTTTTTAGCTAACACACATGTAAATGTAAATAACTCATTTTATCTTATTCCTAGTATATCTCCTTTATAGTATAATAATAATAAGATATTATATCCTTTATAGTATAATAATAAGGTATCAAAGTACTATAATAATAATGGAAATAAGTCACTCAGTCTGACTTTTTTGGGTTATCCTGGGTTTTCTACACATATGCTGCTATGTATGTTAATCTATGTAACTGTATTTGTGTATAACTGAATAAACTTACTTACAAAATGATGTGTGTGGGGGGATGTCACACTATTTTACTCAAAAAAATCCCAAAATATCCCAACACACTCCCAACTCGCTTCTAATTAGGATATACATGTTAGAATGTTCTAATGAGGATATACCTGTTAGAATGTCCTAATTAGGATACATCTGTTAGAATGTTTGAAGACTATCAGGTTTTTTTTTCCATAGAAATAAAATTTCAGGAATGGGATATTATAAGGTTTATAGCATTAACTAGAGGGCACCCCACACCTGCCAGTAGCTGCAGCAACTGATCCCCAGCACTGAAAATCTGAATCAGATCGGATGAGGTGTTTCACAGGTTATAAAAGAAAGTTTGGAGGAAAGAAAAAGGAATTCAGGCAACCATTGAAAGGTACTTTTTCGGGGGTTAATAATAATGATTAATTAATTTTAACCATAGTTTTAAAGGGGTGGAGGGGTAAGACAGCGGAAGGCCTCGGTCAGATGACCAAAAGCTTCAGCTGCGAGTTACAGGTGGCTCGTGGTCTGGTAGGCAAAGCTCTCGCTTTACACACTGAGTGTCCGTGGTTCGATCCCCGGCAAGGGTGGAAACATGGGTGTTCTTTCCTTAAACCTGTTGTCCCGTTCACCCAGCAAGTAGGTACCTGGGTGTTAGTCGACTGCTGTGGGTGGCATCCTGGGGGGACAAGATTGAGGACCCCAATGAAAATAAGACAGTCCCACGATGACTAAGACCCGCGTCAGGAAACACTTGTCCTGTTTCCTGACGAACCTTACCTAACCAGTAATAATGCTCGAAATACAGTTCGTGCATAGTTAAACTGCAAAACAAAGTGTTTATCATGGAAGACTGCCAAGAATGCTGCTAGAGGTAGGCTCATGCAACAAGCCCTCACAATCAATATTCACTCATATTCTCTCTGTGTGACCAGATTGGTCTAGCGCTTATATTTTTAATATAACCTTAATTGTTTCTCTTTTGCCTTGTATATATTGTATGTTGGCGGGGCCACAAGACAGGGGACACTACCATACACAAGGCAGGGGACACTACCATACACAAGGCAGGGGACACTACCATACACAAGGCAGGGGACACTACCATACACAAGGCAGGGGACACTACCATACACAAGGCAGGGGACACTACCATACACAAGGCAGGGGACACTACCATACACAAGGCAGGGGACACTACCATACACAAGGCAGGGGACACTACCATACACAAGGCAAGGGACACTACCATACACAAGGCAGGGGACACTACCATACACAAGGCAAGGGACACTACCATGATGTACTATATATGGGTACACATATATAGTACATCATGTAGATTTGAACTAGGTCAGTCTCCATTAAAATGAAGCCACAATAATGATACTACTACCTGGTGGCAAAAGCTCTCGATTCGATTCCCAGCGAGGGTAGAAACATTGGGAGTGTTTCTTTACACCGGTTGTCTATGTTCACCCATCAGTAAAATGGGTACCTGGGTGTTAGTCGACTGATGTGGGTCGCATCCTGGGACAAAACTGACCTAATTTGCTGGAAATGCTCTGCATAACAAGTGGCTTTCTATATAGTAGTATGTCATTGATGTCAGCTATGGCCTGTATACCTTGTACATGTACTTGTAGTAAATAAAGTTATTATTATTAATCACGGGGAGCGCTAAGCCCATAGGATTATACAGCGAATGTGGGGGGGATGGAAGGTATTCAGGCTCAATTTAGGGAACCGGAGCACAGATCCAATTCCCTAGATCAAGAGCCCCTCACCAGTGTCAAGGAACCTCCTTTGAGGGGACTACTACTACTACTAATAACAATAATAATAATAATAATAATAATAATAATAATAATAATCTTTTTCTACAAGTACATGATACAACTTACACATACCATAGCTGACATCAATGAAATACTATATAGAAAGCCCCTGGTTACGCACAGCATCTCGGGCAACTTAGGTGACGTATTTGTATTTGGGCTCTTTCAAGATTGGTTGGTGAGCAGCTAGTGACACCAGCCTCCATCTTTGTGAGTATTTCACCGTGTGGTTGAGAGGTTGTGGAGGAAGAATCAATAAGTGAGGCGGAGTCAGGGTACACCATGAAGGGAGGGGGGAAGGTGGCCGTGGCGCCGATCATCAAGCAGGTACTTTGGGTCCGTCTGGCGGCCCCTTCCCCCTTTCTCCTTACAATACCATACTCTTTACCATACCTTACTACCATACCCTGCTACTATACCCACACCATCAATACTATCACCACACTTGTTGTAGATATGGGTAGGCTTTACCATAGAGGTCTGGCGGACTCACAAGCAGATGCCTATATCCAGTAAGATCGCTGCCAAATGTTCGATATCTTAAGGGGGGAAAAAATAAGTGTCAAGGCATTTCGAGCACCTGTGGCGTCCATCGTCAATAAACCATGACGGGTTGCAAATGTTTAATGTATTTCGTTGTTCCTTGCGGATACGTGTGCAAGAAACAGCCTCGCCCTGCCACTTGTAGTCGCTGGCGTCCACCAAAACTTTGTACTCAGTCTTGGCTGAGATTCTTCCTTGTCTCCCCGGCTCAACATCCCTCCCTACCCCATCCCCCATCATCTGGGACACTGTGATGGAAGCAGTTGAGGGGCTGGGAGGAGCATGAGTTGGGGAAGAAGAGGAGAAACACAGGTTGTGGAAGAGGAGCATGGGTTGTGGAAGATGAACATGGGTTATGGAAAAAGAGGAGCATGGGTTGTGAAAGAGGGGGAACATGGGTCATGGAAGAGAGGAGGAAGAGCGTGGATTGTGGAAGAGGAGGAGCATGGGTTATGGAAGAAAACATGGGGCAATTAAGTAATCAATACATTCAGTTAAAGAGAGAAATAAAAAAGGGAATAAGAAAAGCAAAAAGAGACTATGAGGTTAAAGTTGCAAGAGAATCGAAGACTAACCCAAAAGGATTTTTTCAGGTATACAGAAGTAAGATTAGGGACAAGATAGGCCCACTCAAAAGTTACTCAGGTCAGCTCACCGTCAGTGATAAGGAAATGTGTAGAATTTTTAACACTTACTTCCTCTCAGTTTTTACACAGGAAGATACTAGCGATATTCCAGAAATAATAAATTATGTAGAACAGGACGATAGTAAACTATACACGATTAGGGTCACAAGTGACATGGTCCTTAGACAAATAGATAAATTAAAACCTAACAAATCCCCAGGCCCTGATGAACTGTATGCAAGGGTTCTAAAGGAATGTAAAGAGGAGCTTAGCAAACCTATGGCTAATCTTTTCAACATATCACTGCAAACTGGCATGGTGCCAGATAAGTGGAAAATTGCAAATGTAATACCTATTTTCAAAGCAGGAGACAGGTCCTTAGCTTCGAACTATAGACCAATAAGCCTAACCTCCATAGTGGGAAAATTTATGGAATCAATAATAGCCGAGGCAATTCGTAGCCATCTTGAAAAGCATAAATTAATCAATGAATCTCAGCACGGTTTTACAAAAGGGCGTTCCTGCCTTACAAATTTAATAACTTTTTCACTAAGGTATTTGAGGAGGTAGATCATGGTAATGAATATGATGTTGTGTATATGGACTTCAGTAAGGCTTTTGATAGAGTCCCACATCAGAGACTATTGAGGAAAATTAAGGCACACGGAATAGGAGGAGAAATTTTTCCTGGATAGAGGCATGGTTGACAAATAGGCAGCAGGGGTTTGCATAAATGGGGAGAAATCAGAGTGGGGAAGTGTCACAAGCGGTGTTCCACAGGGGTCAGTATTGGGCCCCTTGTTGTTCACAATCTACATAAACGACATAGATGAGGGAATAAATAGCGACATAAGCAAGTTTGCCGATGACACCAAAATAGGCCGTCCAATTCATTCAAATGAGGACATTAGAGCACTCCAGGAAGATTTGAATAGACTGATGCATTGGTCGGAGAAGTGGCAGATGCAGTTTAATATAGATAAATGCAAAGTTCTAAATATTGGACAGGACAATAACCATGCCACATATAAACTAAATAATGTAGATCTTAATACTACTGATTGCGAAAAGGATTTAGGAGTTCTGGTTAGCAGTAATCTAAAACCAAGACAGCAGTGCATAAGTGTTCGCAATAAAGCGAACAGAATCCTTGGCTTCATATCAAGAAGCATAAATAATAGGAGTCCTCAGGTTGTTCTTCAACTCTATATATCCTTGGTTAGGCCTCATCTAGATTATGCTGCACAGTTTTGGTCACCGTATTACAGAATGGATATAAATGCTCTGGAAAACGTAAAAAGGAGGATGACTAAGTTGATTCCATGTATCAGAAATCTTCCCTACGAGGATAGACTTAGGGCCCTGAATCTGCACTCTCTAGAAAGACGTAGAATTAGGGGGGATATGATTGAGGTGTATAAATGGAAAACATGAATAAATAAAGGTGATGTAAATAGCGTGCTAAAAATATCTAGTATTGACAGGACTCGCAGCAATGGCTTTAAGTTGGATAAATTCAGATTCAGGAAGGATATAGGAAAGCATTGGTTTGGTAATAGAGTTGTCGATGAGTGGAACAAACTCCCGAGTACAGTTATAGAGGCTAAAACGTTGTGTAGTTTTAAAAATAGGCTAGATAAATATATGAGTGGGTGCGGGTGGGTGTGAGTTGGATCTGACTAGTTTGTGCTACTAGGTCAGATGCCGTGCTCCTTCCTTAAGTGGATGTAACCTGACCTGGCTGGGTCGGGGCATTAGCTTAAGCCGGTGGGAGACTTGGACCTGCCTCACATGGGCCAGTAGGCCTGCTGCAGTGTTCCTTCTTTCTTATGGGTTGTAGAAAAGGAGGAACATGGGTCATGGGAGGAGGAGGAGCATGGATTGTGGAAGAGGAGGAAAAACGTGGATTGTGGAAGGAGAGAAGGAGCATGGATTGTGGAGGAGGAGGAGGAGGAGCATGGCTTGTGGAAAGAGAGGAGTAAAATGGGTTATGGAAGAGGAAAGATGTAATGAGGAGGAGGAGGAAGTGGATTAGGTTCGTTTCTCTTAGTTCGGCTGCGGTGGTCATTAGTGCTTTCTTTCTGTTTTTTTCCCCCAGTCACCCCAACATTATAAATATTGTCAATAAGCGAAGTGCAGAGGTGTATTTGTGCTGGTCTTCTGTTTATTTTGGTCTATGTCTGTTAGTCTTGTTTCCAATGGAAATAAATAAAGGACCCCAATTGAAATAAGTCACTTTGACTTTTTTGTGTTATCCTAGGTTTTCTACACATATGCTGCTATGTATGATAATCTATGTAACTGTATTTATGTATACCTAAATAAACTTATTTATTCTGTTTATTTTGGTCTGTATATGTTGGTCTTGTTTCCATTGGTCTTCTGTTTACGTTACCCTGTCTGTTGATCTTCTGTTATATTGGTATGTCTGTTGATCTTTTGTGTCTGTTAATTTTTTGTGTTTGTTAGTCTTCTGTTGGTCTTTAGTTTATGAGCTTGTTGCATTACGCTGACCCCCAGCACACGTATGTTCTACATCACAGAGGTAAGTTAGTTTAATATCTTTATTATGCACCCCATACCTATCCTGTGGGCGGTAGTCAAAAGATTACAGAGGTAAATAATGGGTCCAGGGCCCTAAAGTTATGATAGCTGAACAAGTTACAAAGGTCACAATTATGGCAAGTTAGACAGCTCAGTTTGGTTGACGTCTTGCAAAGAGTAAGGATAGCGAGAGCAGTGATTGTTATGGTTTTTTTGGACATGAAACAAAAATATATCCATTTCTCAGAGATGAATATTGTAGAGTATACAAGATATGATATAGGGTGTAATGACAGTAGTTTGTCGGACTATGGACTGGTAGATACAAGACGGATGGGTAGACTTCAGGTTGTGCATGTTTACAGAGGGGCCATAGATATATCAAATAATTTTTTAGTTGTAGATACAGTGAGAGGAACTGACTCTGATTTTGGCAATTGTCGTTGCCATCATGGACCCCATGAACTTAATTATAAACATCAAAGGAAGAAAGAATTCTTTGCACATATCGAGGCATTTATCACAGGATGAAGCAGTATTCTTCGTTACTGGGAAGACTTACATCAGATATGGCTGGAGCTTTGAAGTGAGCTGCTGAGCTAGGATAACAGCTCTTAGACTTGAAAAAAAGAATTGATCTGTGTAAAAAGAAAAAGAGCTTAAATAACAGAAAGGCACAATACCGTGACTGGACCCCAGTGGAAATAAGTCAGTTTGTCTGACTTTTTTTGGGGTTATCCTGGGTCCTCTACACATATGCTGCTATGTATGATAATCTATGTGAGTGTATTTGTGTATACCTGAATAAACTTACTAACAATACACAAATAACCCACACGTAAAAGAGAGAAACTTACCACGACGTTTCGGTCCGACTTGAACCATTTACAAGTGATTTGTAAATGGTCCAAGTCGGACCGAAACGTCGCCACAAACCTCTCTCTCTCCTATGCGCTGGTTATATATGTAAAGAGTTTACTTGTCGATTCCAAAAATTTTGGAATGATCGAAGACATAAATTCTGAGCTATTTTTAAAGATTTACAGTTTTATATTCTCCCCTTCCTCAGATCTATTTTTTTTTTTTTGGCCAGGCCCAGTACGACCCCTCTATGGGTTTAGCGCGCAACGCTAAATATAACCAGTTTTAGGCCGACCAAAATGTGTGGCCGGAGATACTTATCGAAGCAAGTTAACCAATGATGTGGCCCACCAGTCAAAGGAATTGCCCACCCAAGGTTTAGATAGTTCCTGCTCGAACTTAGTAAAATATCTTAAAAATTAGGGTACCAACTTTACTTAGCAGTATATATAGCTAGGATGATCGAAGACCCCTAAGGGAAATAAGGCCAGTTTCTTGCTTTTCTTGTGTTATACTGGGTCAGTTGACAACGCACTCGCCTCACACACCGAGTTTCCGGGGTTCAGTCCCTGGCAAGGGTAGAAACGTTGGGCGTGTTTCCTTACACCTGTTGTAAATGCTCACCTAGAAAGTAAGTAGGTACCTGGGTGTTAGTGGACTGGTGTGGGTGGCATCCTGGGGGACAAGATTGAAGGACCGCAGTGGAAATAAGACAGTCCCTCGATGACGCATTGACTTTCTTGGGTTATCCTGGGTGGCTAACCTTCCCCTGGGTTATCCTGGGTGGATAACCCTACCCTGGGTTATCCTGGGTGGATAACCTTCCCCTGGGTTATCCTGGGTGGATAACCTTCCCCTGGGTTATCATGGGTGGCTAACCCTCCCCGGGTTATCCTGGGTGGCTAACCCTCCCCGGGTTATCCTGGGTGGCTAACCCTCCCCGGGTTATCCTGGGTGGCTAACCCTCCCTGGGTTATCATGGGTGGCTAACCCTCCCCGGGTTATCCTGGGTGGCTAACCCTCCCGGGTTATCCTGGGTGGCTAACCCTCCCGGGTTATCCTGGGTGGCTAACCCTCCCCGGGTTATCCTGGGTGGCTAACCCTCCCCGGGTTATCCTGGGTGGCTAACCCTCCCCGGGTTAAAAATTACAATAAATCTCGTAATAAAACTAAATAAATAAATATTCAAAACTACCATAGTTTACCCTAATTATCTTTTAGTTTATCATTCTCTGTGATATACCACTGACCTTTCGTTTTCTATATTAACAGACATGCCTAAACTATTATGAACAAATTTAATTGATTTACACATACGACTTAAACTGATGTTGCTAGCACACTCTCAAGTGGAGAAGTGTGGCTGGATGCCTTTTAAGAGCTCTTAATCCATGGAAGTGAAGCTGTCTTTCCCTTCCTAGGATAAAACCTGATTTCTTCCCATTTCCCAGGATCTGTATGACCCGTACGGGTCACTTTGTTTATGGGTTATCCTAGTTAATTTACACAATGTGTGATAATTGTACTTATGTGAACCTGTGCCTGAATAAACTTACACTTACCCCTGAACAGAATGATATATAGAGACCCTCAGCCTGGTGCGGGTGTCCCGTGGCCTGGTAGGTAACGCTCTCGCCTCACACACTGAGTGCCTGTGGTTCAATCTCCGGTAGGCGTGGAAACATTGGACGTGTTTCCTTACATCTGTTGTCCCTGTTCGCCTAGCAAGCCACTAGGCACCTGAGTGTTAGTGGACTGGTGTGGGTGGCATCCTGGGGGACAAGATTGAAGGACCACAATGAAAATAAGACAGACAGTCCTCGACGACGCACTTTCTTTTTTTTTCTTAATCCTAAGTGGCTAACCCTCAGGGGTTAAAAATCCGAATTAAATTTTTATCATATCTCTTACCCCCACTACTACTGTACGTGACTTAGCTCGACTGCTAGCGCACTCAGCTCACACACTGAGGTCTGGGGTTCGATCCCCGGTACGGCTGGAAACATTAAGACGTGTTTCCTTAAGACACCTGCTGTCCATGTTCAACTAACAGTAAAATAGGTACCTGGGTGTTAGTCGACTGGTGTGAGTCGCATCCTGGGACAAAATTGACCTAATATGCCCGAAATGTTCTGCATAACAAGAGGCTTTCTATATAGTAGTATGTCATTGATGTAGAAATAAAGATTATTATTATTATTATTATTATTAATGGGGAAATTTTTGATAATTTTCCTGTAATTTGTGTGTAAGAAATGATGGAGATAATAATATTTATCTGAAACTATGTAGGTGACTTTTAAAAGATGTTCTGTGACATGAGAACTAATATTCTCTATTATTTCCATATATTCTGTAAGGAGTTGAATGAAAATGTTGTAATTTAAAGAAATTAATATTTCAATAATGAAAATGCAGTACACACCTGGAAGTGCTATTAAATTAATTGAAAATATGTACTGGGAAAACAAAAGTAGGAGAGCAACAGAAATGGCGGAGTAATGCGGAACGGACCGGGAATTTGTGGAAATTTAATCTCATTTAATCAAAGATGATAGAAACAGTATCGACAAATATAGTGTCCTATATAATAAGTGAATTTAACGTGTATCTGGAATAATTCAGATACAAAGTGAAACTATCAAAATAAGGATGATATGAACGAAAACGTGAGCTGTTGCTGGAGAATTTACATTGCCCACCACATATATCATCAACTATGTAATGTACGCCTCCTAATGTGAATTAAATCTCACTACAGGTAATGTAAATATATATTGGCCAATATTAGTTGCCTGTTGATAGGGAGGAGCTAAGATATATCATCAAGACCATAATTTAAGATATATTTCCTTTTTTTTGTAATTGAAACTAGGTTAGGTTAGGTGATGTTTGTCAGGAAATAGAACAAGTGTTTCCTGACGCGGGTCTTAGTTATATGACGACCCACAGCTGGAGCTTTTGGTCATCTGACCGAGGCCTTCCTCTGGCTTACCCCTCCTCTGGCTTACCCCTCCACCCCTTTAAAAATTATGGTTATATAACCATTTTTAAGGTAATTGAAACTATATAAGTTATGTTTTCATTATTGGATCTGTGTTATGTGACCCACTGTTGCTCAAGGCCACCACAGGTCACTGGACAAGGACCCCAGTGGAAATAAGTCACCTTGGGTTATCCTAGGTAATGTACACATATTCTGCTATGTATGATAATTTATATAACTGTGTTTATGTGTACCTGAATACACTTAACCTGTCTTCAATAATTGTAAACTGTTTTAGATGTGGCGGAGTTGTACCCAGTTATGTGTGTGGAATGTTAATTCACGATTGTACCTGTGGAATTCACCCACATAATTTCTCAACATTTAATTTACCAGACCTGTATGTCTAGAAATATGTGCGTAATATATCCATTGTAGAAATTTATACGAAAGTCTATAAACAACAGCTGTAATACTGTACAGAAACTCAGAGGTTTTTGTTGATAAGCACAAACAAAAGTTGGATGGAGACTGACGTTTCGCCTGCTGCACTGGCGAAACGTCCTCTTATAGATCATACATGGTAGTAGTGCACTTTATAGGCCAGGTGGAAACATGAGGAATTAAATATTATCAGGACATTACTGTAGGTCTACTGGCCTACGCTAGGTGAATGTTGAGACACTGGTATGTTGAGTAATAATAATAATCTTTATTTCTACAAGTACATGTACAAGGTATACAGGCCTATCTGACATCAATGACATACTAATATATAGAAAGCCAGCCGCATGTTATGCAGAATATTTCGGGCAAATTAGGTCAATTTTGTCCTCAGGATGCGACCCACACCAGTCGACTAACACCCAGGTACCTATTTTACTGCTAGGTGAACATGGACAGCAGGTGTCTTAGGAAACACGTTCTAATGTTTCCACCCGTATCGAAGATCGAACCCCGGACCTCATCGTATGAGCTGAGTGCGCTACCAATCGAACTACGGGTAGTGGTAGTAATAGTGATAGTAGTAGAAATGGTGGTGGTAACAGTAGTAGTAGCAGTAGAGTTAGTTGTTGTGATAGTAGATGTATAAATAATGCCGCATGCCTGGCAATATTAATACAGTATCAGAGATGCCGCAGGCCTGGCAATATTAATACAGTATCAGATGCCGCATGCCTGGCAATATTAATACAGTATCAGAGATGCCGCATGCCTGGCAATATTAATACAGTATCAGAGATGCCGCAGGCCTGGCAATATTAATACAGTATCAGAGATGCCGCATGCCTGGCAATATTAATACAGTATCAGAGATGCCGCATGCCTGGCAATATTAATACAGTATCAGAGATGCCGCATGCCTGGCAATATTAATACAGTATCAGAGATGCCGCATGCCTGGCAATATTAATACAGTATCAGAGATGCCGCATGCCTGGCAATATTAATACAGTATCAGAGATGCCGCAGCCTGGCAATATTAATACAGTATCAGAGATGCCGCATGCCTGGCAATATTAATACAGTATCAGAGATGCCGCATGCCTGGCAATATTAATACAGTATCAGAGATCGCATGCCTGGCAATATTAATACAGTATCAGAGATGCCGCATGCCTGGCAATATTAATACAGTATCAGAGATGCCGCATGCCTGGCAATATTAATACAGTATCAGAGATGCCGCATGCCTGGCAATATTAATACAGTATCAGAGATGCCGCATGCCTGGCAATATTAATACAGTATCAGAGATGCCGCATGCCTGGCAATATTAATACAGTATCAGAGATGCCGCATGCCTGGCAATATTAATACAGTATCAGAGATGCCGCATGCCTGGCAATATTAATACAGTATCAGAGATGCCGCATGCCTGGCAATATTAATACAGTATCAGAGATGCCGCATGCCTGGCAATATTAATACAGTATCAGAGATGCCGCATGCCTGGCAATATTAATACAGTATCAGAGATGCCGCAGCCTGGCAATATTAATACAGTATCAGAGATGCCGCAGCCTGGCAATATTAATACAGTATCAGAGATGCCATGCCTGGCAATATTAATACAGTATCAGAGATGCCGCATGCCTGGCAATATTAATACAGTATCAGAGATGCGCATGCCTGGCAATATTAATACAGTATCAGAGATGCCAGGCCTGGCAATATTAATACAGTATCAGAGATGCCGCATGCCTGGCAATATTAATACAGTATCAGAGATGCCGCATGCCTGGCAATATTAATACAGTATCAGAGATGCCGCATGCCTGGCAATATTAATACAGTATCAGAGATGCCGCAGCCTGGCAATATTAATACAGTATCAGAGATGCCCATGCCTGGCAATATTAATACAGTATCAGAGATGCCGCATGCCTGGCAATATTAATACAGTATCAGAGATGCGCATGCCTGGCAATATTAATACAGTATCAGAGATGCCGCATGCCTGGCAATATTAATACAGTATCAGAGATGCCGCATGCCTGGCAATATTAATACAGTATCAGAGATGCCGCAGGCCTGGCAATATTAATACAGTATCAGAGATGCCGCATGCCTGGCAATATTAATACAGTATCAGAGATGCCGCATGCCTGGCAATATTAATACAGTATCAGAGATGCCGCATGCCTGGCAATATTAATACAGTATCAGAGATGCCGATGCCTGGCAATATTAATACAGTATCAGAGATGCCGCAGCCTGGCAATATTAATACAGTATCAGAGATGCCGCAGGCCTGCAATATTAATACAGTATCAGAGATGCCGCAGCCTGGCAATATTAATACAGTATCAGAGATGCCGCAGCCTGGCAATATTAATACAGTATCAGAGATGCCGCAGGCCTGCAATATTAATACAGTATCAGAGATGCCGCATGCCTGGCAATATTAATACAGTATCAGAGATGCCGCAGCCTGGCAATATTAATACAGTATCAGAGATGCCGCATGCCTGGCAATATTAATACAGTATCAGAGATGCCGCATGCCTGGCAATATTAATACAGTATCAGAGATGCCGCATGCCTGGCAATATTAATACAGTATCAGAGATGCCGCATGCCTGGCAATATTAATACAGTATCAGAGATGCCGCATGCCTGGCAATATTAATACAGTATCAGAGATGCCGCAGGCCTGGCAATATTAATATAGTATCAGAGATGCCGCAGGCCTGGCAATATTAATACAGTATCAGAGATGCCGCAGGCCTGGCAATATTAATACAGTATCAGAGATGCCGCATGCCTGGCAATATTAATACAGTATCAGAGATGCCGCATGCCTGGCAATATTAATACAGTATCAGAGATGCCGCATGCCTGGCAATATTAATACAGTATCAGAGATGCCGCATGCCTGGCAATATTAATACAGTATCAGAGATGCCGCATGCCTGGCAATATTAATACAGTATCAGAGATGCCGCATGCCTGGCAATATTAATACAGTATCAGAGATGCCGCATGCCTGGCAATATTAATACAGTATCAGAGATGCCGCATGGCCATGGCAATATTAATACAGTATCAGAGATGCCGCATGCCTGGCAATATTAATACAGTATCAGAGATGCCGCATGCCTGGCAATATTAATACAGTATCAGAGATGCCGCATGCCTGGCAATATTAATACAGTATCAGAGATGCCGCATGCCTGGCAATATTAATACAGTATCAGAGATGCCGCATGCCTGGCAATATTAATACAGTATCAGAGATGCCGCAGGCCTGGCAATATTAATACAGTATCAGAGATGCCGCAGGCCTGGCAATATTAATACAGTATCAGAGATGCCGCAGGCCTGGCAATATTAATACAGTATCAGAGATGCCGCAGGCCTGGCAATATTAATACAGTATCAGAGATGCCGCAGGCTGCAATATTAATACAGTATCAGAGATGCCGCAGGCCTGGCAATATTAATACAGTATCAGAGATGCCGCAGGCCTGGCAATATTAATACAGTATCAGAGATGCCGCAGGCCTGGCAATATTAATACAGTATCAGAGATGCCGCAGGCCTGGCAATATTAATACAGTATCAGAGATGCCGCAGGCCTGGCAATATTAATACAGCTGATGACACCAAAATAGGTCGTCCAATTCATTCAAATGAGGACATTAGAGCACTCCAGGATGATTTGAATAGACTGATGCAGTGGTCGGAGAAGTGGCAGATGCAATTTAATGTAAATAAATGCAAAGTTCTAAATGTTGGGCAGGACAATAACCATGCCACATATAAGCTGAATAATGTAGATCTTATTACTTGTGATTGCGAGAAGGATTTAGGAGTTCTGGTTAGTAGTAATCTGAAGCCAAGACAACAGTGCATAAGTGTTCGCAATAAAGCTAACAGAATCCTTGGCTTCATATCAAGAAGTATAAATAATAGAAGTCCTCAGGTTGTTCTACAACTCTATATATCTTTGGTTAGGCCTCATTTAGATTATGCTGCACAGTTCTGGTCACCGTATTACAGAATGGATATAAATGCTCTGGAAAACGTACAAAGGAGGATGACAAAGTTGATCCCATGTATCAGAAATCTTCCCTATGAGGATAGACTGAGGGCCCTGAATCTGCACTCTCTAGAAAGGCGTAGAATTAGGGGGGATATGATTGAGGTGTATAAATGGAAAACAGGAATAAATAAAGGGGATGTAAATAGCGTGCTGAAAATATCCAGCCAAGACAGGACTCGCAGCAATGGTTTCAAGTTGGAAAAGTTCAGATTCAGGAAGGATATAGGAAAGCACTGGTTTGGTAATAGAGTTGTGGATGAGTGGAACAAACTCCCGAGTACCGTCATAGATGCTAAGACGTTGTGTAGTTTTAAAAATAGGTTAGATAAATACATGGGTGGGTGTGGATGGGTGTGAATTTGGACCTGACTAGCTTGTATTACCAGGTCAGTAGCTGTACTAATTCCTTAAGTGGAAGTGACCTGACCAGGTGGTCGGCTGACCAGGTGGTCAACTAGACAATTATATGAGTGGGTGCGGTTGGGTGTGAGTTGGTCCTGACTAGCCTGTGCTAGGTCAGATGCAGTGTTCCCTCCTTAAGTGAATGTAACCTGACCTGGCTGGGTCGGGGCTTAAGCCGTTGGAGATTTGGACCTGCCTCGCATGGGCCAGTAGGCCTGCTGCAGTGTTCCTTCTTTCTTATGTTCTTATGTTCTTATGTATCAGAGATGCCGCAGGCCTGGCAATATTAATACAGTATCAGAGATGCCGCAGGCCTGGCAATATTAATACAGTATCAGAGATGCCGCATGCCTGGCAATATTAATACAGTATCAGAGATGCCGCAGGCCTGGCAATATTAATACAGTATCAGAGATGCCGTAGGCCTGGCAATATTAATACAGTATCAGAGATGCCGTAGGCCTGGCAATTCACGATTCCAAGTAGTGTTGCCTCTAGGGCGTTTTGCTCCCTGACTGCTCTGATACAGCCACCGGATTAGCAGGTGGAGGCTGTAGCCTCTATCTCCAGTTGAGATGATTGACCCGCACGTGTTTAGCGCTTCAGACGAATAAATAAATAAATTGAGCTTTCTGTCTCAGGTTAATAGAGACTTATTTATAACGTAATTTCTTTCACTTTACATTTACTCCTCCAGATAATTAGGTATTTCGTTGGGTGTCCAGCCACATGGCTGGCTGTCCAGCCATATGGCTGGCTGTCCAGCCATATGGCTGCAGGGGCGGCGCCATGATTTTTTTCTGCGTTACATTACCTAATCTTATTTACAGTCTAAGAGCTGTCATCCTCTTTAATATCATTTATAGTCTAAGAGCTGTCATCCTCTTTAATATCATTTATAGTCTAAGAGCTGTCATCCTATTTAATATAACTTACAGACCAAAAGCTGTCATCCAACCTCAGCTCATTTCTATACCCAGCTCTAAATTACACTCCCCCAGGATGCCACCTACAACAGTCGACTAGCACCCAGGTGCCTATCTGCTGCTAGGTGAAGAGGAGCAACAGGTGTACGGGAACATGCTTAACAACACTCGCAACTCCACGGTAGAGATCTCAGTTCATCAAACGAAAGACCCGTGTTCGATCCTGGGGCGGGTGGAGACGTTTTGAACTTGTTCACTTAGCACTTAATAAGTACATAGGGGGTGACACTCTAGGAAAGACGACCGAATGATTCCAGTGTAAATAAACCAGTCTGCTTGTTTTTTTGTTTTTGGTTTATCTTGTAGTGACCTTGATTCTGAATTGTGTGGCTACCATGATATATATAGTGTGTGATATATGTAGTGTGTGATATATGTAGTGTGTGATATATGTAGTGTGTGATATATGTAGTGTGTGATATATGTAGTTGTGATATATGTAGTATGTGATATATGTAGTGTGTTATATATGTAGTGTGTGATATATGTAGTGTGTGATATATGTAGTGTGTGATATATGTAGTGTGTGTGGCTACCATGATATATGTAGTGTGTGACTACCATGATATATGTAGTGTGTGGCTACCATGATATATGTAGTGTGTGGCTACCATGATATATGTAGTGTGTGGCTACAATGATATATGTAGTGTGTGACTACCATGATATATGTAGTGGGTGTGACTACCATGATATATGTAGTGGGTGTGACTACCATGATATATGTAGTGTGTTACTACCATGATATATGTAGTGTGGTGTGACTACCATGATATATGTAGTGTGTGGCTACCATGATATATGTAGTGTGTGGCTACCATGATATATGTAGTGTGTGACTACCATGATATATGTAGTGTGTGTGACTACCATGACATATGTAGTGTTACTACCATGATATATGTAGTGTGGTGTGACTACCATGATATATGTAGTGTGGTGTGACTACCATGATATATGTAGTGTGTGGCTACCATGATATATGTAGTGTGTGTGACTACCATGATATATGTAGTGTGTGTGACTACCATGATATATGTAGTGTTACTACCATGATATATGTAGTGTGTGTGACTACCATGATATATGTAGTGTGTGTGACTACCATGATATATGTAGTGTGTTACTACCATGATATATGTAGTGTGTTACTACCATGATATATGTAGTGTGTGACTACCATGGCACGGGATGTGAGGAGCCATGTCACGGGGTGTGCGAGGTACACGGGGATACATGTAAGAAAGAAGTATCAGGGGAGTAATAGGTCATGATGTCTGAACACACGTCATGAAGACTCCAGTGTTTGTCAGCCAGTGTCAGTGCTGACCACTCTCCACTTATACTCCACGTCAGGTGATTCCAGCCCCTACTTTACTATATATAAAAAATTTTTTTTATATATATATATATATATATATATATATATATATATATATATATATATATATATATATATATATATAAGAAATAGGTATGCATGTATTGGTAGAGAGGGGTTGCTGGAGGCTGTGAGCAGTGTTGGAGTAGTGTTGATGGAGGGTGGTTTGGAGGGGGTACTGGTGGGGGGTGTTGGGGGAGTGGAGGAGTGCATGACTCGTCTGGTCATGAAGTTGGCTGGACCATTTCCATGACAACCAGCAGCAGCAGCAGCAACTGCTGCTGACGTTAGCGCACCTTCACACACACAAAAAAAAACCTGCATCATGTATTCCAGCTGTATCGATCATGGCGTCTAGCTTGTGGATGCCCTGTAATAATGAAAGCCTTCACGTATATCCCGGTGGAGGATGCTCTTGCAAGTGATCATGCAACGCGTTCATGACGGTGACAGAGCGTGGACACCCAGGCAAGGAGGTGTGTGTGTGTGTGTGTGTGTTTTTCAATGACTGACAGAGGACGGATATGCATGGCGCCACACTCGGCTCCTACTCTTCCCTCTCATTGCATGCCAGGTTGACTAATGTTTCTCAGCAGGTCTGCTCACACCTGCTGCCTCTCATCTGCTAATTTACAGGTACCTGGGAGTTAGTTGACTGCTGTGGGTGGCATACTAGCCAAGGTGTCCTCTGACACCTGTTTCTCCTTGCTCAGTTAACAGTAAACAGGAGCCTGGGAGTTAG
Source organism: Cherax destructor (assembly GCA_009830355.1). Lineage (NCBI taxonomy): Eukaryota > Metazoa > Arthropoda > Malacostraca > Decapoda > Parastacidae > Cherax > Cherax destructor. Next base: position 125,123 of record WNWK01001140.1, on the reverse strand, counting down.
GTGACTGTTGTGGGCGGCATCCAGGAAGAGACTATTAAAAAGCATTGACAGAGACGTAACCTCAGAGACGATCACCACAGACAGTAACCACAGTGTGACACTAGCGACAGTAACCACAGTTTG